>CM066982.1:125155378-125624643 GCA_033977485.1 Hydrangea macrophylla | reverse complement strand
GGGGTGCCATGCAAGTCTGAGTGTGATGGATTCACGATAAGCAGTTACCCCACATAAGGCAGAGGGGGTAATTGTTGGGATTCTGCCACATAGTGGAGCCGTTCCATGAGAATTGGGAGGACAATGTTAGAGATTCCTTGCCGGTGAAGAATTCTAATGAATTTTGGAGATGTAAAAACGAATGGCGGTCTCAAATTCAACTGATTATGTTTCACCTCTTCCTCACAGAAAGACGTTCAAAAAATTCACAGGGCCTTGCAGATCGGATCATGTATTTAATATACACATATCGCATGTTGTTGGTGGAGCAAAAGTATAGCTACATAGATTTGGAGATTTTTGATAAGATTTGGATAATCTACCAAGATTCCATGTTTGTTATGTGTCTCCATGTATGTGATTAGCAGGAAGTTACTTTCTTTTCAAATCTACGACTCTGATTTTCTATAAATAAGAGGTACACGGTGAGATATACGTGATTGTGTGTAGAAATGTGAGGGGAGACAAAAAGAATGGAGGAGCAGCATGCTGCACCATGACATTGGGTCTGGAAGAATAGGGAAAGGGGTTTGTTTCAGGCATCGGGTATGAGTCGCCCGAGGATTGTCCTAAACCACTTAAAATCTCTGTGTTTTTCCTTTTCCTTTGGTGTATCTGTGTTAATTACTCTTGAGTGTGCTTCTGCAAGTGTGGGTGGGATGAAGTATTATACCAAAATCCTAATAAGTGGTATCGGAGCTTCCGTTCTTACAAATTCTAAGCCATAGGCAAAATCACACACAGAAGACCGCTTAAAAGTTGTCGTCGTAAAAAAATTATAACATCAAGAAAAAGGCTTATCACACTTGCTTCTCAAAAAAAATAAAAAAGAAGAAACAAGGATTATTAAACTTGCATTTAACGTAAATGCAACAGATGAACCCCTTGCCTGTAAGGCTGAAACAATAGAAGATAGATTTCATTATTTTTTCGCATGACCTAAAAAGCATGGACACGGACACGACACTGACATTTAGACACGCAGTTTCTCAAAAAAGTAGGACACGAATATGTTGGGGACACGTTAGGTATGCATATACTATATATATATTTTTTATGAAGATAAAAAAAAATGTACGATTAGTTCCATTAAGTTTGGCATAAAAATACATAAATCACAACAATATCATTAAGATATCAATATAACAAAAAAGAAAAAAAACATGTTCCCCAATTTTGAAGAAACCCAACGTTTCTGAAGAAAAATTCCGGAAAAGAAGAGCAATGAGGAAGGTAAAAAAGTCAGAGAGAATTTCTAAATGCAGACACAGATTCAATTTAAAACAGAAGGCATAAATCATAATAACCCAAATTGGTCTTGTGCTCAGCCATCTTGGTCTTGTGTCTGACAAGTGACAATGTCAAGAATAAAATAAGACACGCATTTTTGCAAATGCGTGTCCGACATGTGTCGGTGAGTATCCAACGAGTGTCGGTGGCGGACACGTAGCCCAAATTGAAGTGTCGGTGCTACAGAGAGCGGCTGACTGACTCAGTGATTACAATCAGGCAACTAAATAATTATCCTTAATTCATGCATGGTAGAAGAATTTTATTTCTTGTAAATCCATTACAGGTTAAGGAATTATGCTCAAGTAGTTCATTTTTATGACAACAATCCTTATCAAAAACAACCTTGGAACTTCAGTTTATCATTTCTTCATGAGAACAATTTACTGTTCCATATTATGAAGCACGGACACGGGCACACCGACACAGAGACATCAACACGCCAAATCCTAAAAAAATTGCACGTCGACACCGCATGAAAAGTGTCTGCGAAGAGTTGTGTCCGTGTGTTGGACACGACACCCAAGGGCGGAGCCAGGAATGCGCACTTAGGGGAGCCGAGCTTTACTGGCTTGGGTATAGTGGGGATTAGGGTTCACAGGGGTTTAGGGGCAGCGCCCCTACGAAATTTTTGTTGGGTCTATTTATTCACATTTTCGGGTAGGATTTCCATATCATAACAATTACATATTTGCTGGATGAGACTTTTAGCCGTTTTGAGAGTTGAGACACTTGGTACTTTTAGTTTTCATTGCTTGTAGTAGATCTTGATATTCCTTATTAAAATCTGTGACTAAGTTGATAGTTTAGGGTGAATTGGATTAGAATTAGTGGTGCAATATGTACATTTACATAGACCATTTCGTAAAAACTAAAAATTAAAGGGCTGAAAAGATATACAATATCTAAACATTTAGAGGCAAAATCGGAATTCTTATAAATTTTAGGGGGCAAGGTGCCCTTAGCCTTCAGGTGGCTCTGCCACTGACGACACCTTCTTAGAAGTGTACGTGCTTCCTAGGACATCCGCACATGTCAACATCTTCTCTCCAAGCTGCACATTCTTCTAATGGATGTACAACTTCAACAAGCTTAGTTTGGTTGTATGTTTGTGAACATTTCTAAATTTCCTCTTCTTTCACATCTATCAAAATTACTTGGTGAGTGTAACATACTTTATTGGTGACTAGAACCAGAAAAAAAGGGAAAAAAAAAAAAAAGAAAAAGAAAGAAGCAAATTAGGCTTTGTTAAGGTAACTGCAAAATTATGTCCCACAAGTTTTTCGACCTCAAGTCCCGACTAATGCATCTGAGACATCTAGTTTTACACTTTATTGGTGACTAGAACCAGAAAAAAAGGAAAAAAAGAAAAAAAAAAAAAGAAAAAGAAAAAAAGAAAAAGAAAGAAGCAAATTAGGTTTTGTTTAGGTAACTGCAAAATTGTGTCCCACAAGTTTTTCGACCTCAAGTCCTGACTAATGTATCTGAGACATCTAGTTCGGATACAAAAAAAAATCACATCCAATTTTATCACGTTATTCAATTTCAAATTAGTTGCAAAGAAAACAAGGTGCAAAGAACCAAACCCCTTCTTTTAAGTTATTTGGAGCGTGAAGTCATAACCCATGCAACATGGCTAGGGGTGTCATTTGGAACGGAAATTCCGATTCCGACCCAAAAAATTCCGATTTTGGCAACTGAATATGCATTCCGAATTCCGAATTCCGAAAATTCCGAAAAAAATCGGATCGGAATCGGAATTGTTTTTAGAATTCCGAAAATTCCGAAAAATTTCCGAAAATATTCCAAAATTGTTTTTTCCGAAACTTTTCCGAAAATATTCCGACATATTCCGAAAAATTTCCGAATATATTCCGAAATTGTATTTTCCGGAACTTTTCCGAAAATATTCCGAAATATTCCGAAAATTGTGTTCATCCCACATCGAAAAAACACAAAAAATGGGATGTAATGTGCTTCTATAAAAGGCCTACAAGTCTCAAGTGAAATCCCATTAAGCTTGAATTCCGAATATTCCGAAAAATTCCGAAAAACATTCCGAATATTCCGAAAAATTCCGAATCTGATGAAATTCCGAAAATTCCGAAATTTCAGAATCGGAAATAATTTTGGAATTTCCGAAATTTCGGAACTGAATTCGGAATGCATTTTTGGCTTCCGAAAATTTTGGAATTTTTTCTGAAAGAGGTGTTTCCGATCCGTTTCGGCCGAAACACACCCCTAAACATGGCAAACTGGCAAACCTTAACAACTGTAGGATACAGACACTGCAAATAAAAAGTTATACATTTTTATACAATTATACAATACAACGTGTTATGTGACTCATGTCCACCCCCTGTTTTCTAAATTTTCAAATAAACCCATTACTTATCTCCCATTTTATTATCTCAAGACTTTTACTTCGAAACTCGAAAGGAGACAACATGACGTGTCTAGGGATGGCAACGGGGAAGGTATGTTACTGGGTGCCCATTTCCCTCCCCTGCCCAGTCCCGACTTACTAGTCATCCCATTCGCGGACCCGAATATGTAAGTTCAAACTTTCCCCGTCCTGAAAACCCGATAATAAGGGGAATATTTTGAAAAGAGGACATGTTCAGGTCTTTTGAGGTGAAACGAATCATTAATGATTTAGAGGATGGGCTTAAAGAGTGTTCTTGCTGAGAGGAAACATACAGACCATACACAAGATAGATTCCAAAGAAAAAGGCCCTGTCAAATGATATTCCCTTTTCTACTTCTACTTCCAAGTGTTGGATAACCTACGGGTTGTGGTTTATACCAATTGAAGCACTCTCACCCTCCTCCCCCACCCTTCCACCAAAACCCATGGGGATGGTCTACTTTTTTTGCTTGGAACCATGGGGATGGTCTACTTGGTTCAGAACTACTCCTTCCAGCCAACTAGCTTGAGATACCTGAGATACCATGCTTTAGGTATAAGGCTCAAATTCGCAAGTACCACCTGCAATTGTCTACACCTCCTAGCACTACAATACACCAATGCATACTTGACAGGGTCGAAATCAAACGAGCATCCAAGCTGGAGTCCAAAGCACCTTTGAGCTTAATTTACAGTAATAGATATGCATTCATTAACTTGAAAAGAAAAACTTCCAAATATTCTGACTAAAAATGGCAACTTCTTATTTAAGTAATTTACATGACTACCTGAAAGATGAAAAATTATCTCATAAACAAATAGAACGTGAAACACGAAACGGGCAATGAAGGGAAATCGACTTCAAAGTGCTTCAATATTAGCAACTTTAGGACATGTTCTAAGAATCACAACAGAGAGCTAAACGAAAGAAAAGAGAAGAGAGGGCGATAGTAGTAGTTGATAATACCTCATCTGCAGCAGCCTGCAATGTGACATGATCACCCCACTCCCCACTCCTATTCACAGTTAGATAAATTATTCAAAATAAAAATTGCACAAATGGCCAAGATTTTGAAAAAGCGTTGACATCAAAAAATAATAAATAGTAAAAAATTCAAATACCAAACAATGGTATCAAACCTGCTCATCATCTTCAAATAGTCATCATAAGACATAGGAACACAACCTTCATAAAATTCTGGCTGGGACTTGAGCTGAAATGTTAACACATTGCAAAATCAAATTCATTACACTTTTTAATTAAAATGAAAAATAAAAGCATCTCAGATGCCAACACATTAAAAAAAAAACCTAAAACAAGGTTATAGATATATAATAAAGTAAAATACCTGATTGACAACTGCTTGTCTCACAAATGCGTGATACTCGGTAGATCGATAGATTTGATCCGACAAAGCTCGGAACTGAAAAAATGTAAATCTATTAAGACATTGCCTAAAATGATATAGAGAATAGCAAAATATATGTAATGTTGGGCTTTCTGGCAGCAATTGGTAGAAACAAAGACTAAAAAGGATACACCGAATCCATCAAGTGTCTGTCAACTATTATTGTTGGAATTCTCGAAGAAAGAAACAAAAAACAAATTAAACAATTTGATCAAACTGGAAATTGTAATCTAAAAACAATGAACCTCAAATAACAGAAAAGGGAAAGAAACACTAGGGCTTAGCATTTTGTGTATACCAGCAGTCAGCATCAAATTTGCAGACCCACTCAAACTTACAAGGTGACCACCCTATGTATATAAGCATCGCAACCCCACAAACTGTTCCTGCATAACATAGAACATGTTCCAAAAAGGTAACCAGGAATTCATTTCACTGTCTTGTTAAAGTAAAAGGGTATTTTTGTAATTGTTCCTCATTAATAATATATATACATATGTTGGCTAACCTGTTAGGTTAAGCCTTCATTCTCTCTATTTTCTCATTGTTAACATAGTATTAGAGCCACCATGGAGATCAACCATCAAACCCTAATCTCAGCCTAACCCAACCGCTCCCTGACCTTTGCCGGACCACCCAGTCCCTCCCTGGCCTGCGCCGAACCACCCAGCACCTCCCTGGCCTGCGCCGAACCACCCAGCCCCTCCCTGGTCTGCGCCGAACCACCCAGCCCCTCCCTGGCCTGCACCATCGTAGCACCACCCAGCCCCTCCCTGGCCATCGCAGCAACACCCAAACCCCTCCCTGGCCTGCGCAACATCCTGGCCTACTAGCCGAGCCCCCCCTCACCATCTCTCAACCCTAATTGAGCACTCTGGGTACAGATTCACATAGGTCTGCCATCAAAGTGCAGTTTTGATTGGTGTTTTCTCATTCATACTATCTTGGTCCTCCATGAACCTCATTGATTAAATTCTGGTATGAGTTTTTTTTTATGAATGTTCTTCTATGTTTGTGTTAGTGTGTTGGTTTAAGACTCACATTCGATAGTTGGTATCAATATGGCTGATTCCGGTTCCACAAAGAATGTCAATGATATTGTAAGTACACAAATTACCACGACCAAATTGAATGGGTCCAACTACTTGATGTGGGCTCAAGCTATGAAAGTTGCTATAGGTGCTAGAAAGAAGCTAAAATATATTTTGTCTGGTCCTCCCTTGAAGGATGATAAAGGTTATGATGATTGGGTATTTGAAAATTATGCTGTTATGTCTTGGTTGTGGAATAGTATGGAACCGGCTATTTCATCAAATGTTATGTTTTTGTCTTCGAACAAGGACATTTGGTAGTCTATTCACTAGATGTTTTCCATGGACAACAATGTTTATCAAGTCTATGATGTTTATCAGAATTTGTTCCTTCTTCAACAGAATGAGAAGTCGATTAGTGAGTACTACAGCACATTCAGGGGTTTAATGGATGAGTTAACAAAGTATCATCCGATTACAAATGATGTCGAAGTTAAGAAGAAACAACGTGAGGAATTTTATGTCTTTAAATTCCTTGCTGGGTTACATCCTAACCTTCAGTCCGTTAAGTCACAAATATTAGCAGGAGATGGTAGCATACCTTCGTTGAGTAATGTGTATTCTCGCATCCTCAGTGTGGCTACTGAGTCTTCCTCCGCTTCTGAGTCCACTGCAAAAGATGATTTTGCACTTGTCACATATTCAGGCAATCAGGGGGCCTTTCGTGGTTGTGGCAGTTTTCATAATAATCGAGGTCGAGGTGGTCGTGGTTTCGGTAATTACAAGTCAGGTTTTAATAGTAATCGAGGACGAGGGGGTCCTCTCGGTTGTGGTCGTAGTTTTGGTAAAGGACGTGGGAGAATTGGCTCTCTTTCTTGTACCCATTGTGGGATTGACAATCTAACAGTTGATCGATGTTATGATCTCCATGGTAAGCCCTGGGAGAATCAGTCTAATCTAGCTTTGTTCACTTCTGATAATCCCTCTGCGCCTCACCAGGAAGTAGTTAGTGCTCCTATTCCACAAGCTGTAGCATCTTCTAGTGAGTCTATCACTCTGTGTCGAGAGGAGTATAATGCCTTAGTCTAGCAACAACAACAATTATCCGTGTCTGATTCCGCTGGCTTTGCTCATTCAGGTAACATTGCATGTTTCTCTTCTTCTGCTCCTTCCTCGTGGGTTATCGACTCGGGAGCTTCTACCCATATGACTGGTAACTGGTAAGTACAATAGTTTTTCAAAGTTTCATTCACCCGCTAAGTCCTCAGTTGTTCTTGCTGACGGTCGGTCTTTGTCCCATTGTTGGGAGCGGTTCTGTCTCTCCGACCACTTCTATTACTTTGTCTTCTGTCATTTATATTCCTCAATTTCCTTTTAATCTCTTGTTGATCAGTCAACTTACTAAATCACTTAATTGCTCTGTAACCTTTTACCTTGATTGTTGTGTCTTTCAGGATCTCAGCTTGAAGAAGATGATTGGTGGAGGTCCTGAGCGGAATGGTCTTTACTACCTTGAACAGCATCCCTCAACTAATAAACCAATGGCTTTACAAGCAACTGTCTCACCGCATCAATGGCATTGTCGTCTGGGTCATCCATCATTGCAGTCCTTGAAGCTGGTTTTTCCGTCTTTTAAGTTTGTGTCTACGTTAGAATGTGAGGCTTGTCAGTTAGGCAAGCACCATAGAGTATTTTTTCCTTTTACGTCAAAATAATCGTCGATCCACTCCTTTTGAGCTGGTTTATTCCGACATTTGTGGTCCGTCTTAACATAAGAGTCTGTTAGATTTTTCTTATTTTGTCTCTTTTGTGGATGATTGTTTAAGGTGTCATGGATATTTTTAATGAAAGATCGTTATGAGATTTCTTCAGTTTTTCAATTATTTCATAGTGAGATTGTGACTCAATTTGGTTGTGCCATTCGTACTTTACAATCTGATAATGCTTTGGAATATGCTAAGGACCACTTCAATCATATTGTGATTCTCATGGGATTACACATCAATCTTCTTGTGGTTATATTCCTCAACAGAATGGGGTTGCTGAACGTAAGAATAGACACCTTCTAGAAGTAGCTAAAACTCTTATGATTCAAATGAAAGTCCCTAAGCAATTTTGGGGGGATGCCGTTCTTACTGCTTGTTATCTTATAAATCGTATGCCCAGTTCTGTTCATAACAGTGGCATTCCACATTCTATCTTATATCCTGATAAGACCTTGTTTGCTTTGACTCCTCGGGTGTTTGGTTGTGTTGCATTTGCTCAAGTTCTTACTCCAGGTCAGGATAAATTAGATCCTCGTGCAACAAAGTGTCTTTGGGGGGTATTCCCGTACTCAGAAAGGATATAAGCGCTGGAATCCTCAGAATCGTCATTATGTGGTTAGTGCTGATGTTACCTTTTTTGAAGGTACGTCTTTTTTTTCGTCGTCTGGAACCTCATTAGATGTTGATGTCCTTACTCCGATTTCCTCTGTTCCTCTATCCGTTCTTCCTACTTCTGGGTCTCCTACTACTGGGTTTTTGTCATTACAGGTGTACCGTTGTCGTGAAAAGCCACCAAGAGCTAAGACTCCTTCTCCACCTCCTACATCCTCAACTTCGGGTGAGGTCCCCCAGTCTGTTGATCTGCCTATTGCGCTTCGTAAAGGTACTCGTTCTTGTACTCAACATCCTATTGATCAAGTTGTTTTTTTTTTCATTTGTCTCCTACACTTTGCTCCTTTGTCTGTGCTTTATCCTCTGTTTTTGTCCCCAAGTCTCATACTTAGGCATTAATTTCACCGGGATGGAAGAGTGCTATGGATGAAGAGATGTTAGCATTGTCCAACAATGGTGTACCTGGGAGTTATCTGACCTTCCTTCTGGGAAGCAAGTTGTGGGTTGTCGTTGGGTGTATGTGGTTAAATATCACCCTGATGGTACTGTCGAATGGTTAAAAGCTCGGTTGGTTGCGAAAGGGTATACCCAAACCTTCGGCGTTGATTATTTTGAAACCTTCTCTCCCATTGCTCGTCTTAGTTCGGGTAAAGTGCTATTGTCTGTTGTTGTTAGTCAGAGTTGGCCTCTTTACCAACTCGATATCAAGAATGCTTTTCTATATGGTGATCTTCAGGAAGAGGTTTACATGGAGCAACCTCCTGGGTATGTTGCTCAGGGGGAGTCACATAAGGTGTGTCGGTTGAAGAATGCTATCTACGGAGTTAAACAGTCTCCAAGGGCCTAGTTTGACAAGTTTAGTCAAGTAGCTAGCTTATATGGGTTAAAGAATACGAGTTCTGATCACTCAGTGTTTGTGAGACATTGTGAGAAAGGCACCATTATTGTAACAGTTTACGTGGATGATATAGTGATAACTGGCAATGATAACGAAGGTATACAATTGTTGAAGACTTACTTGAGTAAGCATTTTCATATGAAAGACTTGGGATTACTCCGTTATTTCTTAGGCATTGAAGTTGCAAGATCTAAGGAAGGAATTTGTTTGTCTCAGAGGAAGTATGTGCTTGATCTTCCAGATGAAACAGAATTGATGGGTTCAAAACCTGTTGACACTCCGATGGACTCAAATATAAAGTTTAGTAAAGATGATGGGGAAGACTTCAGTGATGCTGGACGATATAGAAGACTTGTGGGTAAGTTGATTTATTTAACCGTGACTCGACTGATATCACCTTCTCTGTAGGAGTTGTTAGTCAGTTTATGCAGAATCCCAAATTATCACATTGGGAGGCAGTGTGTCATATATTGAGGTATTTGAAAGGTGCTCTTGGTAAAGGTTTAGTGTTGAAACCTTTAGATAACTTGGAGATAAGTGGGGTTCTCAGACGCTAGTTGGGTAGGAGATCATTTAGATAGACGTTCAGTGTCAAGATTCTGTGTATTTGTTGGTGGTAATCTTGTTACGTGGAAAAGTAAAAAGCAAAATGTAGTGGCAAGATCGAGTGCTGAAGCTGAGTATAGAGCTATGGCTCATACTGCCTGTGAGATGATGGTGAAATCTATTCTGCATGAGATGGGGTTCTTAAGTGATCAACCTATGAAGATGTATTGTGATAATCAAGCTGCCATGTACATTGCCAGTAATCCAGTGTTTCATGAGAGGACCAAACACATTGAAGTCGATTGTCATTTTATTAGAGATATGGTCATGACGAAACAAATTGTTACGTGTTTTGTTAGGACAAATGATCGGTTAGGAGATATTTTCAGTAAGGTTCTGAATAAAGGACCATTCCATGATCTTTGTAACAAGCTGGGCATGATAGATATCTATGCTCCAGCTTGAGGGGGAGTGTTAAAGTAAAAGGGCATTTTTGTAATTGTTCCTCATTAATAATATTATACATATGTTGGCTAACCTGTTAGGTTAAGCCTTCATTCTCTCTATTTTCTCTTTGTTAACATGCCTTAGTTAAGATCCCTCTATTTTAGATGATGGCCTGCACATCAGCAGTGTAAATATGTGAAGACACAATATATTGAATGAATTGAAAAGATGAATACAAGGGTCTAGATATAGGCTTACAACTCCTAGACTAATATTCTAGCTAAGCGATGTGGCACAACACTTATAAAATAATACACACTATTATAAGACTACCCTTTAGCACTCCCCCTCAAGTTGGAGCATACATGTCATACGCACCAAGCTTGTTACAAATATAATTCACTCGAATCCCTCCTAATACTTTAGTAAACAAGTTGGCTAACTGATCTGCATACTTCACATGCACTGTATGAATAACATTTTACATAAGCTTCTCTCGAACAAAGTGACAATCAACTTCAATGTGCTTTGTCCTTTCATGAAACACAGGATTAGAGGCGATATGAACTGAAGCTTGATTATCACAAAGTAAACTTATTGGAGTAGTCTGAGTAAACCCATGTCCACTAATAAATGCTTCATCCATACTAGCTCACGAATAGTGTAGGCCATGGCTCTGTACTCTGATTGTGCGCTAGACCGAGCTACTACTGTTTGTTTCTTGCTTTCCATGACACAAGGTTGCTTCCAACTATAACACAATAGCTAGTAGTGGACCTCCAATCACCAGGAGAACCTTCCCAATTTGCATCAGTATAACCTTCAACTCGTATGTGACCATGGTCTTTGTATAACAACCACGTCCTGGAGCACCTTTGAGATATCTCAAAATGTGTATCACTGCATCCCAATGGGTTGTTCGAGGACAATCCATAAATTGGCTAATCACACTCACAGCGAATGCAATATTGGGTCTAGTTACTGTTAGGTAATTAAGCTTCCCTACAAGACGTTTGTACTGTCCTGGGTCATCAATGAGCTCTCCTTGATCTGGTAACAACTTAGTATTAGGATCCATAGGAGAATCCAAGGGCTTGGACCCTAACATGCCTGTTTCGGAGAGGAGATCAAGAACATACTTTCTTTGAGAGAGGCAAATCCCTTCCCTAGATCTTGCCACTTCAATACCCAAAAAGTATCTAAGTTGTCCCCAAGTCTTTAGTTTGGAACTGCTTTTGCAAGGAGGACTTCAACTCCTGAATTCCCTTAGAGTCGTTTCCAGTTATAACAATATCATTAACATAAACAAAAAGTAGGATTTTACATGTTGAAGAGTGCTTATAAAAGACAGAATGATCAACACCACACCGCTGGAGACCAAATTCAGCAACAACTTCACCAAATCTTCCAAACCAAACACGATGGGACTTTTTTAGGCCATATATGGACTTCTTCAACCGACAAACCATCCTAGACTCCCTCTGAGCAACAAATCCAGGTGGTTGCTCCATATATACTTCCTCCGAAAGAGTGCCATTCAAAAAGGCATTTTTGACATCCAACTGATGTAACAGCCACTGATAGGTAGCAGCAAGGGAGATAAAGAGATGAACGGAAGTAATCTTGGCAACTTGAGAGAATGTCTCGGAATAATCAAGACCATAAACCTGGGTATATCCCTTGGCAACAAGACGTGCTTTCAATCGATCAAGTGTGCCATCAAGATGCATTTTAACAGTAAAAACCCAAAGACACCCAGCAACAGATTTCCCAGATGGAAGAGGTACTAAATCCTAAGATCCAGCTCACGGCAAGCATCTCATCCTCCATAGATTGTTTCCATCTTGAATGGGAAATAGCCTTTGCAATAGACTTAGGAAGAGAGAAAGTCGACAAAGAAGCAACAAACGAAGAGAAGGTAGGAGACAAATGATCATAAGAGACAAAATTTGAAATAGGATAAGAAGTACAAGTGCGCTTACCCATTCGGAGAGCAATCAGAAGGTTCGAGTCTGACGGAGGCGGATCTGAAACACGAAGGTCACAGGTGTAGTAGCAGAATCCTGAATAGTCCCAGCATTCTGATGAGGACGGGTGTATGTCGATCTGAAACACGGAGGTCACAGGTGTAGTAGCAGAATCCTGAATAGTCCCAGCATTCTGATGAGGACGGGTGTATGTCTGGAGGTTAGGACGGTCCAATCTAGCTTTGGGAGGTAGGGAGAGGGAAAGGGGAAGGGGAACCATAAAGTCAGGATCAATAATAGAGTGAGATGCAGAATAATATGGAGTGGATTCAAAAAGGTAACATTAGTATAGACAAAGAAGCGACGTAAGGAATGACCATAACAACGATACCCTTTCTTTGTTCTGGAGTACCCCAAGAAAACACACTTGATAGCACGGGGATCCAACTTATCGGTACCCGGAGTAAGTTGATGCACAAAACAAACACAGGTGGAGCAACAGGGAAAGGTGGGGTAGTGGGAAACAAGGTGGCATGGGGTGTGCACCCTTCAAGGATGGAAGACGACATACGATTAATCAAATGGAAAGCACTAAAAATTGCATCTCCCCATAAACTCTCAGGGGCCCTCAACTCAAATAACAATGTACGGGTGACTTCTAAAAAGTGAAGATTTTTTCTTTCTGCAACACCATTTTGCCGAGGGGTATAAACACACGAGGATTGATGAATCATGCCATGTTGTGCCATATACATGGTGAAAGGACGGGAAAAATATTCTTGAGCATTGTTACTACGGCGAATTTGAATAGGAACATTAAACTGAGTTTTAATTTCATTACAAAATGTACAAAATATAGAAAATAACTCAGAATGATGTTTCATTAAATAAAGCCACGTAGTTCGGGAAAAATCATAACAAAACTAACAAAATACCGATATCCCTTAACAGAAGTGATACGGTGTGGACCCCAAACATCTGAATGCACTAATTGAAATGGACTAGACACACGTTTACTAACTCGGGGAGCAAATTGGACACGGTGATACTTCCCCAATTGAGAGGACTCACACTCTAAAGTAGATAAATGACTTAAACTAGGTACTAGTAGCTTCAGATTGGCCAAGGAAGGATGACCAAGACGGCAATGGATCTGGTGAGGAGACACAGTGGCAGGACACGATGTTGGAGTTAAAGAAGTGGGCAAATCATCAAAGTAGTAAAGACCATCGGATCATGCCCTATGCCAATCGTCCTCTGACTTGTCAAATCCTGAATACGAACAGAATCAGGGAGAAAAGAAACACAAGCATTAAGATCTTTAGTCAACTTCCCAACAGATATCAAATTGAAAGGTGAACGAGATATAAAAAGAACATATGATAAGGACAAAGACGGGGATGATTGGACAGTCCCTATGCCTTCAACAGGCATAGAAGAGCCATCCGCCAAAGTAACGAGAGGTAAGGAAAAGGACGGTTCAAGAGATGAAAAGGGGTGGATATACCTGTGAGATGATCGGTGGAAGCATAGTCAATTACCCAAGGACGAGTACGGGAAGTAAAACAAGCAGTGGTGGTACCATTCTGAGCGAGAGGTACTAGGAGCAGAAGCATGTTGAGAGGCCTGGAACTGAAGAAATTAAGAATATTCTTCACTGGAGATGGAAATCGGACCACCAGTAGCAGGAGCATGAGAAGATGATGAAGCATCACTAGTAACAACAGCATGTGCACATCGAGCAGGGCGACCAATGAGATCCCAACATGTCTCCTTATAATGACCGTCCTTATCACAATTGGTGCAAAGGGGACGACCACCACGACCACGGTCCCCATATCTACCACAATAACCACCACGGCCACGACGGGGATTACCATCACCCCGACTAGTAGTGGGCGGTGGAGCCTGAGTAACTAAAGTGGAATGATCAGTAAGAGAAGAATTAGAACCCTAATTAAGAGACGAACTCCAGAGAACACGCTGATATGTCTCGGCAAGAGAGGGCAAAGAGGCACCCCCTAGAATCTGGGACCGAATAGGCTCAAAATCATATTTTAAGCCAACAAGAAATTTTTCATTACGTCTATATGCTCCCGTTGTTCCTGTTTTTTCTTTGCATCAGTAGTAATAGGAGAACACCATTCAGTCCTTCAACTAACCGTTTGAAGGAGGCAAAATAATCAGCAACTGAGAGATCACTTTGCTACAAGTGAAAATACTGCCGAGTGAGATCGTTGGAGAACAAGAGAAGAGCATAATCCCAAATATCCTTACAGGTGCCCAAGTGATCACACATATCCGTAACGTGTGGTTCCACAAAGTTCCAAAGGTGGGAAATGATTTGGGCATCCATTTGTTTCCATGTCTTGATGGCCTTCTCGTCAGTGATAGGAGCAGACTGATAAGGTGATCATCAAAACCCAAGCCAGTGAGGGCAATATTGATAGCTTGGGACCATTGAAGGAAATTAGAGCAGTTCAACATTCGAGTAGTTAGTTGGGGAAGGACTTTGGATTCCATAGATAAAGGGCTGAAGATAACTTTGGATCCAAAAATAAATAAAATAAAATAAAATAATTATTTTATTTATTTATTTATTTTTGCAATGAACAGTGATCGTGCTGAACAGTAATTGCGGTTAAAATACCCCCCCCCCCCCCCCCCCCCCGACGAACAGTAACTTCGCGATGAAACTCTAGACCCAGCTTGGGTCGGCTAGGTTTTTTTTTCCCTAGGTCAGATTGACCCACTGTGATACCATGTAAATATGGGAAGACACAATATATTGAATGACTTGAAAAGAGGAATACAATGGCCTATGTATAGGCCTACAATTCCTGACTAATATTCTAGCTAAGCGATGTAGGACAACACATATACAATAATACACACTATTACAAGACTACCCTTTAACAAGCAGCATAAGGTTTGCAGTCCTGGCCTAATTTTTCAGACCTCACCCGAAGGCGCTCTCAAGTTCTCTGAATTCGGAAACTCGTATTAAGGAACAAATACAAGAAAGATTAGTTACAAAAAGTCTTTCTAAATCAATCAACTCAAGGGAGAGTAACCCAATAATTAATTGATACCTCCAATGAAATGGAAAACAATCTTTCCTAACTCAGACCACTATAGTAAAGTTACTGGGGTATATGATGTGGAGGCATACATACCATACAATCTATATACAAACATATAGAAAAGTATACGTAACTTGACAGCAATACTACATGATATTTAACTCTTGTCCTCACAAATAAGGGCAAATTTATCCATTCTAGTGCTAAAAAATTTGCAGTCCTATGTCACTGCATCCATCGCAACAAAAGCCAAAGAACTAACCTGACAGTTACCATCTCCTTGAACCTTTAGCTCAACCAGATCATATAAATTTAATCTGAAAAAGAGTAAATGTACATGCATTGAGATACACCATTCATGATCATCTTCAAATGCTGTAAAGTTACTATTGGAAAGATCAAAACAAAGGGTAAGGGGAAACTAGAAACATGGGAAATAAGATGGAAAAGAACAGTTGTACACGTAGTATCTCTAGAAATTAATCACAATGACACACATAAAGATGTCGGTGCCAAATGTAGAAATAAGGTACCTTTTCTCTAGAATTAAAAGTAAAAGATTATAAGACATACGAAACTGTTGGATAGTCACAAATTACTCGGGCATAGCCCCGTCTATGCTTCATATAAGTGGTTATCCTCCCCTCATAAGGCGTCCTTTTGAGGGTAAGTTAGGCCGATTGATCATTTTATTTGGTATCAGAGCTAGGTTGTCCCTGGGTTATTAGGTCGGCCCTCCTGCAGTGTATTCCGGCGTGCTATTCATATTCGAGGATGGCATGCCACACTAGGAACAGTTGGTCTGCCCTCCGCCCTCCTGCCGTGTATTGCGATATGCCGAGTATTCTGGCGTTCAGGGGGAGTGTTGTTGTGCTCCACATTGTCGGGGTACACCTGGGGTGTGCAGTTTATAAGCCTTGGGCAACCCTCTTCTCATAAGGCGTTAGGCCCATTGGTCTTTCTATTGAAATGAACACCCAAAACAACGAAGGACAATTATAAGAAGAAATACCGCCTTGAATGAAACAAAGGCAACACATTTAGTCCATAGACTATTGGGCAAATCAATTTTTCCAATCAACGACACCTTCAATGGGATTCAGCTGAATCCACACTGAAGTTCAAATTGTGACATATAATATGACCAATAGAAGTATCTTTAGCCTTTTGGAGCTGAAACAACCATCCCTTCACACATCAAACCATCCTTATCCTTCTAGTTGTTACCAGAACTTCTCATAGTACATTCATCCCAAACATAATACAACCAAGCATTGAAAGCTAATTCTCGCACAAGTATTGCGAATGATTTACCCTTGAATTTGGTACTTTCCCAATAAACAATCAGGTCGGAGTACCCTGAATGTGCTTCCCTAGTATGCCATAACACGGTTCCTTAAATCTCTTGCAATATCACACTCCCAAAAGAGCAAATGATCATGCTTTTACAATTGCTGCCTATGGAACGCACAAGAACCTCTAGACATGAGACAACCGGCGATCTTTACTGGAAAGTCGATGGCTTATTGCTAGCCACAAAATAAAAAAGAATGCATTGGAATATAATTGCCAATCCAAAGCAAAAGCACGGCGATGCTTTAAGAGCACGCAATACCCTACAAAAAAGGATAAAGGCCAAATAGAAGGCAAACCTTGATGTGTGCACACACAACAAAGAAAAAAAAAATCAAAGTCAATTAAATTCCCATTGAAAGTCCATGATCTTGCGGCTGTGATTATGGCAGAAAATCTGCTTCACCAAAAAAAAAAAAAAACAAAACAAAAACAAAAACAAAAACAAAAACAAAAACAAAAACAAAAACGATTGTAATCTCATAAAACTCCAGAATACATATCTCCGAGGACAAGACTTGCAAGTTGGACTCATTTGATAATGGTCAAAAAAACCAACTCTATTGAGTCTTCTAATAAACACTAATGTTAGAAAAGGCCCTTCAACTAAACAAAACCTCAATCCCAACTACCTAGAGTCAGCTAAATGAATCTTTCTACCCTAGACAACCTTATCTAGATTCAATCTTCACATAGTGATTACTGAGGCCTTCTAAGGAAACCTCCATTACCAAAGGCCATAGTAAGAGAAGACCACAATTTCTAAGGTGATCTCCAACGATGCCCATGTCCCAACTTCTCACGGGTTACAATCCGGCGGCACACCCCAAAGGGAGAATTTGTTATTATAAGAAAGAATAAACCCTAAAAAAATTACTACTCACTGTCACTACAAATTTACAACAAAAACTCTTACGACAAAATTTTCTGCTTAACCATCAGATGGCTTGGACAAAATCACAATAGAAACAACAATCTCAAAATTGCTACAAAGAGAGGGTCTTTATAGAAACTATAGTCCTCATCAGTTGTCAATACTATCCCTTTATAAAGGAATGGTTTGACCATAACTTTTTATCCAAAAACAGCGAGGATTAGAATAAATAAGGTCATCCAACAACCACAATCACATGGGTGATGCAAATAGCAACCACTTGAACGACCCAATGTGCACTTATGCTACATAAATTCTCACCTACCCTAAACTAATAGCTAGGCCTAAACACACCTCTTTATGTTCTTTTAGTCCTTCTATACCTCTCTCTATAAACACTTCACCTCATTATGTTCTTTTAGTCCTTCTATACCTCTCTCTATAAACACTTCTATTTCAGCATCACTCAATATGCTCAACTTTTTTCGATCTATTTTACTTTCCCTGCTACAACAACCCCCCCCCCCCCCCCCCAAACAAGTAAAACAACAAAGACTGCCCATAGAAAGACAAAAATGGGTGAGATCATTCATAGAGCTAAAACGTTTGGATCTTGAGCATAGTGGCCATGCATTAAGGATGAATAGAGAGTCACTTAGTCCACTCCCTAGCATATATGTACTGCATGACCACCTAGCTCTAACCTTCCTCAAATTGAGAATAAGGCCCAAACACATTTCGTGGTGAGGTATAAGTTGAAAAATTAAAGTAGGGAGAAATGCTAGCTTATATATATCATGATAAGTGGAAATATGGGAAGGACATATCATAATTCTAGTACTTTATAAGACTAGGAAATGAATACAGCAGCGAGGAATGAAAGAAGCATTAATTGGACATAAATTAAGAAAAAACTGACAAAAAAGGTCTGTCCATGGGCAGCAAATAACAAAAGCTGCACTTGTCAAAGAGGTAATATTATAAAAGGTTATGCTAGAGGAAATGAAATACCCCAAGTTAATGGGTTGATAGAAATTGTAAGAAAAGACAGTTTCTTGTTGTTTAACATAACTTGCAGCCATAATTATCAAGAATAAAAAAAATTTGGATTCTGTAACCAATCCAAATAGTTGGAAGTATAGTGTTTTGGATTTCTTCCCCCCCCCCCCCCCCCCCCCCCCTTCCACATCTCTCTTCTTAAATTTCTTTATCTTTCAAATTCATTTCATATATTGTGAATTTCTTCCCTTTTATCTTTAACTTCTTCACATCCAGTAAAGTTTTATCTTTGTTTTGCATTATCCTCTCACTGACCAACTAGGAGAACGATTCCCCATATGACCAAGCCCATATGGATGAAGTCATCGACAGACCTCAACTCTGAAACACTCCCATGGATCATATTTATAGGATCAATGCTATGTACCTTGCACAAAAACTAGACTGACATAGATCAAAAAATAATTTTAACCCTCATTATTTTCTTATACATCTTCTAGAACTCTCTCATCTTGAATATCTTTTCTAATTCCGAACATTAGACACATGTCTGACGCGCATTGGACACACTGCCGACACGGAGCGGATGGCTCATTTGAAAATGTCTTTAATATTTGAGTTAAAAGTCTTTATATAATAAATCGGATATAACTAACATATTTATTTGAAAGCTACTAAACGGGAGTGGACACGGCATGCTATATGGTACAAGTAACTAATAAATATAACTTATTTTCCATGTCTGTATCCTACATCTTTTCAAAAAATCACCTCCGTATCGTGTCATATCCCGATATCCGTGTCCCGTGTTCGCATCGGTGCTACGGGGTTTCTACGATGCACATTCCGATAGCACCCTCTTCTTCCGTTTCCATCACTTCATACAAAATAAAGCAACAGATCAAGTGGCAAGCACAATGTGCAATGGGTAGCGGAGCTATTTTTTTTCCTTTGCTTCCTATTTTTTTGGCATAAAATGTTGAGATTATAATCTCACATCGAGAATTTAAAGCCTTGCTACTCAATATTTAAGATCATGGGGTTACTTCACCTATTGTCAATTGGTTTTGGGTTGGATGGTCCAATTCAACATAAACAATTGTAAATAAAAGCCACCTCGCTTCTTGGATTTTTTCTATTCTCTTAACTTTCCCTATGTTGTGCTTAGATTACTTCTTTCAAATAGAAAGCTCAACACCTGTAGAAAGGAGGGTTGTGATATGTACGCGGCCAACAGAAAAAGTCCCATCTTAAGAAAATATATCTTATGCAGTTGGTATTACAGCCTGTCTACTTGAGTTTTTTACTTTGCTGGTCTACCAGGTTTTACATTAGATGGAATACAGCAGGTTTTACATTAATGGATTCCTCATAAATTTGACATACAGCTGCTAAAATTTTGCTTTGCTAGTCTATCTCCAATCTGCTTGGTTAAAGAACATAAAAATGCTTATAAAAAGCACCCAAGCAGGTAACTTGACCCATTGTACGCGATGCTTCCAAGTGCCTTGATTACCAAATCACCTACTTGTGAGGAAACTGCGTTCCCAGAATCCGTTGACAGTGCGTATAAGTTGGTACTACTGCAAAAATTTACGTGAAAGCTACAATAACCCTACAAGGGTGGAACTAGGGTTACCTTGAACTGTTAAGAAGCTGCGTTCTCAGAATCCGTTGACAGTGCGTATAAGTTGGTACAGCAAAAATTTACGTGAAGCTACAATAACCCTACAAGGGCGGAACTAGGGTTACCTTGAACTGCAAAAACGGATTGTTGTAGTAGACGAATCGAGAACACGGGCTCGATAACAGCTCACGATCTTCTACCGTATTCCTCTGCTGCCAGAATATCGAACTGAGTGTGGGCTCTATCGAAATCCTTTTAGTTTTCTGCTCTCTCTTTTTACGCTCTCTTTTCTATTTCGAGTTATAATACTCTATATGGAAAAAACGCAAACTGAGAGGAGAGCCAAAGCAGCATATATATAGGCTACGATAGAGACCATAAGAAGTCAATAAGGAATAGGCTTCCTTATGGAATTAGGAAACCCCATTCGAACTGAATCAGATTCCTATTTCCATAAATTATAATTCATACCACTAAAGAATTATAATTGCACTCCTACCCTTATCTCAAAAATATATTTCAAGCTCCATGTTATTAAATGCTTATTATCTCCCCACGTTAAGATTACAAATATCCATTAATTAAATATAATTACTGACAATCATATTTAATTAATCTTTTAATATTCCTTGAGATTCTCTACTTAACTTATTTGATACGTCGGATACAAAATCCACTTGCAGGGTTTGACATAATCAAAATTTATAAGCTTTCTCAAAGGGATATCATCAATCCCAAAAATGAGACATGGATTCCATCATTAATTTATATCCACAACACAATCAATATTGTCACCAAATCCAATGAGATATTGACCCATTTAAGGATCTCACCCTTTTAGAGATCAAAGTGTAAATATCAAATGTATGTGTCTATAAATTAACTTTGGATTTAGAGCATAAGCACTCACAATAGCCATGAGGTATTAATTATCTTATAAGTCAGTATAAAGATAATTACCCCAAATCGGTCCTGTTTAATACACAAAGTGTACCAGCATGGTGAGTTGAAACTATACCGTTCCTGTAGTTAAGACAAACCTACTACAACACCATGTTGCAGTCCTACCGATGGTGTGTCCAAACCCATCTAAGACTGTAAACCAAAATCTTATATTCTACAAGATCCGATAGTCTGATCTTCCGTGTGTAAGCCAAACTCTACATACCAAACCACCTACTATGTAGAATGAGAGACACACATGCATAATATTAAATAAATAATACAATACAAACATTGCCCACACAGATTCTCATAAAAATAGAATAATTGATTTTATTAAATGAATAATAAATCAACTACATAAAGCATGGCTTTTAGTATATATCCCTAACACTACTGACAATTAAAAGAAAAAGTGAAAAGAAGTACAGAGTCTACAGACTACATGATAAATATGAGTTCGTGCAAATGTGTAGAGATGGTGTTGCTAACCTAATTTACCATCAAGTATGAGAGCAATCTCCATACCAAAAATGCCACACACCATAGTACCCAACACCTCAAAGGAATGCATGGTGGGTGCATTCAAAAACATTTCCCCTTCTTAATATTTTGCCTTTTATAATTTTTGCAAATCCCACAAACAGTTGCCATGTATCCCAACAACCCCCATCACCATTGAGTGATGACCAACCCTTCGCTCTAACTTTCCTTAACTCTCCTTTCCATCTCGCAATCAACATGACCACCGGACCTATTATGTATATTTTATTTTCGAAGTAAGTTATACTTGGAATTTCAAATATCTGTGCATGTGTATGAGCACAATAACCCCCTTTTACCTCTTATGTATGTTTTTTTCCCCCGATCTACGGAACTTATGTGCCGAACCCAAGGAGTAGGCTTTAAGGCTTCTTGGGTTTAGTTGAAAGGAAAATAGTACCATCAACTCTAAGCACATTTCAGAACCTATCAACGTTTTCTCAGCGCAAGTGCAATATGTAGGTGAATACACTAAAAATGCCATGTGGCAGCCTTCCACGTCATCACCACCACCATGTGTCTGAGACATGACACGGGTGTCACCTCCTCCTCCTCAACGGTGTCACCTCCCTATGACATCTATAAAGGAAGTATCATTCTAATAATTAATCACCACCACATAATTAAGCATACATCTTCATACACATACTGTAGAAATAATTAGGATCAAACTTAGAAGACCAATACAGTCTTCTCTCTTTTATTATATGTCAAATAATCAACAATTACAATAATACCCTTAGGTAAAATAATAAGAGAAATAAGAAAAACATAACATATAATATAAACTCTAACACTCCCCCTCAAGCTGGTACAAAGATGTCTCTTAAACCCAGCTTGCTAAGAGCAAAATGAAACGGTTTACTTCCAACTCCCTTTGTGAGAATGTCTGCAAGTTGATCCCCGATCTTCACAAATGGAGTACAAATCACACCACTATCAATCTTCTCATTGATAAAGTGTCTGTCAATCTCAACATGTTTAGTTCGATCATGCTGCACTGGATTGTGGGCGATACTAATTGCAGACTTGTTATCACAATATAGCCTCATTGATTCACTGTGATCAAGTTTCAAATCAGTTAGCAGTAACTTGATCCACAGTAGTTCACACACTCCTTGAGCCATTGCTCTGAACTTAGCCTCTGCACTAGATCTAGCTACCACATTCTGCTTCTTACTCCTCTACGTAACAAGATTGTGCCACCCACAGAAGTACAGTAGCCTGACGTGGACCTTCTGTCAGTCACAGAACCAGCCCAATCTGCATCGGTATATGCTTCCACCCTAAGGTGGTCATATCTAGCAAGAAATAGACCCTTACCCGGGGCTGACTTCAAGTATCTCAAAATCCTGAAGACCGCATCCATATGAGTCTCACGAGGAGCATGCATGAACTGGCTAACAACACTAACAGCAAACGCAATGTCTGGACGGGTGTGAGACAGATAGATGAGTCTTCCCACAAGTCTTTGATATCTCCCTTTATCTGCTTTTGCTCCACTAATATCATCACTTAGTTTTTGATTCGAATCCATTGGAGTATCACATGCTCAGCTTCCCAGCATTCCCGTCTCCTCCTGAAGATCAAGTACATACTTTCTCTGAGAAATAAAAATTCCATGTCTAGATCTAGCAACTTCAATCCCCAAAAAATACTTAAGAGCTCCCAGATCTTTTATTTCAAATTCACTAGACAGAAACTCTTTTAACTTTTCATTTCTTCCAGATCATCCCCAGTTAGAACGATATCATCAACATATACAATCAAGGCAGTAGTTTTACCTTGGGGTGAATGTTTAATAAATAACGTGTGATCAACTTGACTTTGGTTGAAACCATACCTAAGCATTGCCTGTGTAAATCTCTCAAACCATGCCCGTGGAGATTGTTTCAGGCCATATAATGATTTTCTGAGTCGGCACACCTTCCCTTCTGTCTTAGTGTCCTCAAAACCAGGAGGAATATCCATGTATACTTCTTCATCAAGATCGCCGTGAAGAAAGGCATTCTTCACATCAAATTGGTGAAGAGGCCATCCAAAGTTGGCTGCCAATGACAGCAGAATCCTTACCGAATTCATCTTTGCGACAGGAGCAAAAGTCTCCTGATAATCAATCCTGTATGTCTGTGTGAAGCCTTTAGCAACAAGTCTGGCTTTGTACCTCTCAACCGAGCCATCTGCTCTATGCTTCACAGCATACACCCACTTGCATCCCACAGTCCTTTTGCCCATAGGTAAACTCATCAATTCCCAAGTACCATTCTTACGAAGAGCTTTCATTTCTTCGATCATTGCAAGTTTCCATTTGGGATCCGCAAGAGCATCCTGGACATTGTTAGGAACAGACACAGAAGCAATTTTTGAAAGAAAAGCTCTATATGAAGGAGACAAGTAAGAATAAGACACAAAATTGGAAATAGGATGTTGGGTACACGTCCTAACACCCTTACGTACTGCAATAGGGACATCAAGATCAGTATCAAGCTCAATAGGGACAGGTGTATATGACTTATCAGAAATATCAAGATCAGAATCAGAAATACCTTGGTCCTCAACATGAGAAGGAGATGTCAATGGTAGAGTAGAGGGAGCTGTTTCTTTATGCCTGGATTTACTCCATGTACCTTTTGAATAAACCAGCAACTCCTTCCCTTTTCTTATTGGAGTACGATTACCTTCATTTTCCTTCTCATTTTCAACTTCATCTTCCCCCTCATTACTTTTTTTCCTCTCATTATCAACTCCAATCTCCCCTTTATTTTCTCCCTCATTATTTCCTCTCCTTTCCATTACTGGGACAGGAAGAGTCACTTCTTCCTCATACCACTGCTCCTCCTGAAGAGGTGACTCAGAACTAGATGAAGACTGAAAGTAAGACTGAGACTCATGGAACGTAACATCCATGAAGACCCAGAGGGAGGATGATATCAGCAGTAACCTTTCTGGGTAGGAGCATACCCCACAAAGACACATTTGATAGATCGGGGGTCTAACTTCCCCCGAGAAGGAGAGTGGTTGTGAACAAAACAGACACAACCAAAGATACGAGGAGTAATAGAGAACAGAGGAGAGGTATCAGAAAGAACTTCAATGGGTGCCCGTTTGTTCAGAACACGAGTAGGGAGACGATTAATGAGATATGCCGCGGTTAACATAGCTTCACCCCAGTAGGATTTAGGTGCATTAACCGAAAAAATCAGGGTGCGAGCAATATCTAGTAAATGTCGATTCTTGCGCTCAGCCACCCCATTTTGTTGAGGAGTGTCGGTGCAAGATGTTTGATGAATGATCCCATTAGAACAGAAGTAATCGGCCAAACCCGAGTCTATGTACTCACCCCCTTGATCAGATCTTAAAACTTTTAGTCTAGTACCAAACTGTGTACATACCAAACTGTGTACACACCATTTTATGAAAAGCTTTAAAGATGGAAAAAACTTCTCATTTCTTTTTCATCATATACAGCCAAGTTGTACGGGAATAATCATCAACAAAAATGACAAACCATCTATGACCTTTCAAAGATAAAACACGAGAAGGACCCCATACATCAGAATGAACTAAAGCAAATGGAACTGAACTTGTATTAACACTTGGAGCAAAAGAAGCTCTGTGATGTTTACCAAGTTCACATGTTTCACATAGAAAGTCAGAGAGTTTTATTTAAGACTAACGAAGGAAATAAATACCTTAGTAAATGAAACGAAGGGTGTCCTAAACGCCTATGCCAAAGATGTATATCTTCAGCTTTATTTCCCAAAATAACTGTGTGATGAGCCACAGGTCCTCCGGCATCCAAAACATAAAGTCCACTCTCTTCTCTACCATTGCCAATCGTCCTCCCCGTGAAGAGATCTTGAAAGACACAGTAAGAAGGAAAAAAAATTACACTGCAGTTGAGATTCTGTGTAAGACGACTGATAGATAACAGATTATGAGAAAAATTTGGGACATGTAAGACAGAGGAAAGAGGTAAGGTTGGAGTCGCACGAATAGTACCCTTCCCTGAGACAGAGGAAAAAGTACCATCTGCAATACGAACTTTATCTCTTCCTGAGCATGGTATATAATCAGAAAAAAAAATTAGAACATCTAGACATGTGCTCAGAAGCACCAGAATCAATAATCCAGGGAGAAGAGGAATGAGACAAGTGTGCTCTTGCGGGAGGGACAAATGTACCTGACTGGGCAAAAGAAGTAGAGACACCTGCAGATGCAGAAGTTGTGGCAGAGGAAGTGCGGCGAGCCAGCAAGGTCCGGAGAGCCTCCTCCACCTCAGAGGTAGTGAACATAGCTGGAACAGTAGAGGATGGAGGGTGATCAACTGAAACTCAGGCTGTAGGATCCACAGTGGTAGAGTGATGAGCATTAGTATTACGGCCACTAAACCGTCCTCCACGACCCCTAGACTGGCCAAAGCGACCCCCTCGACCTCCGGGGACCCCCCTTCCGCCTGATGGATAACCATGTAATTTATAGGATGTGGCTCTGGTGTGATATTTGGTATTACAGTAGTCACAAAACTGTTTGGACTTATCTTCGGACTCACTAGAATTGTCACGGCCACGGTTCTCATCCCTCTGAGAAGCCGAAATAAGAGCAGACCGCTCTGTAGAGGTAGGCGGAAGCATAGCAGAACGACGGCTTTCCTCGTTCTAAACATAAGCAAATGCCTCCTGAAGAGAAGGTAAAGGTTCCATTCCCAGAACTCGACTGCGAACTGGATCCAAATCATAATGAAGTCCCTCGAGGAACTTAAAAATCCTCTCTACAGTAACAAGCTTATTATAGGCCACAGAATCAGCAGGACAAACTGGCTTGAAGTCTAATAAATGATCCAATCGTTTCCAATTGGTGGAGAGAGAAGTGTAGTACTGAAGAACACTCAACTCACCTTGTTCTGATCTGCCAATCAATCGCCGTAACTCAAAAATCTGTGCTGAGTTCCCCTTGCGAGAATAAGTATTGGCCATGGTCTCCCAAATATCTTGGGTAGTCGCCATGTCCAAAAAACCTTCAACTATTTCAGGTTTCATAGAATGACAGAGCCAAGTCATGACAGTGGAGTTCTCCATCTCCCACTTGTCATAGGTGGCATCCTCGGGGTTAGGTGCTTTAATCTTTCCATTGATGTAACCCATCTTTCCTCGGCCTTTCAGGGACATAACAACAAACGCAGACCATGCAACATAATTCTGGTCATTAAAAAGAGATGTAGTGAGCTTCACGTTCGGGCTATCATGTGGAGGGACAACATAAGTTTCACTCCTATAGTTCACGGTGGATTTCTCAGGATCGTCAGACATCGTGAAAAATCTCAAAGAAAAAGGATACCTACAACAATCACCACACAAGGGAAATCGTAAAAATCAATAGAATTGAAGCACCCGTGAAACAAAAAAAAATCCAATCACCATGGAGGATCCACCAAAAAACCTTCTGATCTGTTTAAAGGCCCCTGAAAGGACCAACGAAAAATTAACCTTCAATCAAAACCTAAGAATTCAAGTGATACTAGGTATAGTAGCAAGTGTATAAGAGAGGTAATAGGGTTTCGGCTAGGATTTATAGGGGCATAGGGCTGGCGGCTGAAGCTGGGAGGCTGAATGAGCTATCAGCTTGATGGGAAGAAGTCATAGAAGGCTGCGCTGGGACTAATAGGTCATGGGTGACCTGCGGCTAGGGTTGGGTAATGGGCAGAGGCTGCGCCGAAGGCCTAGGAGCCTCTAGGGCTGCGGCGGAATGATGAGAGATGGTGGTTGACGGCTGCGGTGTAGTGGGGCCTAGGGTTGGGGAGTGGTGGTTGGGTGGTGGTCCGGTGCAAGGATCAAAATTTCCTTCAGTTTCCATCGAAACGACCGAAGTGTTTCCGTTTCCTAGGTCATGGAAAAGAATCAGCCATGGAATCTCGAAATTCCATGGATTCCATCGAAACGACTTTTGTGTCTTTTGTTTCCATCGAAACAAACCTATGATTCCGCATCGTTTCATTTGCTTCCAACGAAACATACTTGTTTCCATCGAGATAATCATGTGGTTGTGTACTTGCCATATGAATAACCATTTTATTTTAGAGATGGCTTATTAGCTTACTATGTACTTATATGTATCTTTTGCATTCTATGAAGTGTTTTGAGATTCTATGAAGTGTTTGACAGTAGATTGGCGACTTAATCATCATGTATTTTCAATTTGAACTACACATTTTTAATGCATCTCTACATATATAGACCTCTCAAATATTCAATTAATCAATTATTAGCTTTATACACGCATATAGTTAAGTTTGAAGTTATGTTTCCCCATGTTTCTCAATGTTTCCAATTTTTTCCGCTGTTTCCACATGTTTTCGAAATGTTTTCGAAACGTTTCCGTTTCTGGGTAGACCGAAAAAATAGACCGAAACGAAATTTTGATCCTTGGTCCGGTGGTATTAGTAGTGGTGGCAAATCCCTCTTAGGGGTGGCTCTGATACCATGTAGAAATAATTAGGATCAAACTTAGAAGACCAATACAGTCTTCTCTCTTTTATTATATGTCAAATAATCAACAATTACAATAATACCCTTAGGTAAAATAATAAGAGAAATAAGAAAAACATAACATATAATATAAACTCTAACACATACTACCCTTGATTAGGAGCAGGACTAAAGGGTATTACACATTGGGATCTCCAGAGTTCATGGCTCGGTGGCTAGAGTCAAGGGCATCTCCCTAGCTAGACGCCTCACGGGCAAGGCTAGGGTTGGTTCCAAGGAAAGACAGAGACACGTGCATCCTCACGTGCGCCCCCCCATCCCATCCACTTGAGGTACTCACACCACTACTACACCTCACCTCTCACCTCACCTACCTCCTAAACCAATTAGAGCCTCTGGCATGTAGCCGCACTTACTGAGAATATTCACTGACATTATCTAATCATCCGCCTGCAACAACCATCTCATCACCTTAGCACGCCTACGCACCTTTCTTGCCACCAGCTGTGACACCTCCCTTCCATCTCGTCAACACATCCCATAGCCGAAAACATCATTCCCACCTCTCTTGTCCACCAACCTCGAAGCCTCTTTAAGGAAGCCACCTAAGCACCATGTTAGTCATGCTTGAGTGACCTACACTCCTTTTCCTCCGCTATAAATACTATACCCTCATTCAATACCATGAGGATGAATGATATACAACAAGAACCTGCTGAGTGCAAAAGCTCTCATTCTCTATCATTTTCTCTCAATTACTCTACAAAGTCCACAATTCACATATAAGCTACCCAAAGGCTCTCCATACCTACTGCTCTTTCTCTCTCTTTTTTACTTAGGACTACCTTGGCTCTTACTCGAGCCACGTACTCTCTCAGACCCATCTACTATACTACTATACATATCTATATTGGTACTGACTTGCTTACGAGTTATACTCTCACACATCACACAAAAGAACTCATACATTTGGCGACCACAGTGGGAGAGTATACTCAAAAGTATGGTTAGCGAACAACAACTACTACCAAAGCCTAGGGGACATCCCCAGGAAGTCAAGGGTTCTTCCCACAAGGTCTAATGCTCAACATCAGAGCATCAACCACGAAGGGCCCATACAATCCCAAAACATATGATTCGCAAGAATCAATAGCTGCAATGGATCCAAATATCCTAACATGGCTAGAACAAGTGGAGAGCAACAAATACACCTCCAAACGCTTGAGCAACAACAATGTTGCATCATGGAGATCCTTGTTGCCCTCGCATGAGGCCGCACCGCAACCACCATGCTATTGTATGCTTACATTGCTCCAACTGTAGATTTTTCTAGAAGTACCTCCTAAAGCCCTATAAGAGGCCTTCTTTACATCCATCGGTGTCACTTGCTTTCCCGTCTCATCGTCAAATACCGTGGACCACTGACATCCCGTCAGTCCTTCTTGTAGTGCCACAACCATCCTTTGTTCCTCAGGGTCAAACACGTGAGTGGCAAAAATTTGTGTCACCTAGCACACGAAGTCCCAATAACTCCGTGACATCCTCTAATGTCGGTGTAAACTCACCCCATGCTGCTACAAAAGTGTGTTGTGAGGACGTACATCAAAGTCATCATGTCTGTCTCTATCCTCTGACATGCCAAGTCTTGCCATAACTTCACCGCTTCATAAATTTTGGTGTCATTCATTAACTTTACATGCTCCGGCTCTTTAAAAATTGCTTCAATCCACGCCGACCATTGGGCGTCGTTGCTGGATGACTCATAAATCTCACCATCAAATGGGGGAAGTCCCCTTGCTCCACTGAAAATTGGACCGTCTTACTACCCTCTATCCACTCATTATTGGCAGTCGATACATCACTGCCTACAACTAGATGTTGATTGTGATTTAGCTCCACTTGTCCCCAAAACTCATCTTTCTCAACAAAATAGGGAGCCCGTTGCCACTCCTTAGGAGCTGGCACCTCCAATTCTTCCCCATCCTTATTCAACAACAGCGACATCACTCTCCAATCACCGAGTACCTAATTTGCTTGAAATATGTGTCTACTTCTTTAGATCTCCGTTACGGTGTGGTTATTGTTCCCAATGTCACGGTTTGCTCACTCACAGTACGTGGGTATCGATGTATGTGGGGTTGTGGCACAAGGATGGTGATGTTTGTTAGGTTTTTGCCTAAGGTATGGTAGGGTGGGGCGGTACGTGTGGTAGGGTGTGGTGGTACCGTGTGGTAAGGTGGTGGTATGTATGGTAGGGTGAGGTGGTACGTGTGGTAGGGGGTGGTATGGTAGGGTGTGGTGGTATAGTGGGGTAGTACTGTGTGGTAGGGTGTGTTGGTATGTATGGTAGGGTGGGGGTGGTATGTGTGGTAGGGGGTGGTATGGTGGGGTGGTACCGTGTGGTAGGGTGTGTTGGTATGTATGGTAAGGTGTGGTGGTATGGTAGGGTGGTACGTGTGGTAGGGGGTGGTATGGTAGGGTGTGGTGGTATGGTGGGGTGGTACCGTGTGGTAGGGTGTGTTGGTATGTATGGTAGGGTGTCTATGTGAGTTAGGGTGGGGTGGTACGCGTACTGGTTGGGGTGGTATGCAAATTTGAGGGATGGTACGTCAACAAAATGTTTGGGTATGGTAGTATGTGAAGGTTCCCCTCCTTAGAGCTGCTGATGCCCCTGGTTAGAAAGCACTCGTCACGATTCAAACTACACACTTTGGCTTCAACATAAATGAACATGCCACTATTTTTTTTAACCCCCTGTCATTCTCCGTATATATATATGTGTGTTGCATCCAGCTCTGTCACCTACCCCTTGTCCTTACCCTACCCTCATGCTTCACCCTCACGTGTCATCCCTATGCAAGGCCTCCTTCCTGACTCTTGTCCCATCCACACATGCAATCAATTTCATCCCTTGCTCACCATCACATGTCCACTGACATGCCTTGAAATGGGTATCACTTAGGCTACCCAATGCCATTGACCTATTTCTATGCCAACATCCTTTTTATTTTACAAACCATGGTGGACAAAGCCACCACCACCCAGCTTTGCTACACCACTTACCACCATCTTCATTTCCTACCATGAATCACACCCCACTCTCTGTAACCACACCCTACCACAACTTCAATTATTCCGCGAACATTTCCTCCGTCACCAGCATTTCGGTCGCCACATCCTCTGTGTTCACGCCAGCTCCGGCACGTTGCTCCACCATCACAGCCCTCGCCAATTGCTACTCCGTTGTTCTCCATTATGTTTCTCCGCGGTCCACAGCCGCTTGCCTTCGTGCGGCTTGGTTGTCACATTGTGGTGTCTGCGGCATGCCTTGCCTCCGCCGCGCCCCTGCCATTGTCACCAACTCCACTCTAGCCTTTAAAAATTCTTCCCTAGCTTCCTCCAATCTCCCCTCTAACATTTGCCTCCTTTGCATAGCTTTCACAAATTAACGTTTCATGACTACTTTCTCCACATGCTCTGTCACCCCTGCCTACTCATATCCTCAATATCTTGTATCACTCTTTTCACATAATCATCAGTCGCCGCTTCTAGTGTGGTTATATGCATCTCCAAGAGTGTTTCATCCAACATTTTTGGATTTTACAAATCAGCCCCAACTTTTTCTAACATTACAGAAAGCCCCCCCCCCCCCCCCCCCCCCCCCCCCCAAATCCTATAAATTACACCCAAAATTTCAAAAATTTACAAATTAGCACCAAAATTTTTGGAAATTACAAAATTGCCCTAAAACTTTCCAAAATTCTCAAATTTTCTAGAGATTTCAGAATTCTCTCTTCACCCTTGCAGCCCTCTTACCGAGCCATACCTCTCGTCTCTTGATGCACCATTGGTCCTGGTGGCACATCTTTACTGTTGTGTTCTATTGCCTAGCCTTTGGAAAGCTACTAATAATTTTTTATTTATACACGAACACCCACCCCCACACACACGTGCATATATATATATATATGTGTGTGTGTGACTTTTTATGTCTCCTCCTACTACTCTTACCTCCACTCAACATTATACACTACCGGTACCCCAAAACACACCAATCCAAAGCCACTACCACCAGGCTGCTCCGTACTCAACTAAAGAACGGGGCTTTCACTTCCACAAACTTCACACTTACCAAACCCACCCCCTCAAAAACACGTCCCTACTCCCAGTGCACAACTTCACATGGAATTTTTTAGTACCATCTTCCAAGTCCGAGTCCAATGGACACTAGTTGCCACTTTGCCGCAACAATATAGAAGTATAAAAAAAAAGGGAGGGGGAAGGTTGCTTCGCAAACAAGTTCATCTCCAAAGAGATTACCACTGCACACTCGGTGACGGCCAAATAAAGGGCTACTCACTTTCACATACTTTTATTTATCATCACGCCTAATGCCATAAGTTCACTCTTCAAGCTCCATAGACGTGCCTCTATCTTGAAAATAGTATGCCTACACAGAAAGTACACGAAGACTTCTATTCTAACATTTTACAAGATATGGTGGACCACCCACCTCCATTCGGAACCTTAGAAGCACGAAGCGGAAGCGGAAACGGAAGCAGGGCTGGGGGTGGAGGCGGGAGCGGGAACGAGGAAGCGTTAAACTTTAAGAGGTTCAAAGGTTGGGAGCGTTTAAGAAGCGTCCAAAATTTTGATATAGATACATTCTATAACTAATTATTGCAGAGGAATTTAGATTGACATAATATATTTTGATTGTAATTTTTGTTTTTGAAAGTCTTAAGCCATATGTTCCGACATAAAAATATTTCTTCAGTAAAATATTTGAACAAAATAAGAACTTGAATCTATTTATAGGCTATTTTTGAGACTTGGATGTGATGGGAGCGGGGTGGGAACGGGGTTCTAACATGAGGGGAGCGAGGTTCCGACAAGCTTCTTAGTAAGAAGCACTGAATCGAGAGTCTGAGGAGGGAGCGTTACCAATTTAGAAGGTTCCTACTTCTAAGTTCGGAACCAATACAACACCAACACAGTACACAAAGACACCACCACCAACTCACCCAAGCATGGCTACGGAGGCCACTTGTGTTTCAGCACTAACATCCACATCATTCACATGATAAGCATGTTGCTTCGTTGCCATCTCACTTCTTATCTCCTCTTTTGCTCTCCTCACAGTGCTCTAAATCACCGAACTCGGCAAGTGTGATGTCCTACAATCTCTTTTGCCTCTAAAGTAATTCTTCGAAGTGACACCATTCAACGCTCAACACTGTGCTTAAACTTTTTATAGCACGATCAATGCATATTATCACATATGTACCGCCCATGGATAGTCAAAAGATTGGTTGCAATGTTCCCCTGATGTTAATGGGCACAAAGCTCATTGTGCCTATGTCTCAAAACCTAAGAAAGTGTTGTCTTTTCACGGGATTTTTTTCAATTTTTATGCCCACCTACAACGTACTATGCACTTGACATGCAGCCAGGGGGGCTACAATAGCAAGTGGCAAACAACATACCCACCATAGTGGAATGATTTGATGTATCAAGACCACAACATGACTCGTACATACACATCAAAATCCATGCTAGTGGACTACCGAAGGGTCTTTTGAGTGCATTGCTAGAATGTCCCATAAATCAAACCCCCTAATCCCACTAGACTAATCTTCACTCTTCATAAGGATGTGCCTCTGATCTCCATAATCTCCACTCTCCATCAGGCGTCTCGAGCATCGCGCTCTCCACCTTTCACCCTCACTAGGGTGGCACGAGCAACACGCTCTCCTCCTTTTTAAGCAGGAGGGCCTGAGCATCGCGCACTCCACCATAGGGCGACACGAGCATCACATTCTCCCCCTGCCTCACTCGGATGGCACGGGTAACACCCTCCACCATTTGAGCCTTACCACAGTCAGAGCATCGCGCTCTCCATCACAGGGCGGCATGAGCATCGCACACTCCCCCTGCCTCACTCGGATGGCACGGGTAACACCCTCCACCGTTTGAGCCTTACCACAGTCTGAGCATCGTGCTCTCCAACACAGGCGGCACGAGCATCGCACTTTCCCCCCTAATCTCCATATCTCCATGTAGGGTGGCACGAGCATCACGATCTCCCACAACTCTCCACTCCCTAACGTGCATGACCCTGATCTCCAAATCTCCAAAAGGTGCGACCCTACTCTCCACATCTCCCTATAGGATGACACGAGCATCACACTCTCCCCATGATCTCCAAATCTCCATGGAGCAACAGGAGTATTGCACTCTCTCCTGATTTCCATCCCCAACGGGATCTCCAATTTTTCATTAGTATGCAACACCCGTTGTCTACCAATGCACAGTCTACATGATCCTGCTAAATTTGAGGCTATCACGCCCGCCTGCCACATGTTACACGCCTAACATCCTGGTAGGGGGGCTAATGTAGGTGAATACACTGAAAATGCCATGTGACAGGCTGACAGCCTTCCACGTCATCACCACCATTACGTGTCTGAGACATGACACGGGTGTTACCTCCTCCTCAACGGTGTCATCTCCCTATGGCATCTATAAAGAAAGTATCAAACTAATAATTAATTACCACCACATAATTAAGCATACATCTTCACACACATACTACCCTTGGTCAGGAGCAGGACTAAAGGGTATTACACATTGGGATCTCCAGAGTTCATGGCTCGGTGGCTAGAATCTCACAGGCAAGGCTAGGGTTGGTTCCAAGGAAAGAGAGAGACACATGCATCCTCACGTGCGCCCCCCATCCCATCCACTTGAGGTACTCGCACCACTACTACACCTCACCTACCTCCTAAACCAATTAGAGCCTCTGGCGTGTAGCCGCACTTACTGAGAATATTCACTGACATTATCTAATCATCCGCCTGCAACAACCATCTCATCACCTTAGCACGCCTACACACCTTTCTTGTCACTAGCTGTGACACGTCCCTTCCATCTCGTCAACACATCCCATAGCCAAAAACATCATTCCCACCTCTGTTGTCCACCAACCTAAAAGCCTCTCTAAGGAAGCCACCTAAGCACCATGTCAGTCATGCTTGAGTGACCTACACTCCTTTTCCTCAGCTATAAATACTACACCTTCATTCAATACCATGAGGATGAATGATATACAATGAGAACCTGCTGAGAGCAAAAGCTCCCATTCTCTACCATTTTCTCTCAATTACTCGGCAAAATCCACAACTCACATATAAGCTACCCAAAGGTTCTCCATACCTACTGCTCTCTCTCTCTCTCTCTCTCTCTCTCTCTCTCTCTCTCTCTCTCTCTCTTTTACTTGGGACTACCTTGGCTCTTACTCTTGCCACGTACTCTCTCAAACCCATCTACTATACTACTATACATATCTATACTGGTACTGACTTGCTTACGTGTTATACTCTCACACATCACACAAAAGAACTCGTACACAATACTCTCTTCCCATGCTGGTAGAAAAGGACTCCCAACTTAAGAGTTTCTACTTCTTTTCGAAAGCAACAAACATTAACACCATAAAATAAAAGGAAACATAATCCTCTCAATGGGTAGCTTGAACCATGAAACAATGAAATGGGAAAGACCATAACAAGAAGCAAACACAAGCCTAAAAGAAAGATACATCTGAGAGCGAGTCAGTGTCCTTGTACATACAAATAAATTAATATTAAGGGGAAAATGTGAAAAGACCTGTCCAGCAGCCTTTGATGATCTGATATCACTTCATCAGCTGAGGGCATTTGTCCATTGATTTTAGGAATATGCTGCACGAAAAAGTTGAAAAATTAGATATGTCAATTGCTGTCCAGTTAAGGAGTTTCATGGCCACAGCCCAGTCAACTAAAATACAGTAGGAAAACCTGTCCAAACAGATAGAAGCTTTGTTTGGTCCAATAGAAACCAAAATCAATTAAAAAACATGCTTTGATAGAAACATACTAATGTTTCCTACGAAATAAGTGATAAGCCCATGCAATAAGCAGAAAATTGAAACGAGAGAGTACTTAAAACATAAGAAGAAAAGAAAGAACTAAGAAGAACTACAATTCTCAAGCACATTCCAACACAACATCGGCAGTTTATTTATTGACAAGAGCAAAACATATACTGATAGTATTGGCCAAATATCGGCAACAGTAATAAAAATAAATAATAAAAAAAGAGTAAAAGATTATGGGAAAAAAGAAAAGAGAGACTATAGTCCTGAAGCAGTGAGAACAAATTATTCACAATTTATTTTATTGATCAAAGAGAACATATATTCGCAGAATCAGTCAAATACGGAATACCTTTTAAGTGGTTCATACATCATTCAAAGGAACAAAAACTAAATAATCAAAATAAAGAAATGAAAATGTTGGAGCTTGATATACATCGTTGATCACATTCTCTAACAGCTTAAGCTTTTGGAGCAATTGGTAACTTAACATGGTATCAGAGCCATGTTTGTGGAATGTCTCAGGTTCGAGTTTCGAGTCTTTGTCCAATGCCATGCTTTGATATGCAAATAAGGTCCACTAAGATGGAGTTTAGTTTGTTGCATCTCCACGTGCGAGATGTGAACATGTGGTGGCATCCAGGTTGAGTTCCAAATGTTACTTGTGAAACTAACTAGTCAGGGAAAGTCAACAAAATAAGAAATATGGCCTACTTTGTAGTGATGTCACGTGGCATTCTCTAGTTGCACTAGAGGCCTCAACTTTACTAGTCAATATTTTGGATGCCGTTATCCTAAAGTACATGTTGTTACCTTATAAAAGATGAACATACAATGTCCTCACTAGCAGAAGTCTTGACCTTGTTATACTCTTGCTTACAATGAATTACTTGCCAAACTCACTATTCTCTACTTACAAACATGTCAATCTACAAAAATACTAAGTTTGACATTATGATTACCAAGAAAGTTAAATCGATGGAGCTATGATTGTACGTGTTGTGAAGGAAAAAAGCCCTTTCAAATTGAAGAAATAGGTTCAAAAAGATCTACACAATATAATTTTCTTGTTTCAAATTCCTAATGTACCACAAGGAGTTATTTCAAATTAGAGAGGGAATGTCACTTCGTGCTGTTGTCGGCAAGAAAGCATGGGTACAAGTTTAAAGCGGCTATTAATGTTAGTGAAACTGGAGATTAGAGATGTACCTTGCCCACCTCTTCAAACGCCTGTGATTGAGGGGTACATGTAATAACCCGGAATTTCTATATTCCTTTTATGCTGCAATACGTGAGCACGAGTCATGCTAGCGTATGATAAATAGATAGGGGAAAGAGACTTCATTAAAAAGATGGAGCGGTCCCATGATAGGAGCATAAGAATGAAAGGGTCCGAGAGGAGACACAAGGGGAATTCCATTACGAGAATGGAAGGTACGAATGGCTAGAAGAAGAGAGAAACGATGAGATGAAAACGTTTCCATAATTGGTAGAATAACTAGTAACTCACAAGAATGTGAGGTGTTAATTGGTAATAAGCAAGAAGTGCATAACATGGGGGTAAGCTAGTATCCCGGTACGGGTTGATTCATTGAATTGAGTTAACATTGGTTAAAAAGGGTATAAATGATAAGGGTGTATATGTAAACATTTCTACAACTAGTAGGTCAAACAGTAATTCACGAAAATGTAAGGAGCTACATTGGAATAATTGAAAGTGGAGTAGGTAGAACACAAATTCAAGAAAGTGTGAGATGCTACTGTTAGGAAACTGCGTTCCCAGAATCCGTTGACAGTGCGTATAAGTAGGTATTGCAAAAAATTTCGTGAAATCTATAATAACCCTACAATGGCTGAACTAGGGTTACCTTGAACTGCAAAAACGGATTGTTGTAGTAGACGAATCGAGAACACGGGCTCGATAACAGCTCATGATCTTCTACCGTATTTCTCTGCTGCCAGAATATCGAACTGAGTGTGGGCTCTTTCGAAATCCTTTTCTGCTCTCTCTTTTACGCTCTCTTTTCTATTTCGAGTTATAATACTCTATATGGAAAAAAGCAAATTGAGAGGAGAGCCCAAGCTGCATATATATAGGTTACGATAGGAACCATAAGAAATCAATAAGGAATAGGCTTCCTTATGGAATTAGGAAACCCCAATTCGAACTGAATTAGATTCCTATTTCCATAAATTATAATTCATATCACTAAAGAATTATAATTGCACTACTACCCTTATCTCAAAAATATATTTCGAGCTCCATGTTATTAAATGATTATTATTTCCCCACGTTAAGATTACAGATATCCATTAATTAAATATAATTACTGATAATCATATTTGATTAATCTTTTAAAATTCCTTAAGATCTTGTGCTTAACTTATCTGATACGTCGGATACAAAATCCACCTTCAGGGTTTCACATAATCAAAACTTATAAGCTTTCTCAAAGGGATATCATCAATTCCAAAATTGAGACATGGATTCCATCATTAATTTATTTCCACCACACAATCAATATTGTCACCCAATCTAATGAGATATTGACCCATTTAAGGATCTCACCCTTTTAGGGATCAAAGTGTAAATATCAAATGTGCGTGTCTATAAATTAACTTAGGATTTAAAGCATAAGCACTCGTAATAGCAATGAGGTATCAATTATCTTATAAGTCAGTATAAAGATAATTACTCAAAGTCGGTCCTGTTTAATACACAAAGTGTACCAGCATAGTGAGTTGAAACTGTACCGTTTCCCGCAGTCAAGACAAACCTACTACAACACCATGTTGCAGTCCTACCGATGGTCTGTCCAATTCAATCTAAGACTGTAAACCAAAATCTTACATTCTACAAGATCCAATCGTCTGATCTTCCGTGTGTAAGCCGAACTCTACACACCAAACCACCAACTATGTAGAATGAGAGACACACATGTATAATATTAAATAAACAATACAATACAAACATTACCCACACAGATTCTCCTAAAAATGGAATAACTGATTTTATTAAATGAATAATAAATTAACTACATAAAGCATGTCTTTTAGTATATATCCCTAATAGCTATAATGCGATATCGGAATGGGGGATGAATGTTTTGACGTGCAAATGGATTCCGTAATAAACGGAAGGAAAGGGAAAGTAGGAGAATTCCTACGTGAATTGTGAGAATGGCACTAGAAGAGAGCAAAGAATGAGAAAGTATGAAATGAGGTGTAAACTATATGGTATTAAAGTAGTGTTGGAAAATAATGCGTTTAATCGATGTACTTATAATCATTATTGTGCTTAAATGCTATGTAATGTTAACGTTCACTGATTATGTTATTCACTGAGCTTTATAGCTCATTGGTTTTTTATATAAACATTTAAGGTATTTGAGAAGCAAGGTGAGTTGAGGTGAGGTGAAGAATTGAAGAACGTTTTAGTGTTTATATTTCAGATAATTAGATGGTATTGTAATAATATGGCAGAATAGAATGCAGTGAAATTAGTATGAACTACGACTTCTATAATGAGATTAATGGTGCGGTAGGGATAGAAGTGGTACTCTAGAGGTGAAGCCACATTTGTTAAGACCTCAAGGGTACTATTATGTGGAGCATGGTTCTCGGTCGCGGTATCGGAGTCCTTTGTGATGACTCGGGGTCTCGGTATCGGCCTGATATCGGGCGATACGCAACGAAATGCTAGATTTAAGGTTCAAAAAAATATGAAAAAATAACCAAAAATTCTAACATAATAAGAATAGCAAAATTGGTATAATAGATTGTCGCAATACCCAATGTACCAATTATAAATTCACAAATTATTCAACTCACACGCTGCCGATCTTCCGTTTGAACATATTTTTATTACACATGCACATTTCAAATAAATAAGTAAACATTTTAAACATTTTTTTATTACACATACAGATTTGAAACAAATAAATAAACATTTTTTTTTTATAAACAAACATTTTAAACAAATGAGTAAACATTTTTTTTTTATTTATAAACAAACACTTTTTTAATAAATAAGTAAACATTTTAAACAAATAACTAAATAATTTTTTATTAAATAACTAAACATTTTAAATATTTTTTATTACACAAGTTTCTTGCACAATTGGTGACTTTGTCAACACATGGGGGTTATTTTGAAACATATTTTAATACTTTTGGGGTGAAAGTCTCAATATACTAAAGTGTGAGATAAGTGTGACCAAGTATAAATATTTGTTTATAAATAAAAACAAAATCAATACACTTACAACTAAATAAACCCACATACACATGTTACACAGTTACACCTATAGGGAATAAAATCCTAATCCCCCAACTTAACGCACCACTACGTCCAGACTTAAAACAAGAAAAAAAAAATAAAATTCCAAACGTTACCTTCGAGACACAAGAACCAGGCGACGAGAAAGAGAGAGAGAGAGAGAGCTTGCGATCAGCTTCCACAGAGAGTGAGAGAGCTCGATTTCCAAAGAGAGATCTCGATCGAGATCAAGCGACTTCCAGAGAGAGGGACAGAGCTCGACTTCGAGAGTGAGAGAGAGAAAAGGCCTTAGATCTGAGTAGGGCTTCAAGCTTGCAAAGATTTGGGATGGTTTGAGTTGACCTGAGGCAGTGAGTCTTCAAAAGAGAGAGAGAGGCAGACAAGAAGTGATGGAGGCAGACGGTACGTAGCTTTTGAATTTTTTTTTTCTCACTTTTTTCAATATCTCGTCTATTATCTCAGCCGATATTTTCTTGACTCGTCTGTTTCGGCCGATACGCCCGATTTTTATTACGCTACAGATTTTTTTTTTTTTTTTAAACTCAGTTTAACTCGTTCAATATCTCGTATCGGACTCTCTCGATACTGAGTTGACTCGGCCGTAACGTCTCGATATCGGCCCTTACTTCGAACCATGATGTGGAGTTATAGATAATAATGGATTGTGCATGTATTTGATAATGAATGGTGACTCATAGGAAAGAGATTAAAAAGGGGAAAAAACATGAGGGAATGCGCATACTTGCGTGACATGTTAAACTTGTTTGGAAGTAGATTGTGTAAGAGTGATTGTACGTTTTACATTTGCGATATATGACGATAACTTTGGTGGCATGGAAATATGTTTAGACATCATGTTATATGATTCAAATGGAGATGTCATGTTAAACGTGAGCATTTGGACAATGATATGCTATGAAAATGGAACATGTAATTGTCACTTCGTAAGATTGAAATAGGAGATCAAGATAAACGTAACCATTGAATAAAATGTGCATGATAAAAGAGATAAAAGATGAGTTATGACGTAAGAGCAAGTTGTAAATGTTGAGGAAGATCTCTCTTTATTCATCTATGAGTGTGTTGGAAACTACATGTGTGCTATTAAGTGTTTGGAGATGTTGTAACACGAAATTGGAATGTTAGAAACTAGCGTGGAGCTCGCCCGAGCAAGGAAAGCACAGTTGAATTTTAAAAATGGAAAATGTTGTTTAGCTTGTTTTTAAAGGTTTCTACAGATTATTATAAGGAAAGAGCCTTTGTGGGTTTTTAAAAAAAGGATTTTATAGCTCAACTTGAGAAAACAAGATGCTTGTTTGGTTTTGGTCCATTTTAATTTGCATAGAGTCAACTAGTGACTCTTTGGTTGATTAGTAAGGTGGGGAATAGAGCCTTGGTGGCAGTCACGTGTCCTAAAGCTACTCTTTATGGGTTTGGGGCGTGACAGTTCAAGAATGAACACTGGTCATTTCTTAACTATTACAAGACTTCTAGTACTATTTACACTTGTATAATTATATTTCTAGATGTATAAATGTTGTTTCCATGAGGCTGATATTGAGTCACCATCCAAGCATGAATACTTTCATTGAAAAGAATTTTTTTTGGTGTAGAAAGAATCATTTTCAGGATATGGAATTCAAAATCACTGCTTACATAGATTTCCAAACCTAGAAAGAAAAGGAGGTACCATAGATACTCAATTGAAGTGAGTAAACCGAGTCTATTAGACCAAAGCATCTATGTAGCACGTGAGACAAATACGACACGATACAGACTCGGAGAATCATTAAAATGTAGGACACGGACACGGCGATGACAAAATTATCTTCCATAATTACATGCACGATATACAATGCCGTGTCCACTCTCGTTTCCTAAAATTCTCAAATAAACCAATTACTTATCTCCAATTTAATTATATTAAGACTGCAGCTCAAAGTTGTAAGAGCATTTACAATGAGGCCACCAACCATGTCCACTCCCATGTTTGGCCGTGTCGACCATGTGTCCAATTTTTAAACAAAATTTAAGCGCATATTTTTCCTTGTGTTGGACACGTGGTGACACGTGTCGGCGAGTGTTGGTGTCCGACATGTACATGACACCCAAATTGAAGTGTTCGTCCTACATAGGAAAGCATCACTAGCTTACACTCTAAGCAAAAGAAGTGACGTTGGAATCATTATGGTTTTCTATCTTCAAATTACTAAATTGGAGAATCCCGTTCCAGCCTGTGCTCTATAAAATTGCTTCTATGGAGGCATAGGAATTCTTTTCAGTCATGTCCGTTTACGATTTTTTAAATGCTTTTCTTACGTATAATTGTGGAACCACCAATCACCGTCACGTATAAGTATAACTGTTAAGCCGTGTGGGTACCAAAAACTTGGGATTCAAATTTGGGAAGAATAGCATTATTCTCACGAAATTTATTCAAGATTCAAAAATGAAAATAATGTAAATCCAAAGTAGCTACACTTACAGGAACAGGAATCATCTGAGTGAACCTCTTTCCCACTTCACCATCAAGACTAGACTCATCTGCTATCACTGGTGAATATGATTGGTCCTCACAATTAAGTGATTGTTCTCCTGGCCCAGAACATGAACTGGAAATTCCAATCTCATTTGCCTCTTCATGAATGTTCGCATGCCCTACAACATTGTGACATCACTGTCAAAATCAACTGCAAAAATTCTACTAATATATTTATATATAGGGATTTGCTAACCTACAACAAATGAGGCTTTTAGCGACGAAAAACAGGCTGTTAGCGACGAAATTTTTCATCGCAAAAAGTTGAAACCTTTAGCGACAAAAATTTTGTCACTAAAAACCCATTTTTCGTCGCTAAAGAGGCTGTTGTACAGCAGCCCCCATATATATAGATATAGATGTATTTCTGGTCAACCCTGTACCAGAAGTAGAACATCTCTTTGAATGCCGAAGCCAATCCTGAGTAAGAATTGCTTCTTGTAAATGTTCTTTCCCAGATGATCCAGTGGCCGCGAGTCGTGATAATTCTTCTTGCAAAGCATGTGCAATTATCTCATCATTCTCCACATAGCTAGGGTTTGTTTCAGAGTAACCTTCTTCCACATAATTAACTTTAGATAACTCCTCATATTTGGTTACAGTAGCAGGAGAACCATTATTAGACAGGGTACAAACATCAAGAAGATGGAGACCCCACCGAACAACATCTGGATCTTGCTCATACACAACCATCTGCTTGCTTGCTTGCTTGCTTGTATAAATTCTACAAAATACCGAAGAATATATAAATAAATGAATAAAATAATCACTCATGTTACTCATTACTGTATTCCTAACTTAAGCATTAAGAAATTCCGTATTTCCTTGAAATAAATTTTTTTTTTTTCCCCGCGAAACAAAATTCTCTCGAAACATCATAAAAGCTCTAGCTCTAATTTGAGGCCTTTGGATTATCATTGAATTAGAGTAAAACATGGGATTTAGAGCAAAACCCTAGCTCTAAATTCAATTACAATCCTAATAGAGCAAAGTAACAAGAAAACTTCAAAATGGGATAACCTTTCAATTCACATACACACATATATGTGTCCGTATATGCAGGTATTTAAAATGCATATATGGCGATAGTTTGTATGTGTATGTCAATTGTATACAAAACCTTGCAATCCGTAAAACAAGTGAGAAAAAGAACACAAAAAATCTTGAAAGAGAAGAAAACTTGGGATACACAAAATCTTCCGAGGAGGGGGGTCTGCGTTTCGAGAATGCAGGCGCCACCTGTTAAACTTCGTGCAACGGAAAGCCTGGTTTTCGGCAGAGCATTAGGTGGGAATTCTCGTCCTGGTTTAAGCGTCTTTTCTTGAAAATCAGTTACTCGTAGTATATTACAAAGGGTTAATTACACAAACACTCCTGGTGTTAAAAAGCTTTTTTTTAGTTACTCTGTGCATGCTAACGAGAACAAAGTGTTGTACACAATTATAGTCAAAATTATGAAATTACCTCTAATGCATGCTAACGAGAATATTTTATGTGTTTAAATATTTATTTTGGCATATATGATATGCTATTATATTATTTTGATGTTATATTCGTTGGATACAATTCTATGGTGACTTTAGGACCATTGTGAGAGCGATTTGGATACACACACAACACAATCCTGGTCATATTTTTTTTTTAGATTTTCGTACACCACCGCATTGGGTTTTACTCGGTGTGTCGACGGTAGATTAAAAAATAACAAAAAGTTAATATATCATCAAGACTGTGTGTGTTAGGGGTGTAAATCGGTCGGTTTTAATCGATTTTTTAGTGTTTGAAAACCGACCAATAGAGGTGTAAATCGGTTGATTGGTCGGTTTTGCGGTCGGTTTTAGCTTGTACATATATTTAGAAAACCGACCAATCGGTTTTTGAAAGTCGGTTCGCAGTCGATTTACGATTTGTGATTTTTCTTACACCCATAATGTGTGTCCAAGGATAGATAAATAAATAAATAAATATATATATATATACATATATGTATAATATATCAACAAGACTGTATGTGTCTAAGGATAAATAAAATATATATATCACCAAGACTGTGTGTGTCCAAGAATAGATCAAAATTAGAAATAGAAAATAAAATAAATTCGCCCTCATAAAGGTACCCCAAAATGCTCTCTAGGAACAATTATAATAAGAAAATAAATAATAATATAGCACATATGACTAAATAAATATTTAAGCACATAAGAGTATTCTCTTTAGCATGTAATAGGGGTAATTTCATACCTTTACTTATTTTCCGTTAATTTTTTAACGAAAAAAGTGACTATATCACCAGGGGCGGAACCAAAGAGAGACCGGGGGGGCCACGGCCCTGCAAAAATTTTGAAAATTTTGAGGGTCTATATAGAATTTTGAAGATTTGAAAATATTTTATATAGTGGCCCTCCCAAATTTGTGACTTTACATGTAGATGTTCTTAATACATAGTGTCCATTTGACTTTCACTATGTTAAAATGGTGATGTGTTAAAAATAACATTGCAGGATTAATAACAATATCCACTAATGTGACCGTGTGACATTAAAAGTCCCTATTAATAGTTAAGGAGAAGAGTAATATCCCCTTATTCTGCTCAAGAGATAAACAATGTCTAAAGTAAATTTGCCACAACTACTTGTTCGACTCTTTGTCTCACTTAAAAATAAAAAATATGTATAAGTGACCCAAAAAAAATTTCTCGGGGGCGCCACCCCCGAACCCCCCGCATGGAACTTGGCCCCCCCCTAACACAAAATCCTGAGTCCGCCACTGTATATCACTTAAGTCCAGACTACATGAATATTAATGACAATTTAAAATACAAAGAGGTAACTAAAAAAATGTATAATCACAACAAATGTTTCTGCAATTAACCCTATTATAAAATGTCCAAATTAGGTTAACTTCATTTTATTTTGGGTAAATTATATCTCTCAACTTTACGTCAGGTTCACATTGACCCCATACGGTTTTGATTGCAACATTTTCATCACTTCTACTCTTATTATTAATTTATTTTATTTGATACGCATCCCTTCTACTTTATATTTTGCTTCAATCCACATTTTTTTTATTTAAAATAACAAAAACTGGACATGTGATGTGAGTCATATGACTATCATCACATAACCTATTATCATGATTTACTAACTATTTTGCCCTTTACTCAACCCATTACAGACTTGGACCCCATGTTGGGTAGCATAGCTTTGTCCATTGTCAACTCAATCACTGTTACCCCGCTCCGTGAACCCACTGCCTTCATCCAAAATTCCAAATACCAAATGGCAGATTCACAGTCCACCATGACTACTAATTTCTTTCATTTATTGGGAAAACCCAATTCATTTATTTAACCCATAAAAATTCTCCCCCACCATCCAATGAGCAGGCGGATGCACATAGAGGCAAGAGAGGGAGTTGTCCCTCTCAACTTTTCAAACTTACTATTTTATTTTATAAATTTTACATATTATTCATTTTATCTTATATATTTTATATATTAGTCATTTTTGCCCCTTTATTGCCCCCTAACTTTTCAATATAATTCTTTTACCTTATATATTTCATACTTTATTCATTTTTGCTTCTTAATTGTCCCTCAACTTATAAAAAAAAATTGCTTTTAAGCTAAAAAAAATTGGGTCAGGGGCGCTGCTCCTGAATCCCCGTATAAGTTTCTGCCTTCCCTGAACAAACTCCTGGGTTCGCCCCTGCCAATGAGATGAATTAATTTCAGAGAGAGATGAGATATTTGCGGGGTGCAGCAAATTATTGCATTATGTTTCAGAGACAATAGGGCTCTATTTCAATTATGGGGTATGAGATGCAGATTACGCAGGTAATTTGGATGACAAAAAAGGTCTATGACAAGTTATGTGTTTATACTAGCTGGTGGACCTATATGGCGGAAGTCTACGTTACAGTCTATTGTGACATTGTCTACATTTGAAGCAAGAGTACATAACAGCAACCTAGGCTGCAAAGGAAGGTTTGTGAGTAAAAGGTTTTGTTTGGTGTTGATCAAGGTGGAGTTCATTTGCAATGCGATAGTTAGAGTGCCATTTTATTTGACAAAGAATCAAGTGTATCTCACGAAAACCAAGAGTAGATGTGAGGTTCTACAAGATAAGGGAATTGGTTACCACGGGGTGATGTTCCACTGGAGAAGATTCATACCTCAGAAAATGTTGTTGACAATGCCGTTACTACAGAAAGTTCAAGCATTACTTGGACTTAATCAATATTTCTTACTGTTGAAGAGAAAGAATACCCCAAACCTTTTATTACTTCGAGATGGAGCATGGAACACTAATCTTCAAGTTGGCTTGATATTCACCAAGGTAGAGATTGATGGGTCTGACTCATAGTCTAGTGAGTCCATTACACTAGGGCCATGGTCAAGTGGGAGGGCTCGGGACCCTCCCTGTACCTGACAAGAGTTTTGTGCACGACACAGACTAGTTGGGTGGGGAATGGTACGGGGTGGAAACTTCTAGCTCTCTAATGTAGAAGTACACACAACACCGAACCGTGTGAAATCTCTGTCTTTAATCTTTGTATTTTTTACATGTGTGTTTCGATCCAACACGCTCTTAACAGTGGCAGTGGCGGCATGCGACAACGACGATAGGCTTTTCCAGTGACAACGTATCTCTCATTTTCTCCTCTACTCTACTCTGTTAGCAAGAAGGATTAAGAGAGTAGGTATATCATGTGTTTGTTAACATGTTTAGTTTTTGATATCCCAATCACTTATCCCAAGCTCCTTATACAAACCTTATACCCCCGGATAATTATATTGGGTGAATTTTGGATAAAAAGGGACTTTAGGATATTTTTATCCTCTAGATTGTAGGCACCAAACATTGGATATGGTAACTCTTATCCTATCCGAATCTCTTATCTAGTAAAACAAAAATGGCCTTAGTTCTCAGAGTGAGCTTAAGAAAAGAAACAAAGTACATATGTTAGTTATATGGACAAATGACACAACAGTTCAATGTTTGTATTTAGGGTTTTTTTGTCATGTTCTAAGATGCTATTGGTCCATCTATGTGTCACCTAGACATACTTGTACACATGGACCAATAACACTTCAAAACAATATAAAAAAAAGCACCTATGTCTTTTTCAGACAATTAAACGTCCAACCCAAAGCAACACATAGATATCACATACATGTCACATAAATATCACATAAGCAACACATAAGTGACACAAAGAAAACACATAAGTTTTACGTAGCCCCAAACCCAAAGAAATTCACAAACCTAAAGGTCCGACCATCCCCTAATCACGATATGAGAATCACCTAGCCACACATAGTCTAGGTTAACCTAAAGCTCTGATACCAAACTATCACACCCCAATTTTTGTACAACCAAATATTCAATCCAGAGCATGTATCCGGACTAATATTCAATTGCCAAAAACCCCAAGCGTGACACCCTCACATAGGTTAACAAATAATTATATTTAAAATAGTATTTAATACTTATTAAATAAGAACTCATAATCTTGCTTGTAAAGAAAACCTCATTATTAAACCTGTATTTCCACATATCGATTTCATTATAAAAATGAATAAAGTTCCATTACAAATATTATATCATTTCAATTTACAAAAGAAATATCATTTCATTAAATGAAACCCTTTTTACAGAGTTCAGTGGAAAGAAAATAAAATCTATACATCAATTGGTCAGAGTATTTAAAATGTTCCCAATACTCAATATGCAATCTTTATTACAATCATACAACTATGGCCCATAATGCTAGAAAAAATAAAAATAAAATACAACCGTATGTAAAGTACAATTCTACACAACTGCTACTCCAAGACATCAACAGCTCCACAGAAAATTCCCAAATACTAAACCTGCACAAATACATTCAACTGCATTTCATATAGAAACGCCCCGGATTCATTACGCACCCGGGTCAGTATATAAAATACTGGTATGAGTCAACCAAAAATATCAAATGAGTCTCAGGGAACAACAGTGTCCGATAGACTCCCAAAAATACTCACAAAGAAAATATAACCACATCACATCATACTTTAATCGTCACATAGAAAATAAATAACACCATCATACAGAATCCCTGTCGGATTAGAACAGTAATTGCACACACATTTTAGGACAGAAGGGTAGTTTTCTACAATGTGCTGGCAGCGGTACCAAACCAGAATAATACAAACTGAATACTTACCCATAAGATATCTATGGTGAGCTAGCCCTGCATAAAAGTTAGTGGGCCCACTATCCTACAAAGTATAGTTATCACAATTCTAATCATACCCATTGCTACTCTCTGAATTAAAGTCCATAGCAATCCAAGAGTCAATCATAGTACCATCCAACCCATAGTTCAACAACAAAATAAATTCATAAAATCTTTGCATTAAAATTCTCCAAACATAATTCAAAACTTAAAACACACAGTCTATGATTATCACATTCAAACTCACGCACAACGATTACAACACAAAAATTAGTAGAAAAGTCGATTACTAAGCATCCACAACTTTTTACGATTTTACCACAACAAGAGGTAATTAAATACAATTCAAAATTCTAAATACAAGAATAAAACACCACAAAAGAATTTTATCGAATTACACCTTATGGTCACCACCTCAGTCACCTATCCATGGTCTAGCCTACACATATATCCCATGTGTCTCCTAACATAATACTAACTTCCACTCTGGTCCCAACTTCCATGGGTATCACTGGGATTTGAGTATATACCGAAAGGCTAGTCCTTACATTCTTGACGTCAATAAAACAATGTCTAGATAAACATGTGTTGGCTCGAAATGGAAACCTTAGAGGGGAGTCAAAAAGGTTTTAGCGGAAAATTAACCGTTTTAAAACTTAATTGCAAATTAAATACAATCACAAATAATAAAGTAAATAGAGAAGAGAAGAGATACTTGCAAACCGAGTTTTCAAGTGGTTCGGCAACCCGCATACCGCAGCCTGCTTCCACCCCTCAAGAACTCCTCTTGAGAATTCCTTCACGGACCTACTTATAGGTGTAGATCTAACAGTTACTAGAGCCTTTAATCTCTTCCAAAGAAGAACACCTCTTCTTTGCAATCAAGGGTTACTAACCCTCACTCTTTACAAATGATTTGAATACGAATGATAACTCTCTTGAAAAGTAGATAATATAATTAAAGCTTACCACAATTTGCTCTCTCAAAGAAATACAAATGAAGAACTAGAGCAAAATTGATTAACTCATACGACTAGTGCTCAAATGTGAATGATTAAAGATCAATAAGTTTTGTTATTCAAAATGATGTTTTCCAATTAATTGATCAACATTGTGTGATTCAAAATGATGTTTTTCAATTGATTGATCAACATTAAATGGTTTGGAAAAACTTATATTTATAGGCCTTGAAAGATTATAGCCATTAATGGCAAAATGGTAGATAAAAGGCCTTTAAGAAAACTAGCCGTTAGTTGTTCTGCGTAGTAGTCCAGTCGACTGATGTCACGATCCAGTCGATTGCATCTTGAATTTGTTGAAATGCGCCATAAAATAGTCGATTGAAGGTATGGTCCGGTTGACTAAAACTTTGAGATAGAACTATGTTTTTAGAACACGAATCAGTCGACTGTTTTCAACATCGGTAGACTGAACTCTAAAGTGTCCAGTTGATTGGAAAATCGATCCAGTCGATTATTTTTCCAGTGAAAAACAATTTTTCTGTTTTAAAAGATTTTGCCAAGTTTTAAACCTTTAAGCCCTTGTGAGTGATGATCAAAAAGCTTTACAATATAAACCTAGACTCAAACAAGGGAAGAAAGGATCTTCAAGTTTTCAAGCTTGATCCTTGTTGAGCTCCATCACTCTTAGGGTTCATCATATGCTACCTCATGGAATCAAACAATGTTAGAACATTGAATTGCATAATTCAATAGATTAGCATAAAATGACTTGATAACAGACTAGGATAGAACAATTTAGAACATGCTATTATCAATCGATTTGTCATCATCAAAACAAACAAAAATAACGCCTTAAAGAATTCAAGGCTAACAATTTCCCCATTTTTGATGATGTCAAAACATGCAATAGAGATGTAGCAATTAAAACATAATAAAAGTCATTGTCGTGTTATCATTCAAAATAACAACATATGCTAAGCATAAATCCAAGAATGATAACTTTCTAACAATCTCTATTATCATTTTTCCATTTTTAAAGATCTCTATCATTCTCCCTTTTGATAACAAAAAGATGGGGGGTTTGAACTAAAAGTTCCCCTCAAGATAAGCAAATATGTCATGGAGGCAATAAGATACCAAATCAACTAAAGTAAACATAATAATATATTCCTCCTCAACATATGCATATATGAAAAAAAAAATACCAATTATAAGATCAAAATTATGCATTATCTCCTTAAGAGGATGTATATTTAAACAACAAAATAACGTGCCATTTGAAATGCAAGCATGATTTCACAATAAAAAACATAATGTGATAAACCAAACATGATTAGCATGCTATCAAAATCAAGAGACAGATCAAAACAAATTAATTTATCCTACTCCTACTAGGCTTAAGGTAAGAGATTTAACCATTGTCCAAGCATCTCTTAGATGCTTCATTTGCCAAGTTGGTAGGAGAGGATCCCTTCACAATCCAAAACCATGTAAATTTTCTTATGAAATAAGCATTTGTAATTAACATCCACCTTTATCATGTAATAATGACAAGTTATATGAGGGGTATTCTCATTTTGGTTCGAAGCTTTAATGAAGAAGCTATTATGCGAATTTTGATATTTTGAAGTAGAAGATGTGGACTTCACCTTGGGTAATTTGGCCAAAGTTTTGATAGATCATCAACCTCCTTTCTCAATTCAATCTTTTCTTTTTCAATAAATTCACTTGAAGGTTGATTGGTTGAAATAAGTTTTTCTTTTCTCAAAATTTCATTTTGAGATTTTAAATCATCCAATTGCCTTTTCAATTCCAAATTTTCTTTTTCAAAAACAATTGAAGATTGTGTTCTAGAAATATATTTTTCATTTTCTAACTTCAAGGATTCATTTTGGGATTTCAAATCATTTAACTCTTTTGAAAGTTTGGAAAAATTCTTTTTAAGAGTAATGTATTTGGTTCCCATATTCTCCAACTCCTCATGTAACTCCTAAAATGCACATTGAAGTTCATCATAATTAGAAGATGAGTTGGAGTTTACCTCTTTTACCTTACTTTCATGGGCGGCTTCTTGGTGGCTTGACTCATCTTCGGATGCATCACTATCCGAATCGCTCCAAGTGCCCCCTTTTGCCATTTTTTCATTCTCCTCATCTTCATCATTGGAAAATAGGCATACAAAACTTCTTCTTTCTCTTGTACAAAATCCTCTTTTTGTACTTCTTGTTGATGAGTTAGGTTTTCAACATTTCCTATAACATCGTCAACTCTTTGTTGCAACTCAAGGATTTAGTTAGTAGCATTATGAATATCTTCTAAACATAACCAAATTTCATTAGCATTAGAGCATGAACGAATTCTATTATATATAGTACTATCTAAAGTATCATATAGAATTTTTATAGCTCTAAGATTTAATAGATCTTTATTTTGATCACTCTCATTCCATTCAATCTTTGGTTTAGGAGAGAAACCATTCTTGACAATACTCCAAAGATGTCACACCCCGGCGTAGCCAAAATATGGAAAAATTTAAAATTTTCATCTTGGACCCTGAGGCACGTGACTGGTTGCAGTACCGAATTGTCCATGACCAAATAATAATATTTAAACGATATAATAAAAGGATAAAACCATCATCTGCTCACATTGATATATTACAAAGAAAGGCCACAGTACTAGTTAACTATTACATCATAGTAGATACATCAGAGTCTTATGGCTCTAGGGCCTTACAAAAGCTATAACAAAATATATGCTAAGTCTTTTGGTTATAATAAAAAACATTCACAAGGGATAACTGCTAGTCTTCTCTCTAACTAGCATAACCATAGCCATCTTCGGTGTACTCTTCCTCCACGTTCTCTGCTTGCGTAGCATCATAACCCGTGTACTCGTTACCTGGATAAGATGGACATGGGAATGTCCAGCACATGAACGTCGTCAGCTTGTGAAAGCTGAGTGAGTAAACTAAATCAAATGGAACGTATATAGTAAAACACAGTAGGAATACATTTACTACCTTTCAACATGTCTTTTAGGATCTTTACGTTCTCACCGTCGAATTATATCTAGTAGCGTACTCGACTACGTATTCAATAGGAATACAAACAATTCAGGAGACCCGTCTAGACATTCTTAATGCCACTACCATTCATTTCTAACATCCGACATCATTTCAAACCCAAAGTGTCTCTTGCTAACCAAACCATCTTTCATCAACCAAAACATCCTTCGTCAACTGAAACATCTTTCATCAACCAAAAACATCTTTCATCAACCAAAACATCTTTCACCAACCACCTCGTCACAAAGAACTACCACTTCTCCATCACGAAGAACCGAAGCGTTTACGGAGTGCAAGAACATCCATTCCATCACTAAGAACCGAAAGGAGTCTTCACTCTAAGAAATACCGTTTCATCATCACGAAGAACCAAAACGTTTACGGAGTACAAGAACATCCATTCCATCACTAAGAACCGAAAGGAGTCTTCACTCTAAGAAATACCGTTTCATCATCACGAAGAACTGAAACGTTTACGGAGTGCAAGAACATCCATTCCATCACTAAGAACCGAAAGGAGTCTTCACTCTAAGAACCAACACTTCTCCATCACAAAGAACCGAAGTGTTTACGGAGTGCAAGAACATCCATTCCATCACTAAAAACCGAAAGGAGTCTTCACTCTAAGAACCAACACTTCTCCATCACAAAGAACCGAAGTGTTTACGGAGTGCAAGAACATCCATTCCATCACTAAGAACCGAAAGGAGTCTTCACTCTAAGAACCAACACTTCTCCATCACAAAGAACCGAAGTGTTTACAGAGTGCAAGAACATCCATTCCATTACTAAGAACCGAAAGGAGTCTTCACTCTAAGAACCAACACTTCTCCATCACAAAGAACCGAAGTGTTTACGGAGTGCAAGAACATCCATTCCATCACTAAGAACTGAAAGGAGTCTTCACTCTAAGAAATACCATTTCATCATCACGAAGAACTGAAATGACACACAACTTTCACATTCGTCAACCACCCTTTTCTCACTATCTTGACCTCCACTGCCCAGATTACCTATCCGACAATTATCCTTAGCATAATCTGCTTCTAACATAGCATAACTGACCCTTACGTTTTCCCGACCGCACATTCGTCACTCATTTCGGAATTTAGTTCATTTAAAGGACTTCCGAATATACTTTCAAAGTTACGTTTATACATCCGTCATCCTGTTTTATGTCGTAATATACTTACATTGGAAACTTATCCAATCACTATCAACACATTAATCGTGCCGTACGACATACTTATAGCTTGGGTATGAACTCTCTATGGTCATCACACTATATTCATAACAACGGAAACCTAGCGTGTAGCTCGTTGATTTAATACCAATAATATATAGATAAAACCCTTAACATACTCATCTACTCGATAGCACTATCATAGCACAAGATATCCATAACCATACAGGTACCGGAAAGCAAGCATCATCAATAAACACATTATACAAGTAGTTATACAATCTGCCAGAAATTAATTTTACTATATCGACTGAATTGATATGATTTATTTGGGCATGATAAATTGATTTGTAGATCAAACTCAAAACTAGAACATTGTAGATAATTGGATTAGCTTCATGTACAAAAAGATCTAGCTTCAATTGCATTTTTGAGCTGCTCAAAATATTTATTTTACTTAGACATTTCTATATTTTCGGACTGCTCTGTCCCAGATTTATAGTACTGCGTTGCATGTGCATTTCACCTATCAAGGAGTCATTTTTAGACTAGGCTATAGAAGAGTTATTTGTAGATAAATGAGTTAGCTTTCTCCACAAAAAAACCTAGCTTAATTCAGATTTCGGAGCTGCTTGAAACACTCATTTTACTAAACTACATTCTGCTGGAGGTTTCTGTTTATCAGATTTAAAGTACTTCGTTGCATGTACATTTCACCTATCAAGGAGTCATTTTTAGACCAGGTTATAGAAGAGTTATTTGTAGATAAATGAGTTAGCTTTCTCCACAAAAAAACCTAGCTTAATTCAGATTTCGGAGCTGCTTGAAACACTCATTTTACTAAACTACATTCTGCTGGAGGTTTCTGCTTCTCAGATTTAAAGTACTTCGTTGCATGTACATTTCACCTATCAAGGAGTCATTTTTAGACCAGGCTATAGAAGAGTTATTTGTAGATAAATGAGTTATCTTTCTCATAAAAAAACCTAGCCTCATTCCCATTTTTGAACTGCTCGAAATGTTTGTTTTACTAAACAACATTCTGCTGGAAGTTTCTGCTTCCCAGATTTGAAAATTTATCTTGCATGGCATGGATCTCTCAAACTATCAACATCAAGCACTTAATAAACATTACTACATACTATATAGGTTCTAAGGTGAGTTAGAATACTCACATAAACTTGAAATTGAGCTTGGGCTTTGGATTTGAGCTTAGGAAGCTTGAACACAACCTCAATGGTGGAGACTTCTTCCTAGTTCTTCTTCTCCATCTCCATGTACCTCTTATCTCTCCATGGAGTTCATCTCCTAGCTCTCTCTAACTCTATATGCAGATTTTTAAGTGACTAAGAGGGTGAAATGCATGGATGTAGGCATCCTTATATAAAGAAATGAAGGGATTATGTGTCACCATGCATGCTTGCATGCTAGGACACATGTCCAACATATGGACAAGTGTCAATGAGGTGGACAAGTGGAAAGGGAGGTGGTGCCATGTGGTGCATGGGCTGCCATGTGGCCGACCATGTGGGGTCCACCTCGAGTTTTGTGCCACTACCTCAGTTTGCGTGCAAATATTCTCGATATACGTGTCAGTCTCGATTTACGTCCAAACGGGTGTTGTTTCTAACGTCCGGGTCCGGTTACGGAACTAAGTTAATTCTAATTACGGTCGAGTCGGTGCAGTGATTATAGTCTAATTAGTACTTACATTACACTGATACAGTCACACAAATAAAATAATAATATAATAATAGACCAGATATAGAAATTCATAAAACTCGTATTATTGCACGTAGAGAAATTACAGGTATTACAAAAGATTGTAGTCAAGTGAAAGAAAATAAATTACTATTCTCCTCTTCCAATAATCATATTTATGATCACTCAACGATGAATGAGTGCTAATGCAATACCCTTTTTCAAAAAAATGTAGTTTCCATGGATCTTAACTCTAGATTGTAAAATCTTTTGAAAATAGAAGAGTCGACGCTCTGATACTAATTGTTGGCCCAAAATGGAAACCTTAGAGGGGGGTGAATAAGGTTTTAGCGGAAAATGAACCTTTTTAAAACTTAATTTCAAATTAAACACAATCACAAATAATAAAGTAAATAGAGAAGGGAAGATATACTTGCAAATCGAGTTTTCAAGCGGTTCGGTAATCTGCACACTGCTGCCTACGTCCACCCCTCAAGAACACCTCTTGAGGATTCCTTTACCAACCTACTTATGTGTAACACCCGCTCCCGTGATTAACCGTTAATTATGATTTAGTATGCATTAGCATAATTAATTGGTGTTTATTAACACATGTTTAAGTGAGTTTTAACTCACTAGTTGATTGTGGGTGTCCAAATTGGGAACCCAATGTTGGCCAATGTGGCAGTCCCAAATTGGGACATGAGTTGATGAAGTTCCATTATGATGGGACAAAGTTGTGGAATCACCCTTATGTGATTAAATGTTTATTAAGGCATATGTGAAATATCTATATGTTGTTTAGAATTTATTGTTTATTGTTAGGGACCAATTATGTGGTCATTTAGCATACCTTGGTGAGGACGAAATGAACACGTTATATAATTAGTAGGCTAATTAGCAACTTCATAAAATTATGTGGAACCACTTATGGGACCCACGCGAAACATAGACAAATACCTACTTAAGTTTGGAGGACTAAATAGTTGGTTATAAAACTAGTTGGGGGTGTAAATGAAAATAACCAAAAGTTGGGTGGGTTTCATAATAAAATAGTATAAGCATATATGTGCTGGGAATTAAGAAAGAGATACATATCTCTTCTTCTCCAAGATTGAGTCGGTTAGAGAGGAAAATAGACGACGGTTCCGCCGGAGCTCATCGGCGACGATTGACGGCTCGTTCGACACTCAATTTCAAATCTGAGACCGGATTTGGACTCGTAGAGGTGAGTTCTACGTTTTGGTACTGATTTTATTGAGTATAATCGTCGTAATTTTTGAGACCCAATTCGGAGCGGTAATCCGTAGTTGGTCGAATTCATGTAGGATTTTAACCCGGAGTAGATTTGGACTTCAATTTCATAACTAGGAACGAACTGCGAAGAGGTGAGTGGTTTCAATCTTGTTTTGGGATGAGATTAATGGTTATGTTCATATGGATGTTAATAACATGCCTGTTTAACTTAATTACTCTTGTTTAGCTATGAATTTGTAAAAAGCATGGTGATATGGTTATGTGAGCATGTTTAGTTGTCTACTTGGGTCAAAGGAAAGCATGTATTAATCCGCCATGAGATTGTTTCGTGATGACGACCACCTGTAGCCGACAACGGCTTTGGACCGCACGTGTGTGGCGTGGGTCATTGGCTTGTGCCGTGGACTATCGGGGGAGTCGCGGACTTGCGGGTAGTGGTGGAAGAAATACTTGCTTATTCGGAGACCATTATATGTGTTGAGTTGAATATAAACATTGATATATCATCCGTGTGCTTGATTGATATTTCTCACTAAGCATATAGCTTATATATTGTAGTGGTTATTGAATAACCATTGTAGGTGAGCACGGCTGCGAGAATCCGGGGAGATGAACGTGGGGTTCGTCGTGGCAATGGAGCTTGTGTATATTGTAGTTCCATGTGTTATAGTTGTTTTGTTCAAAACTTGTAATTTCGGGATAATCCGGGTATGAACGGATTAAGTTGGGAGCATGTTAAACTTAGTTGGTTATGTTGGGTTCTTGTTTCGTTGCTCCAAGACATATGTAAATCTTGTAACCTGAGCTTAAAATGTTGTTGGTATCTTTCTTGCTTTGCTAATGTAGTTTGGAGCATGTTTGAATGGAAGTTTGGCTTAAGAAACATGTTTTGGTTGATCTTGAGGGAATTGGGAGTATTTGGGAGAGATTTGGGAGAGATTTGGGAGAGTATTTGGGAGAGATTTGGGAGAGATTGCATTGCACATCTTGATCATGGTTTTAAATCATGTTGGTAACTTTCAAACTCTTGTTTTTGTAATTTGGAGTATGTTGATTGAGAATTTGGTTTTAAAATCATGTGTTTTGCTTGTTTTTGTGAAACTTGGGAGTTATGAGTGTTGTAGCATTTTGGGAATCTTGTTTGATGTTCAAAAACATGTTAATATAACTCGGGAATGGCTTGGAAAGATTTTAGAATGGTTTTGAAATGGTTTTGTAAAGTTTCATGAAGTTTGGTTGAGGTTTGGAGGTGTTTTGGTTGCTGCAGAACAGGGGGTTTTGCTGTCAAAATGTGTTCTGCAGGATCCGGATCGATCCGGGTCTTGGGCGGATCGATCCGGCACTTCTGGAGGGCCAAAAATGAGGTTCTGTCAAAACCGGATCGATCCGGTTTTGGGGCGGATCGATCCGCAGGTCATTTTGCTGCACTGTCGACTTTTACGGAAACGGACATAACTCTCTCTAGAAAACTCGGAATCGCGCACCGTTCATTGCGTTGGAACCGGGACTCGAAAACCTATCTTTTGGTATAAAATTTACTATACCTTATTAATTACCATTTTGCCCTTGGGCTTAATTTATCTAACATAATGGTGTAAACATGCTTGTTTTCCCTCCTTTTCATTTGTAAATTGTTGTTTGAAGGCCTTGGTGGCGTGCCACGTGTCTTGGGTTCACATGTGTGGATCCGGGGCGTGACATTATGGGTGTAGATCAAACAGTTACAAAGCCTTCAATCTCTTCCAAAGAAGAACACCTCTTCTTTGCAATCAAGGGTTACTAACCCTTACTCTTTACAAATGATTTGAATACAAATGATAGCTCTCTTGAACATTAGATAATACAATTAAAGCTTATTATAATTTGCTCTCTCAAAGAAATACAAATGAAGAACTAGAGCAAATTGATTAACTCATACAACTAGGGCTCAAATGTGAATGATTAAAGATCAACAAGTTGTGTGATTCAAAATGATGTTTTCTAATTAATTAATCAACAAGTTGTGTGATTCAAAATGATGTTTTCCAATTAATTGATCAACAAGTTGTGTGATTCAAAATGATGTTTTTCAATTGATTGATCAACATTAAATGGTTTGGAAAAACATATATTTATAGGCCTTGAAAGATTATAGCCATTAATGGCAAAATGGTAAATAAAAGGCCTTTCAGAAAAATAGCCGTTAGCTGTTCTACGCAGTAGTCCAGTCGACTGATGTCGCGATCCAGTCGATTGCATCTTGAATTCGTTGAAATGCGCCATAAAAATAGTTGACTGAAGGTATGGTTCAGTCGATTGAAACTTTGAGGCAGAAACTATGTTTTCAGAACACGAATCAGTCGACTGTTTTCACCATCGGTCGACTGAACTTTGAACTGTTCAATTGACTGGAGAATCGATCTAGTCGACTATTTTTTCAATGAAAAACTTTTTTTCTATTTTAAATGAATATATATGTATACATACACCTATATATGTATACTTCAACATGATTTAATGGATCCTCTTCTGATTTACTCAACCTATAGACGAGAAATCGTAGCAAAAACAAAACTAAATGAAATAAAATGAATTAAATAAATAATTAACTCACTAATTTAGGGCTTTAAGGTTGATGATGATTACACAAAACAAAAGTTTGGGGTCCCTCATTTCTTTTCTTTTCTTCTTCTTCTTCTTATTCTTCTCTCTCTCTCTCTCTATATATATATATATATATATCTATCTGTAATACCTGCTTATATAAATAAGATTCAGTATGTCTGTACCTATCTCAATCGATTAAACTTTCTTTAATCGATTGACTTTATGTTCTTCTCAATTGATTGAGCTCTTTTCAATCGATCGAACTTGTACATTCTCAATCGATAGAAACCACTTCAAGCAATTGAAACTCAGCCAACCTGAATCCATACGTGGACTCATTTTCAATCGATTGACCCCACTTTGATTGACCAAAAGTGACTAAACTTGCAAACCAAGTTTATTTCGTGCGGCCAAGCTTTGCACCTCTCCTCTATATGTATGTTTTACACACACACACATACACACACACACACATACTCTTTTATGGGCTTGTTGAATCTAGAGAGCTAGAAAGAGAGAGAAGATTATATACATGCACTCATACATATACACACACACACATATATACAACCGTATATATACACTCAAGCACTCACACCCATTCTCTACAAGAAAAGGAGATGAAACATAAGACATGGAGAAAAGAGAAAGAGAAGAGACAAAGGAAAGAGAAGGAGAAAGGAGAGGGAAGGAGACCACCCCAAGATGACCCGCGCCACCGATGTCACAGAATGTTTCGGTAAGAGCCTACTCACTTAGTAGAGTAGATATGTTCATATATATGTGTTTTCGCAAGAAAGAATGGACCCCGAACGTGCAAGGAAGGTCCAGTTCATTCTAAGAAGAAAACCACTTCTCAATCGATCGAACTTGGTTTCGATCGATTAAACACAGACAGATCTCAATCAATTAAAGTTATTTCAATCGATCGAACTTTAACTTTGTCAATCGATCAAACTCGACTTCAATCGATCGAATTTAGATTTACCTCAATCAATTGAAATGACTTCAATCGATTGAACATAACAGAATGTTAAATGTTTAGTATGTTTATACTTGATGAACTGATAAGCTATTTTATATCATGCTATTGTATTGGTAGCTGTACTAGGATAATACACATGTAGAATAATGGACTAAATGGATTAAACAGTGGAACCATGGAATAATGATGATATAATACTATGGATCAAATTATAAAGCCAACGTGCATAGTAGCGGGTCTATCGACTGCAGAGGTCGATGTTATTTATATTGGTGAGTATGTATGTGATTGTAAAGATTGTATAATGTCGGATGTGGGATCCTATAGTGTTGGGATAGGACCAGGACTACATGTTAGGCTTATGTATGATAGAGTTGGACTGCGTGTGAAAATTAAAGAGGTTGTGTTATGGGACTTTGTGTCAAGTTTAATACAAAGGGGCGTGTTGGCGAGAATGTAACAAGGGGCATGTTGGCCAGAATGTACCAAGGGGCGTGTTGGTTAAAATATTACAAAGGGCATGTTGGCCGTAATGTATCGGGTGTATTCGCTATAATGTATCGGGTGTATTGGCTGGGTGTGTTGGCCAGAATGTATTAAGGCATCTTTGGACAGCAAGTTGGGACTTTGTCAGGTTTGATAGATTGTGATGTATGGGGCTACGTGCCAAGTTAGTGAGGTGTGGTTTGAGATGTGAGTTGAGAAATTATGGGAGGTAGAGCTACGTGCGAAATATGAACCCAAGACTCCATGTTAAGTTTGGAATTGGTTAGGATAATGTCAGTTATCGGTTATAATGGATTGGTGCATACATGCATGTGAATGATGAGATGATCCTTTAACAATGTTGTTTATATATACTGCATATCTGTAGATACTCTGTTAGTATTTGCATTCACTCAACTTTTGTAGCTGACGATGTTTTATACCGTTGGATATTCTACGTCCAGATGACCAAGGTTATGAGAATATAGGAGAGGAGTACATGGCTAGGGGTTATGAGGATGAAGCCTACTATGATGGAGGCTATGCTAGAGATGACTACTACGAGAGTTGAAGACGTAGAGCTTCGTTGTAGATAGTTTATGTTTATGTTATTCGAGACTCTATATTAAGGTAAGTTTATAATCGATGTATGTTGCCGTAATACTTTAATTACGTTTCAGCATATACTTAAGGGTTGTGATATTTTAGTATTGATCTTTGATTTTGTATGTTGAACTTAGATATTCCAATATGTGGTTTGAATCATTACTCGGATGATTAGATTTTATTCGTGGACAATGTGGTGACTTTCAACCGACTCTTAGTTAATATGCTAATGCATATAATGCATTGATGGAATATGAGCTTTTTTATTAATACTTAATCACTAGCAACAGTTGATAGGAACTCATAACTTGTATTCGATACGTGTTCACAATCTTGAGATAATTATGAACATAAGTTGTGTGTATGGTTGCTTTGACTTACCAATCAGTGAGGTCTTCAAGATTAACATCTGCGTATCTTGGGTAATCATATCACATAGCATTGTGAACATTAATTATCAAGATAGAGTCTATCCTCTATTGAAGAGTAAGCATTCTCTTGAGAATATCACCAAGTTAATTACTGAGAACTGCAGTCTCATCGATAAGTAATTAGCGATATGTTGGGTAATCATGAGAGGTGAATGAGACTCAAGGAATAGAAGAGAATTCACAGTTCAGGTTGATAATACTAGCTATCCGACTACTTGAATGTGAATATGAATGCTGAAGGTAGATGGAAATTCGTATCACCTTACAAGTCTAGTTATCGCTTCAGATATGTTCTTATGCATCAGAGTACAATTATCATTATTTAGTGGTATAAATGTTAACTGATTAGTTAGTTAATTCTCTAATTAAAGAGTTTAATCACAGAGGAATTAATAACTGATCTAAACCGATAATTAAGAACCTAGGAGGTCCCCTTCCTAGCTCTTCCCCTCCCCCCCAAAAAGCTAGGAAGGCATATGAGGTTGACCAATCGATTACCACTTTAGGCAATCGATTGGTGATGGAAATTGATTTCCACTTCAGGCAATCGACTGCTACTTAGGTCAGTTGGAAAGCTTATAAATAGAGGATCTGCGGGGGCAGAAACAGATTGAATGTCATTTTAGCTTTCCCACAGTTCTAAACTTATTTATAAGCCTTTGGGGCTTTCCTATCCTCTCCAGTAGGGTTCCCACAAGCCCAAGCCTTCTGGGAAGCATTCGAGGAGTCATAAGAGTAAAGATTTTCTGAAGGAAGCTGTTAGAATTCTCTGCATCAATCTAAGTCATTGAATCTAGCGTCCCAAAGGTATGTCCTTTAGTCTATGCATCACTAGATCTAATTAGTAGTAGCTCATATAATATCGAAAAGTTTTTTCGCGTATTTGCCACTACAAATTAAGTTTTTCATAAACTAAAACCAACAGTTACAACTCTTATTCAAAAAGACACGATCATACAAACTAGTAATGCACAAGTCATAAATCCCATTCCCTACATAAGCTTTGAAAGCATAAATGTAACATAAGTCTTAGAGCTAATGTCTACAACATTCTTGCTACCAAGATTAAGAACCGGTTACCACCAAGTTTCAAGTTCTAAGCTTTGGACAAGGAACTACAACCCTGAAACTATAACATAAAACCACACCCACGCCCAATCCATGCAATCTCGCCATTTTCCACTTCACTTTCCTGGAACTTCACCGTGATCACCTACAATGGATATTCAATAACAGTACAGGAAAATGAACATTTTTCGACAACAATTTTCTGGCTACAACAAAACTATAAAAAAAATTGATTTTTCTTACCACAATATTTTGATGATAAAGAAACTGTCGCAAAAGAGTTTTTCCTGTTGAGTAATTACCACGGCAAGACAATTGCCAATATAGTTTAATTTTCCTGGCGATTGTTTCGATGGTAAGATAGCCAACCTAAAAGATGACAGTTTTCTTGATAGTGCTATCTACTGTAAATCAAGTGTCGGTAAAAGAGGAGTTTTTGTGGCTGTTTTCTCTAGCACTAAGGCGTTCGCCACAATAGTTTGTTTTTCTTAGCAAAACTTACTACGAAAAACAACTATAGGAAAATTATTTTTAGAAATAACAAAGAGCAAGAAATTACACTTTTTATTGAAACAGAGCAGCATGCTAAAATTTTAAGTCAAAATTTGAAGTGGCACCATTATTCACTTCTAGATTTTGAATATCATTTTCCCCCTCTTGGCGATCTATCCTCACATTCTTTTTTTTGCTTGACTATCCTCAACAATATCTCTTTGTGTTGTTTTATCTCTGATTTTCCCTTGATTCCTATCACTAATTAATAAATGACCTACCCCTTACCCTCTAACAGCCACCAATCATGAATTTTGAGATAGAGATATGCATTCAATCTCTTTCTGGTCTGTGGTTCTTCATCTCCAGCATCACCCTGCGTGCAAGCCACCACCAGGCGACTCCCTATCTCCAAGAAAAGAGATTCAAAGATGGGCATAACCAGGACGTATGTAAATAATTGTTAAACTGCCATCCTTTTCATGATCTCTTATGAACAATATTTTACACATTAACTGCTTGTTAAACATATTAGCAGATGCTCACAAACCATTTGTTGGAAGTTCACAGTGGTTTGAGGTCAAATTTTGTTTGGCGGTTGGGAAAAAATATTTTGATAATTATTGATGTTTTTGTTAATTTCTCCTCAATATTTCCTACCATTATTTGGAACTTGAGGCCCTCGTTTTTTTAATTTATTTATTATTATTATTTTTTTTTATCTATAATCTACATCTGGGAGTGTTTGAAATACATTAAACAAAGTGTCTCATGTAAAAATTTATTTCCTAACAGGGGTATCCTTTTTCTTCTCTTCCATCTTCATTAAAGGGTTATATATCTTTTTGGTTCTTTTCCAAAGCTAATTGGCAATACATCTTTATGAGAAACAATTATCAAATTTAGGGGTTGTTGCTTGGATCTAGACTCCATGGACGAAAAATGTTGTCCGATGAAAAACTTAGAATTATCAACCCTTTAAACATAAATCATAATGAGTTACTTTAATAGAAATAAGTCTCAAGTATTAGGGGAGGACAATGTCTTGCTATCATGAGTACAATGTTTTGTGATCCTGGTTACAATGTTTTGAGACCTAAGCAAAACAAGCAAAACAACTATAGAAACCATCTGGATGCAATGTTTTGCGACCTGGGTACAAACTTTATTGTTTCTATAATTGTTTTGCTTAGATCTCAAAACATTGTAACCAAGATAACAAAATATTGTACCCCGTTTTGATTGTTTGATACGACCAAACCAAACACTCAAGAAGAAAGACACAGATAATTAAAGAAGACAATAAAATAACTGAAACTTACAGAACAAACATACCAAAGGGGGAATGATCTTGTCAAAATCAAGATATAAAAGTATGCTTTACTTTTCTAAAGATTTGCAGTGTGGAAGTAAAGGTCGAACCCACAGAGATTGATTAACTACCGCGCTTTAATTTTAAAACCTAAGTTTAGCTAATTTAAGAAAAATAGATTTTGATTTGATTTTAATTAAACTAATAATAATAAAAGTAAATCTAAATTATGAAAGTAATTAAACATTTGTTTTTATAATAAGTTTAAGGAACCTAGGATTGCAAATCCACCACTAGCTTCATAATAAGGGTATTTACGAATTATTTTAGCTTATTAAGTTGGATGATAATGGGGAATTGTAGCTATAAGCCCAATTCCTCCGTCAAGAAAATAACTATGGTTCAAGCACCAACATAATTCATCTTTGGTTAGCATGAATTATCCCACACTAAACTCCGTCTAATCTAGGCATGGACTATTCAGATACTTGATAGCACAATTCAATTTAAGCACCATTACATGTCAATAATCTAAACAAGCACAGCAAGCATAGATCATTGAGCACACTACCATCAAAATATATCTAAGACAAGAGTAAACTTTGAAAGTAACGATTTAATCAATAAAAGCACGATTTATTTATAAAAATCATCGGAACATGTAACTGTCATCCATACATAATAAAACTAAAATAAAAACATAAAATACACCCTATTACTTGGCTAGGGTATCATTGAAACCCTAGATCTAGAGTCTAGTTATCCATAGAAGCGGCAGATGGCAAGTAGTTGATGGAGGAGGCCATGGAAATCCTTGGTCTTCTTCTTCTTCTCCTTGCTTCCCTCCCTTCAATGGCTGAAAGTGTGGTTGTATATTGTGTGTATAACAATTGCCAACCCTTTAATTGAAGTAAAATAGGGTATTTATAGATTTATAACATGTTTTGGAAGCTTTCCTAATCCAATTCGCACTAAAATTGCTATATTTTATAGTTTGGACGCAATTAGGCAGTTTCGTTCGCATAGGGCTCTTCAGTATAGCAAAATACGCAACTTCAATTTTTGTACAGATCGCGCGCGCGGGTCGCACGAGCGCGTAATTGGGAGGTCGCGCGCGCCGATCGCGCGAGCAGGTTGCGCGCGCAATTGTCTTTTTTCAGCTTCTTTCTTCCTGCTTTTTCTCCCTATTTAACCTGGATTAGTGTTTTCTTCCAAAACCTGCTCTAAAACAGAAAACGAAATAAAAATACATAAAAACAGGATAAAATATGCTAACAAATGTGAATTAAGGCATGTAATTATGATCTGTTCTCTCCCGATCACACCCCCAAACCTACATTTTTCTAGTCCTCGAGCAAAAAGAAAATAAAAATAAAACTACTAATAAAAATCTATTCCATTTTTGCATGGATCGCGATTGCATTTAGCTTATGCAACAAGCCTTTTAAACCACTAGGTGTCCCTAGTAGGACGAGTGAAGTCTCGTGAGGGTTCTCATCAACAAGTCACCCACAACCATCTTTATTAACTTATAAATTTAAAAAGTTTTATTCAAACGAAAAACAAAACAATCAATACTCCTTATCATAGAACGATGATTTGAAATAGAACAACGAACATAAAGAAACATAATGAAACATCCACCTAAATCATGAAAAACAACCCCAAGCACATGCATCGTATAAATCAATAGAGTTCCTCATACGATTGCACGTGTGTGATATGGTAGTCAAATGAACACGCGCATGTCATGAACTTGGAATATAACTCGGATAACCATCCAACTATGCTTTGACTACGAATCTCACAATGTTAATTACACTCTCAAATGAAACACTCAAAAACAGGTGTAATTTTTCTAAAATATGTGAGTAAAGGAAATATGTTTTCAAAACAAGAAATGCTCACATATGACTAGAAAAAGACACATGACACGAAAGAACAATAGTCTCATGGATAGGATGCCAACAATCAAGAAAAATCAATCATTACCATGTTTTAACCCCCCTCCCATCGTCTACATATCCAAACCATGTTTCCTAAGATCAAATAGGACTTTTCAAAGGTTATAATGTGGCTTAGGTAATGAAAAATGATAGAAAGGATTCATTAGGTAGCTAATCTCAGAATGGCATTGTAAGGCATGTTCGATTTCTTTCATTCATCTCTTCTACCAACTTTCATCTTTTCATTCTCGTCTTTTTCATATTTCTTGTTTAATTTCTTTCCTTTTCTTTTTTTCAATCTCTTCAATCTTTTCCCCTTTTTTTCTTGCTTGTCGGATGATTATTCAATGATTTCTAAGCAACTACCCCAATAGCATCTTATCTTCTTCTTCCCAATCAACACATCGCCTTATCAACACTAAAAGGTGACGAATCTTACAGTGGTGAACTCCAAGTTGGTCAAGTTGGAGCAAAAACAGGATAATGGTAATTAAAGAAAAAGGCATTTTACGGCTCAAAAGGGTAAACTAAGGAATTTTTTTCATTTATCGGTCAGTAATAAACAAAGAAGGCCTACCATCATCTCCTATGGTCATATGGTTCTTTAATGTTTACAATGGAAGATTATTTAGTATGGTAGCAAATATTTTAACTTGACTATCAACCAAAACAAGAATAATGAGACTAAACAATAAGTTAATGCACTATTTCAATGAAATTCGATAAACACAATGTATTTATAACCCTCTAAAAGAAAAGATAGGCTCAAAAGCTCACTGGGTTTAGTCTTCACCTTGTGTTATCTAGAAATTCGAATCATTTATAGTTCACATCAAACATGTATTCAAGCGACTACGTGCAGTGCATAGGTTTGTGTGCAAATCTATGATATAAAACTACGATTCAAACGATACATGACCTAAAACGTCATATCATGACTTCAGCAAATGTTTAATCACATCTTCTCTTGTTTACCATTCTATAATAATCATAGTTACAAAACAAGAAGTATCGAATCAAGATTATAAAATCGTAGGTGACATCGTTTATTTAAGCACAATTATCGATTTTTTTTTGAAAATTTTGGTGTATATAATAATGTGCATATGAATGCATGCCCCCAAACCTAAACCTTTCATTGTCCCCAATGAAACAATAAAACGAAAGAAATGGGAGTAGGTAAGAAAGGAACGAGAATACCTCGATCTCGCACTCACAAACAGGTGAACACAAAGGAATATGTCAATAAAGTTCAATGTTACCTGTTACTTCTTGATAAAAGAAAACAAACAAAAACAAAAAAAAATAATAAAAGCAGCTAAAAGAATTTTAACTAAGCTAAACGAAACGAAAATAAACTATACGACTGAACAAAAATTATGAAAACAAAAAGATAATAACTATAAAAGAAAATAAAACATAACTATAAACAAAAAAACAACAAAAGACTCGATCTAAAAAAATACCTAAGAAACAGAAACAGAAAAGTAAAAACTACTCGAACAGGTGGGGGAGAAGGATATAGAAAGCAAAAGAAAAAAATCAGGAAAATAGGGGATCGTGCGAGCGGTCGTCACGCGCGCGAATCCCAATTTTTTTTTTAAATATCACGCGCTAGCGAGACAACCTCGTGCCCGTGAATCGAGGCGCGAGGAGAACCTGAGAGCTCATAAACAAAAAGTAAATGAAAACTTCACTAAGGCACATGCTCGCGCGAGCGGGCCGCTCGAGCGACGTCTCGCGCGAGCGGGCCGCGCGCGCGAGATGTTGAATCCTCGGTTGTCTTGCTCTTTTATGTATATAAATTAAAAATAACTTTACTCCAACCCCCAAACCTGTCCAGAAAACTCAAAAACTGACCAAAATGACCAAAAAACATGCAAAAATAAGATAAACAGACGAAATAAAGCTTGGGTTGCCTCCCAAGAAGCACTATCTTTTACGTCTTTAGCTAGACCATTCTAGCTCAAGATTCAAGGAGGCCGTAAATCGGACTGTGTACCCCTAACGATATCAGGAAGAGCTCGATGAAAAGCAGAAAGAACATCACTATATGAGTCAATTCATTTAACGGTTCATCTTGCTCATGTTCACATCGATTTCTCACCTTCCGAGTAAATTCATCGTTAGGATCCAAGTTATTTGCATTCGTCCGCTCATTCCTCACTATATTATTCTCCTCACCCATGTTCAATTCATTAGTAAGTTCAATATTCCGTATAACCTCACTACCCTCTATACATAGATAATCATCGTCTTTGGGAGGTTGATCGACAACATTAAACACGTTTAATTTTAAGTTCAAATTCCCAAATGACACTTTTATCACCCCCGTTCGACAATTGACACGCGCATTAGCGGTGGCTAAGAATGGACGACCAAGGATAACAGGGGTGTGCTTCCTAGCATCTAGGACAGGTTCGGTGTCAAGGACCATAAAATCGATAGGATAAAAACATTGATCAACTTTAACTAAGACGTCCTCGATGATTCCTCTAGGTACTTTGACGGAACGATCCGCTAATTGAATAGTAGTGGCCGTAGGCTTAAGTTTACCCAGTCCTAGTTGTTTATAGACATGATAAGGCAAGAGATTAACACTCGCACCTAAGTCAAGGAGAGCCTTATGGATGACAGTGTCACCTAGACACATGAAATAGTAGGCGTACCGGGATCTTTATACTTTGGAGGTGCGTTTTGAAAAATAGAACTTACTTTTTCTGTGAGAACGATCTTTTTCGGAGTATGACTACGCAATTTACGTTTTTGAGTGCATAGCTCTTTAAGACATTTAGCGTAAGCGGGAATTTGTTTAATAGCATCGAGGAATGGAATATTGATTTTAACTTGTTTAAACACCTCGAGTATATCTTCAGCTTTTGACCCTTTCTTTGGAAAATTTGATGGTTCATCAACGTTAGGTGGAAAGGGCAATTTCGGTATATGATTAGTCAGGGCCGTTTCTTTTTCTTTCTTATTTTGGCTCGCGTCCTTACCCTTTTTTGCATTAGAGTTGATGTTCATATCTATCACATTCTCACTCGGAATTTCTATTACCTCTTCCTCTCGTGTAGTCAACCTAGTTGAGACGGCGTTTACTTGCTCATTCGACCCCTTAACCTCGTATTGTCCCTTAGAGTTTTGAATTGTTTGACTAGGCAATGTCCCCTCGTTTCTACGACTCACTATAGTAGCTAGTTGTCCCATTTGGGATTCAAGCTTCGCAATGGATTGTGTGTGTGAGTGCACTATTTGTGCTTGTGCCTGTACTTGTGTTTCAATTTTATTAAGGGACGCCAACACCTTTTCCTAAAAAACATTACCCCTTGGAGGGTTCGAATTAGGAGGCGGTTGTTGGTATTGATTAGGTTGAAACTGAGGTCGATATGCATTAGGAAAATTAGTCGCCTCATTAGGATTATTATTATTATTTTTCCTCGAGAAGTTAGGATGGTTTCTCCATGGCGCGTCCGGATTATTAGTAGTCGAATTATAATTATTTCGTGGGTATTGTTGAATAGAATTAATGTGTTGCTCCACGAATTTTGAAAATTGACTTGTCGATGGATATGCAAGGATAGAATGTGACAGATCGGAACATATTGCACATACTTCATGAGCGAGTGGGGCTATCGTTTGGTTCATTGTTAAAAGTCGGTCAAGTTTTTTAGATAGTGCCTGAAATTCTATTGAGTGACTTGACTCAAACTTTACCTCATGTTTGGGTTGAAGGTGATGCCCCTTAGAACGTACCGATACAGCCTGATGCATCGGGTTCTCGCTTAATATTTCAAAAATTTTTCAGGCCTCATCGGCGCTTTTGTGTAGGAAGGTACCCGCACAAACGGCATCGACGGTATTACGAACAGAGGGAATAAGTCCCTCATAAAAGACTTGAACTAATTGCCACTTAGGAACCTGATGATGTGGGCAGGAACGTAATAATTCTTTAAATTTCTCCTATGTGTCATAAAGTGTTTCCCCATCTTACATCACAAAGTTTGTTATGGATTTCCTTATCTGATTCGTACGCATAATAGGGAAAAACTTTTGTAAAAATGCGGTGTGTAAGGCTTCCCATGTTCTAATTGTGTTTGGCTCCAAAGATTGGAGCCAGTATTTAGCTTTATCTTTTAAAGAGAATGGAAAGAGCCGCAATTTTAATTCATCATCAGTGAGATTTTGAATTTTAAAGTAGAACATATATCTTGAAAATCTCCCAAGTGTTGATAAGGGTCTTCATTAATGCGGCCGTGGAAAGAAGGAAGGAGCGAGATCGTAGACGACTTTATCTCAAAGTGAGATGCCGTCGCCTCCGGTAAATCAATACATGTTTGTGGCGTGTAAGTCGTCGGAATAAAGTAATCTTTAAGCGGAGGAGGTGGCGGTATATTAGGGTTATTATTGTTATTTCCATTGTTTTGATTATTTCCAATGTCGGCCATTGGAATAGGTTCTATGTTAATAAAGCGTGGTTTCTTTAGGTTTTTAAGGGTACTACGTATTTCGGACTCAAACAATGACGATGGTTTCGGAGTTAATTCGTCGTCTATGTTTAACCTAGTTTTAGAAGTTATGTTTGAATACTTGTTACTTCTTAATGTACGTTCAAGTGCAAGATCGCAAGGTTTTAATTCTGGTTTACTTGAGCATGTACCAAACATAAACTAAAAGAAAATAAACTAAAAACAAAAACGACTCAAATAATAATAATAAAAAATAGCAATCACGTAACAAAGATAACAAGCACTCAACTACTGTGATGCATGTAAATTATCCTGTAATGCAGTGACCACGTAAATTCCCAGCGCCCTGGGTGTCCTAGCTAATGCAGTGCAATTAACCCTAAACTAATGCAAATAGTGCGTCACAGCGCCCTGACTTACAGTGGTTTAAAGTGAGTTTCACAAGAAGCAATTTACTTGAATTTTTTTTATTGATTTGCCGTAAGCTCCTTTGATGTGATTAGCTAATCCACTCGGAAACGTTTGAATTTTGACGACTGGAGAAACTACAAAATAAAATAAAAAGTTAGTAACTCAAAATAAACGAAAAAATAAGAAAAAGAAAACCTAATCTAATATTTACGAATTAACTAAACTAAGATTCTAAAACTAATTGGCTAGTAATGCAATCCCCGACAACGGCGCCAAAAATTGATCTTGTCATAATCAAGATATAAAAATATACTTTACTTTTCTAAAGATTTGCAGTGTGGAAGTAAAGGTCGAACCCACAGAGATTGATTAACTACCGCGCTTTAATTTTAAAACCTAAGTTTAGCTAATTTAAGAAAAATAGATTTTGATTTGATTTTAATTAAACTAATAATAATAAAAGTAAATCTAAATTATAAAAGTAATTAAATATTTGTTTTTATAATAAGTTTAAGGAACCTAGGATTGCAAATCCACCACTAGCTTCATAATAATGGTATTTACGAATTACTTTAGCTTATTAAGTTGGATGATAATGGAGAATTGTAGCTACAAGCCCAATTCCTCTGTCAAGAAAATAACTATGGTTCAAGCACCAACATAATCTATCTTCGGTTAGCACGAATTATCCCACACTAAACTAGGGTTGTGGTATAATCCGTCTAATCTAGGCATGAACTATTCGGATACTTGATAGCATAATTAAATTTAAGCACCATTACATGTAAATAATCTAAACAAGCACAGCAAGCATAGATCATTGAGCACACTACCATCAAAATAGATCTAAGACAAGAGTAAACTTTGAAAGTAACGATTTAATCAATAAAAGCACGATTTATTTATAAAAATCCTCGAAACATGTAACTGTCATCCATACATAATAAAACTAAAATAAAAATATAAAATACACCCTATTACTTGGCTAGGGTATCATTGAAACCCTAGATCTAGAGTCTAGTTGTCCATAGAAGCGGCATATGGCAAGTAGTTGATGGAGGAGGCCATGGAAATCCTTGGTCTTCTTCTTCTTCTCCTTACTTCCCTCCCTTCAATGGCTGAAAGTGTGGTTGTATATTGTGTGTATAACAATTGCCAACCCTTAAATTGAAGTAAAATAGGGTATTTATAGATTTATAACATGTTTTGGAAGCTTTCCTAATCCAATTCGCACTAAAACTGCTATATTTTACAGTTTGGACGCTGACAAGCGGGGGTATTTGTAAAATACAACCGCGCTAAAAGAAGAAAATGTATTTATTTATTTCACAATTCCTTTATTTATCTGCAATTTGAATTACAATGCTAGTTTGTACACAATTCGATTAAACTATAATAAGTTGTTTGTTTTAGCTGTAGTTTGTGCAGATTACTGTTGCTGTGTAAAGAATTAGATGAGAAAAATAAAAGGGAGTGCTGAATTTTAATGAAGACAAGTAAAGGATGAAAAGTGAACTTCGATCGATTGAAGACCATTCGATCGATCGAAGGTTCGATCGATCGACAGGAGTTCAAGCGCTCGAAGACCCTAGAAGTTCGATCGATCGAAATATGTTCGATCGATCGAGCATGGCTTTTATCAGATTTTACGCGCACGCAGCAGAAGCGGGTTTTTAACCCTAGCATTAGGTCTTAAGTATATATATTCGTATTATGTACGTCCATAAGGACGCCCACTTTCATTTTCATCAGCTTATAGAGAGTAGAGAGCTTTACTTTGTTATTTTGTAGGTTTTCATCAAGGATATACATTAGTTGTTGGATTCTTCTTGGTTTAATACAAGCTTTTGTTTCCAGGTTACTTTACTTACGTTCTGCACTTAGTTTATAGAAGTTTAATCTGTTATTTCGTAGTATTGCATGTTAGTTATAGTTATATAATTAGTTTTCTTAGATTTTATGCAAAAATCACAAACAAACGCACCTTTAATGGAACTTTACGTTAAAAACGAATCTGAGACACTTCAGACGATGTCTGAGTAGTCCCCAGGTTGGGAGATCACGATGAAACTGTGATCTCAAGCCTCTGCCATGTAGCAAAATAATTCCTGTGTTCGATCGATCGAAAAAGCTTGATCGATCGAAACAGAGATGCAGTCGAGCGATAGAAGTCAGTTCGATCGATCGAGGGATGAAGAAGTCCGATCGATCGAGAGCGTGTCGATCGATCGAACTCTCTGATTCTTGAGGACCTTCTATGCAGTATTCCTAGACTTTCTGCTTTACTGGATTGTTATCAAATTGTCCCAAAATGCTCAGTTTGTCAAAATAGTCTGTAAACTTTAAGCCTTGAGGCATTTTTCTTCAATATATTTTGCAAACCACCCTCAATTCTAACACCATTGTAGGTGAGAGTCTAAACTATTATTTTAAACCGCTTTTGTGTATTTCAAACTCCATTGTGATGACATAGTCCCGGTCATGACAGGACTATAGATTCTTTATCCTAAGAGAAATACGGAATATTGTAGAAAATGTGCTCCATTGAGTTCCAACGTAACTGCATGGTAGATGGCTAGGTCGCGGTGGATTTGTGTAATCCCAACATTTCCTTTTAGTAAGAAAAACACGTTTTAAATCATTGCTTTAATTAATTAGTTAGTAATTAGTTTAATTTAGTTTAATTGTCTTATCTTTAGTAGTTGGTAAACTGTGGAACTTTGTGTTCTGCAATCTTTTTAAAATATTGATTTTTTATTTTCCCTTTTTGAGATTAATCTAAGTAATTAGTTTAACACCTTCCCTGTGGGATCGACCTGGACTTAACCAGACTACTACTTGCACGATTACCTACACTTGGGTATAGCACACAAGCGCACACAGAAAAATTCTCGTGTCAGACGCAATTAGGCAGTTTCATTCGCATAGGGCTCTTCAGTATAGCAAAATACGCAACTTCAATTTTTGTACGGATCGAGCGCAAGGGCTGCACGAGCGCGTAATTGGGAGGTCCTCGCGCGAGCGATTTTATGGGTTTCGTGCGAGCGGGTCGCGCGCGCGATTGTCTTTTTTCAGCTTCTATCTTCCTGCTTTTTTTCCCTATTTTAACCTGGATTAGTGTTTTCTTCCAAAACCTGCTCTAAAATAGAAAACGAAATAAAAATACATAAAAATAGGATAAAATATGCTAACAAATGTGAATTAAGGCATGTAATTAGAATCTGTTCTCTCCCGATCAGTAGACATTAATTAAAACTCAGAGTAGCAAAGACTGAAGAAGAAAGACACAGATAATTAAAGAAGACAATAAAATAACTGAAACTTGCAGATTGGATTATTGAGAAGCAAGCACTGAATTGTTCAGTGTATACATCAAGTATTACAAATATGAACTGAATAACTATAGAAATCTTTTTAGAGAGAAATAGATGAGAATTATTCTCAAAGATAAGTCTCCAAAAGGTTCTGCCTATAACTGGGAAGTGAAGGGTTTATTTATAGCCTTCAAAAGGATCCTGTGCAACTCGTGAATGCCTTGCAAGCTATAAAGGTCTTCTGAAAAGCTGGATTTTCACATGAGATTACTGTGGATGAACAGTATCTTGTCTATCACGTTTACTGAGTGGATTTTGAAAAGCCTGTCGGTTACTGTGGCCGAAAGGTTGATTTGACTTTTGTCCTTTTACTGTAGAATTAACCAAGTTAATGTGAGTTCCACCTGGAAACTTTTACATTAACCATGGTTACTCCTATTCTTTTTACCAAAAAGAGCATTGGATTCTTTACTTTTGTCATTGGATGCCAGTTATTCATGGCTTTCTTCATAGGGATCTTGAGCATCTTGGAATGCTACATTAAAATAGGGTTCATAAAGTTGTGCTACAGAGCATGAACCTTCTGAACTGTGACTGTTGTTGTCTTGATCAATTTGACTGGCTTGGGCTATTAACTGTTGGGCCATAGCCATTATTTGTGCAAATGATGGCTTGGAAGCTTTGGATCCTGACTTAGCCTTGGGGCCTATGATTGTACATTTGGCCATGGCGCCTATGACTGGAGTAGAGAGACTAGAAATTGGTGGGAATTCAAGGTTTACTTGTTTAATAATCCGTTGGTGACCAAATTTGTCCCACCATTTAACTGAATACTGTGGAACTGTGTTACTCTGAATTTGATACTGCCATTTCAAAATCCATGGTACTTTATGATACGTCCAGAAATATTCTGCTAAAGCCAAACCGCCACATCAGTAGCGAAGGACCCGGACTACCCGGAATGGGTGCTTGTGGCCCCCAATCCTGAGGTCTTTCGACTGTTACCGCTCGCGGTACTCGCACAGCCCGGGTGTACAGCGTGGTAGCTCTCCACGAGGTACAGTATGACAACCAAGCCACTTAGCAGTTTCCTTATCTGGTCAGAACTCGATTAAGGAAAAGTCTACAGTTTCCTAAACCACTTAGGGAACTCTCCTAAATTTGTGAAGATTAATTGTAATCAGATTAGGATTCCAAATCTGATTGTTACCATGTACAGGCGGACTCTTATACCTATAAAAGGGACCGCTTACCCTCTTTACGGGGATCGCACTCTTAATCTAGAGAATAGCAGTTCATTTTCGTTCATACACATATACCCGGTCGGTTTCATTAGTAGTGCCGCCCAAATTGTTGGCTCACCAAGCCCACCGGTGATTTGTTAGTAGAGCGCTCCGATACACCCGTGGGCGTAGGTCACCTCCTTAACGGGGCCGAACCACATACAATTGATCGTGTCACAATATCTCTCTCTGAATCTCTCTTACCAATTTTTGGCATCATCAGTGTGGCGCCGTCTATGGGAAATGGAGGATTTTTCACCAATAAATTCCTTAACTGATCAATATGCCACCGAAAGTGGGTAAGAAAAATTCTACTCTGGTCGGTCATGAGAACTTGCAGCTCGAGCAACAGGCCGCCTTCATGACCTCAGAGCAGATGACAGCGGCGCTCGCGCAGCTTCTGGAAGGCCAATGGCAAACCCAGCAGCAAATTGAAGCGCTGTTGGCCTTGTTGGAGAAGCGCCCTCAATCAGAGAACCAGACCGGGAAGAGTGCCCCCGACCGTGAGCCCCCAAGAGTCCGAAACCATACCCACTCTGTGCCAGTATCCCCGTTGGATTAGGAACACGCTCGGGATGGTTACCGTAGAAGAGCTCCCAGGCGCACCAGGAGGCAAGTTTGGACCAATCCTCATCGGGTGGAAGATGCCAGAGACATCGTCAACAAGCAACCGACCACCAGGAGGGAGGGATTAGGGCCAAAATCCCGGGAATTAGCTAAAGACCCTCTAGCCTGGAGCTGGGGAGATCTTAGGCATACGATTACCCAGAGTTTGAGCCGGATTCTATCCCTGAGGGTGACGCACTTCGAGGATGAAGCATCATCATCAGACCCGACGTACCGCTTGGATATAGAAAGGAGGCCCGGGCGAGATGTAAAGGCCCAGATCGAGGACTTGCAACAGCAAATTGAAAAACTGAGCCGCAATCAGCATCTTGACCATACCAACACAGAGACCGAGTCGCCCTATACCGCTTGGATCACCGAATTCCCCATCCCGCGAAAGTTTAAGCCAACGTATCTCAGTTCTTATGACGGGATAGGGAGCCCAGTGGATCATGTTCACACCTACAGGGCCCAGATGGCGTTGGTCACCACTGTCGATGAATTACTATGCCTGGCTTTCCCCAATATTCTCAAAGGGCCAGCCATGCAGTGGTTCCACACCCTTAAACCTTGAATGGTGGATGACTTCAAGACGCTGAGCAAGCTTTTCATTAGTCAGTTTGTAGGGATGCTCAGCCGGTCGCAATCGGACACTCAGCTATTGACTGTCAAGCAGCGCAAGGGTGAATCCCTAAGGGAGTATGTGGACCACTTCTATTAGCAGAGGCTCCAGATTCGCAAATTGAACAAAATAGCAGCCATTATGGACTTCTACTTGGGGGTTCAGCACACCAAAGTTGCTACGTCATTCCACCGAGACCGACCGGCAACCCTGGTGGAGCTCTCGGAGAGGGTCAGAAAGTATATAGACACGGAAGAATTTCTGAAGTCCAAACACACCGGCTTCGCGGGAGATGAGTCCCCGAAAGCCAAGCGGAGGCGTGAGGACTCTGAGAAGGGCCCGGTAAAAAAGCCCAGGCAAGACCAGCAGAGAGGAGGTCAGGATCAGTCCCAGATCGCGTTCACGCCTCTGTCTCTCCCAATCCACGAAGTCATGGCCACCGCCGAGGCGTAGAGGTTACTTCAACAACCGGCAAAAATAAAAGCCTTGCTCGGAAAGAAGAATTGGGATAAGTTTTGCCGCTACCATAGAGACCACGGTCATGACACAGAGGATTGCTTCAAGTTGAAGATAGCCATAGAAAAACTGATCGAGCAGGGTCATCTTCCATAATACTTCACGATAGATGGATGGCCTACGCAGGGAGCCTGAGCTCCCGGTCAAATACAACCTCTTGGTCAAATCAACGTGATCTCCGGAGGAACGTCGGGCGGTGGGGACTCACAGTCGGCAAGGAAGAGGCATGCTCGGGCATCCCAGGTGGATGTATGGCAAGTCCAATCCACTGGCTCCCCGCCAGCTAATGTATTGACATTTACCTCTGACGATGCACAAGGCATCCACTGCCCCCATGACGACCTGTTAGTTGTGACGCTCTCCATAGCTAATTACGTGGTCAAAAGGGTGTTGGTGGATACAGGTAGCTCGACCGATATCATGTTTGTGTCAGCATTCTTTCAGATCGGAATGTCCAGGGATCGGCTCCGTCTAGTAGCTACTCCCCTAGTGGGTTTTAACGGATCTAGCACCCAGCCGCTCGGTACCATGGAACTCCCCGTGCTTATGGGAACTTTTCCTCAACAGATCTCCCTGGCAAACTTTGTAATCATGGAGGCCCCATCTGCCTACAATGTTATTCTCGGGAGGCCTACACTCAATAAAGCCAGGGCTGTCATCTCTACTCATAGCCTGACAGTTAAGTTCCCGACCCCTCATGGACCCAGGAGCCTGCGTGGAGATCATGCGACCACCCGGAGTTGCTATGTCAGTTCTCTTCACCGATAAGCCATCACAGAAACATTGAACGTCAAGGAGATGGACCCGAGGGATCAGAATGATAGAGTGGGCTCGATTGAAGAACTGGAACAAGTGGCGTTGAACCCGCAACTCCCAGACCAAACGGTCAGCATTAGCACCCTGCTGGAGCCCCGCCTTAGGGAGAAGCTGATTCAATTCTTGCAACATAGTCAGGATGTGTTTACCTTGTGTCATGAAGATATGCCCAGGATTGACCCCCAAGTAACGTCTTATCGACTCAACGTCAACATAGACTCCCGCCCGGCGAAGCAAAAAAGACGGGGCATGGCCCCCAGGCAAAAGGCAGCGTGCGAGGAGGTCGAGAAGCTCCTCAAAGCCCAATCTATCCAAGAGGTCCATTATCCCGACTGGTTAGCAAACGTAGTACTTATCAAGAAAAGCAACGGGAAGTAGAGGATGTGCGTGGACCTCATCGACCTAAACAAAGCCTGCCCCAAGGACTGCTATCTACTGCCCAGAATAGATCTCCTTGTGGATTCCATACCCGGCCATTCGCTCGTCTCGTTTATGGACGCCTACTCCGGGTACAATCTGATCAGCATGTACCCCGGGGACGAAGAAAAGACCACATTCATCACGGATCAGGGGACCTACTACTACAAAGTCATGCCTTTCGGCCTCAAAAACACTGGGGCAACTTATCAATGCCTGGTTAATCACATGTTCAAAGACTTGATCAGGAAATCAATGGAGGTATACGTTGACGATTAGCTGGTCAAAAGCCGGGACAAGTCTGACCATCTGGAACATTTGGCTGGGGCCTTCAGCATTTTGAGGAAGTTCAGGATGAGGTTGAACCCGGCCAAGTGCACATTTGGCGTCTCATCCGGAAAGTTCTTAGGGCACCTGGTCAGCAGGCGGGGAATTGAAGCAAACCCTGAGAAAATCCAGGCCGTCATCAACATGCGGTCGCCCAGGTCAACCAAAGAAGTACAGAGTCTGGTCGGACGGGTTGCCGCGTTGAACAGGTTCGTGTCCCGAGCAACCAATTGGTGCTTACCATTTTTTAAGATCCTCCACAAGGCTTTTTAGTGGTCGGAAGAGTACGAGGAGGCGTTCTGGGAGCTCAAGAAATATTTGGCATCACCCCCTCTACTCTCAATACCCGTGCCAAGCGAGGAGCTGTTCTTGTACCTGACAGTGTCTCCCTTGGCAGTCAGCTTGGCACTCATTTGAGAAGAGCATGGGATATAATTCTCGGTCTACTATACAAGCCGAGTGCTTCAGGGTGCAGAAAGTAGATACTCCCGCATTGAAAAGCTCGCCTTTGCCCTCATCACTTCAGCTCAGAGACTTTGCCCATATTTCCAAGCCCACGTTATTGTGGTCCTTACGGATTAACCCCTCCATAAGATCTTGAGCAGGCCCAAAACATCCAGAAGGCTCGTCAAGTGGGCCTTACAATTAGAACAATTCGAAGTGGTCTACAGACCCTACACAACAATCAAGGGACAGGCAGTAGCGGATTTCCTTGTTGAATTCACATACCAAGAAGACCCGGTTGAAGAGCTTGACCCACCGATCCTACCGCCCGGTTTGTAATCAGATACCCCAACCTGGGTACTCTATGTAGACGGATCATCCAACAAACAGGGAAGTGGAGTAGGGATCATCCTAACCATGCTCGAAGGGATCCAGCTTGAGAATGCGCTTAGGTTCAGATTCAAAGCCTCCAATAATGAGGCCGAGTATGAGGCCCTCTTGGCCAGATTACAGCTGGCCGCTTCAATGGGTGCAACGCAGGTTTAGGGGTACAGTGACTCTTAGCTCATAGTAAATCAAGTCAACCAAGAGTACGAGGCTCGGGAATATAACATGATAGCTTATCTAGCCCTTGTCCGAGCAGTTTCAAAGCAGCTTCAGGGGTTCTCCGTCACATAGATACCGAGGGAGAAGAACACTAGAGCCGACCAGTTAGCCCACCTCGCCTCATCCTCTGAGTCAGACTTGCCCGGGATAAGGATAGAGTACCTACCCAAGCCAGGTGTGATCAACTCAAAGTGCATGGAGGTAGAACCAGCCGCCCCAGGACCTAGCTGGATGGACCCGATCATCGCATTTATGGTAACATGCATGTTACCAGAAGGTAAGGAGGAAGCCAGTCGGGTTAAATACCGAGCGGCAAGATACCACATTATTGATGGAATCCTCTACAAAAGAGGATTCTCTATACCGTATCTCCGATGTGTCCATCCTACACAGGTCCAAGGGGTGTTGCACGAAATCCATGAAGGGGTGTGCAGGAACCACATCAGAGGCCATGCACTATCGCGAAAAGCCATGCTACAAGGATACTACTGGACGACCATGGCCAGAGACTCTCAAGAATATGTCAAGAGGTGTGATACATGCCAAAGGTTTTCTCCCATGATCAACTGTCCGGGAGAACTTCAGACGCCAATCTTTAGCCCCTGGCCATTCGCTTAGTAGGGCATTGACATTGTCGGTCCCCTACCAACGGGAAAGGGACAAGTCAAGTTCGTTGTCATTGCCGTGGATTACTTCACCAAATGGGCGAAAGCCAAGCCCTTGGAAACAATCACCAAGAGGAAGATGAAAAACTTCGTGGAGAGGAACATCCTCAGCAGGTTCGGCGTCCCCCCGGGTCCTGGTTAGTGATAACGGTAGGCAATTTGACACTCCGGTATTCAGGCAGTTCTGCTCGGGCTATGGGATAACCAATCACTGCTCATCCCCCGAGCACCCCCAGGCTAATGGCCAAGCTGAGGTGACAAACCAGACTATTCTTTTGTCAATCAAGACAAGGCTCGAAGATGCTAAAGGGCTATGGGCAGAAGAGCTACTGACCCTCCTGTGGGCCTACCACACTACACCCCCAGCGGTAACAGGCGAGACGCCGTTCTCCCTACCCTATGGCTTTGAGGCGGTAGTCCCCACAGAGCTTGGGTTACCTACCTACCGGGTGGTAAATTATAGCGAGCCAGATAATGAATATGCCCTCAGGGCAGAGCTCGACCTGGTAGAGGAGAAAAGAGACCGGGCGTATCTAAAAGTTGTAGCCTACAAGTAGATAGTGTCTCGATACTATAATAGTAGGGTGAAGCATCGCAGTTTCCTGGTGGAGGATCTGGTCCTTAAGGCCGTCAATCAGTCCACAAAAGCCCCGAGCCACGGCAAGTTGGGGCCAAATTGGGAAGGCCCATATCTAGTTACTCAGATAAACCGCCCGGGAACCTACTGGTTACAAACTCTGAACGGGTGTGATCTATCTCACCCTTGGAATGTGCAACACCTCCGCAAGTACCATCAGTAATAGTTAGTCATGGGTGGATTAACACTAGTTAGGATACTTGTAGCTCCATTCGAGCAATCATTATGATTTTTCAAAAAGCAATAAAACGGTTCCTACTTTGCATCAAGAAATAACCTTTGTTAGTATTCTATGCACAAAGACCTCAGGCTAATACCCGAGGCAAAAGACCTTGGCTCAGAACCAAGGCACAAAACAAAAAAGACCTCGGGTCGACACTCGAGGCAGAAGACCTTGGCTCAAAACCAAGGCACAAAGACCTCGAGAATATACCCGTGGCATAAAAGACCTCGGGCCTAACCCCGAGGCACCGGTTTCGCTTAGGCCTAACCAGCGACGGGGGCAAACCCCCTAGGTGGCTGATGATGGCAAGCCTTAAAAGACCCTGCAACCACCCATGTTCCAGGTCGATTTGCTATGGTCCCTACCTCCTAGACACCTGTCTTAGCAAAATGCTTGGGGGGCAGGGAGATACACCAAACTCAAAAAAGGAAATCACAGCGGTCACTAACAGGGCTTGGAATCCTAACATTCCTAAGTACCTACAGAGGCTAGAGATAAACCGTCCGGTCAGTAAAACATGATAAATTCCTATAATACACCGGGCGGGACCTTCAAACAGGTCAAGAAGACCAGTTGTTCTACCGGTTATGATCCAAAAGCATTTGCTAAGGCAAGGAGTTAAAGAATGGTCAACTAAAAATAAAAACCGATTGGGGATTGGCAAACTCAGGCACACAAAGTACATAAATAGTAAATAATTGACGGAAAAAGTGGCCTCCAAGGGCCGTTTCATTAAATACAAAAACTATACAGTGCTGGGGGGTAGTTGTAGTAGCCTCCCCCCCCCTCCCCCCAAAAAAAAAAAAAAAAAAAAAACTATAATAAAAAAAAAGAAAAAAAAAATTACAGGCCGGGGACTAAGCGTCGTCCACCATGACCACATCCTCCGTTTCCCCAGCCTCTCCCTCTGGGTCAGCTCCTCCTCCCAGGACAGAGCCCCCGCCCTGGGGAGCCTCCTCAACAAGACCAGCATCAATGGTAGGGTCCTCGCCTGCAGCAGGACCTACATCCCAGTATTCCAAATTAATCCCCTCGTAGGACGAGATATCCCACTCGGAGTGATCCCGGGATAGCCTGCACTTTAGATCTTCGTAGCCCTGCAAGAAGCCATCGTCAAAAGCTTCCTTCGGGGCCCCCGCTACTGTCGCCTCTACCAGTGCCTCCGCCGCCGCTGCGCTGGCCCGAGCGGCCTCTAGGTCGGCCAGGCTGTAGCCAGCTCGGCCAGAGTAGCGCCAAGGCTCAAGGCCAAACCTTTTACCTTTTCCTTCTCCACGGCTAGAGCGGTCTCCCTAGCCTCGGAGGATGCCCGTTCCTATTGAAGAGCGGTTTCGATAGCAGTAGCCCTCCCGACCAAAGAGGGCAGGAAGGACTGAGCCCCGGTGGCCATGCATCTGACCTGCGAGAAGTGAAAACTGATCGGTCAATAAATAGGCACAGTTGACAAAATAAGTGAAAAAAAAGAAACAGAAGAGGGAAAACTCACCATGTGAGAGAGGTTGTACAGCCAGCTTTGGAAGACCTCGGGAGACATGTTTTCACACACCTCCACTTGACTGGGGAGTAGACCAGGTTTCACCCGCTCCCTGATCTCGGCCAAGGCAGCCATCGATGCCACGGCCGACACCCCCGCCTGGGGGGCGGTCTCTTCAACCACCACCATGTGGGGCATTGAGGTTCTCATGGGCTCCGAACAGTTTGCTACTCCGTGTCAGAGCCGCCTCAGAGGGCGCTCGCCACCCGGGGCCTTGGCAGCGGGCCTTTTCCCTTGTACCACTGCCATCCAAGCGGCACCAGCAGCAGCCTGCCTCTCCCTCAATTGTTCCATGTTTCTCTTCAGAGCCATCTCTGCAAAATAAGAAAATTGATCAGTTAACAACCAATAAAGGAGATGGGGAAGGACGATCGCGGAAGATGGCAGAGGCCGAGCACTTACCAGGGAGAATTAGGGGGAATACCGGCGGGCTCATCCGGGTCGTAGGAAGCTCGGAAGTCACCGGTCCGAGTCAGTACATTCCAGATGTTTGTTGGCCGATTTGCCAAGCTCCTGATCCTGGCCTGGCACTCATCGGGAATGCTCGGTAGGCTGGTTGATCCTGCTGCAAAGCAAAGTACAAAGTAGTTAGTCTCAAAAGTTGGAGCAAAACAAAGAAGAAAGTAAAAAGAGGGACCAGACTGGCTTACCCCTCAATTGTCCAGCCCAGGAAGTCCTCATCTGGATCCCAGGGGCCGGCTCGCAGAGCCCAAGGGTGGACACTTGGAAGAACCTATTCTTCCACCCTTTGTTGTTGCTCGGGCAGTTAACTAAAATCTTCCTCCCCTGACGATCCCCGAGAGAAAAGAACCCGGTCTTCCCATGTACAGGAAACGGTCGGTGTGTCCAGAGATACTCCTGGACGGAAAGCTCATACCCAAAAACCTGGGGCCAAAGGGAGATGTACCCCATGAGGAATCTCCAACTGTTCGGGGCCAACTGGCTCGGGGTGATCCCCAAGTAAATAAGGACGTCCTGAGCGACCGGATGAAGGGGGATGCAGAACCCAGCCATGAGGATGTCCTCATATAAGGTAGTGAAACCCCGCTGGTAGATTTGGGCTCCACCGACATTCACAGCCAAGGAGCAGTGGTAGGGAAGGCCGACCTATCCCTAATGCGCTCAAGATCTTCAGTACGCAGGGTGGATGGGATGAACTCGCTAGTGAAGGCTACCTCAGGGTCGGGTTCCTCTGGTGTTTCGTCACATGAACCCCGGGAAACGGAAGCAACAGGGGTTTCCTAGTCCGACTCATCGTCAGAAAGACGGATTAGGATTCTGCCTTTGCTATGGTGATTGGAGGGGGACGCGGACGGCAGACTCAGACTTGTGTCCGGTGCCTCTATCCCAGAATGCTCATCCACCGACCGGGAGGACGAGTTAAAACAGAGTGGCACATCCTTGGGGTTTCGGTGACTGGACCGGGAAGAAGAGGACAACCAAGGTATGGGTTAGGAACTCCGAGTCTGAGGTACAAAGGAGGTAGAGTTATCAACCTAAAGGGCAGAGAGTATACGATTTTGAAGATAAGGTAACACTCTGTCAGAACTACCCGGGGACAGGCCGTTCGGTTTAACCTATCTAACGAACCTCCTGATTGGAAGAAAGAACAAAACCTAATAAAGAAAAAATCCCACTCCTGTTCTAACCTAAGTGGGTTCACTCTCTCCAGCCTCACTCAAAAAAGAAGAGAAAAGGGAAAAGAGAAGGAAAAGAGTGATGAACTGAAGCTGGAAAGGAAAGACTTACAAAGTTTAGCGCAGAAAAGGGATCGGGAATCTTGCTCAAGATCTTGTTCGCTTTCAAACTGCTTGGTAATCTATATCTTTGCAGTAAAGAGTTGAAGAAATGGAAAAGTATCCTTTATATAGGAAACACGGACAGTTCAGATTAAAATAAATCCAACAGCTCATACGCTTTCTCGTCCAAAGTGGCTGACAGTTATCGCCTCGGGCACGTGAAGCGTCGCCTCAAAAGGCGCGCGCATTAAATGTATCACGAGATGGTTCGATTACCATGTAAACGGCCCAGTTACTTCCACACTAGCATCGTTTGATCCTGACCAAGCTAGTAACTAGCTGACACATGGCAGAGGTAGGGCTCGGGCCTACAAGGCCACTGCTCAGTCCATACCCCGGCTGATCATTATGACCGGTCCCACCCCGGGTAGAGTCCTGACCTCTCACTGGACGGTTCCTCGGGAGCAGTCTTAATTTTTAAACTTCATCTGATGGGACATCACATCAACTTAAAAAATAGGGGGCAACTAATACATCCAGAAACATTCTGCTAAAGCCAAACTGCCACATCAGCAGCGAAGGACCGGGACTATCCAGAATGGGCGCTTGTGGCCCACTAATCCCGAGGTCTTTAGACTGTTACCGCTCGGGGTACTCACATATACTGGGCGTACAGCGCGGCAGCTCCCCACGAGGTGCAGTGTGACAACCAAGCCACTCAGCAGTTTCCTTATCTGGTCAGAACTCGATTAAGGAAAAGTCTACAGTTTCCTAAACCACTTAGGGAACTCTCCTAAATTTGTGAAGATTAATTGCAATCAGATTAGGATTCCAAATCTAATTATTACCATGTACAGGCGGACTCTTATACCTATAAAAGGGACCACCTACCCTCTTTACGGGGATCACATTCTTAATCTAGAGAATAGCAGTTCATTTTCGTTCATACACATATACCTGGCCGGTTTCATTGGTTGTGCCACCCAAATTGTTGGCTCACCAAGCCCGCTGGTGATTTGTTAGTAGAGCGCTCCGACGCACCTATGGACCTAGGTCACCTCATTAACGGGGTCGAACCACATACAATTGATTTTGTCACAATATCTCTCTTTGAATCTCTCTTACCAATTTTTGACATCATCACTTTATACTTACTTATGAACATGAGTTGAATGGGAAACTGGGTATGGTGCTTATTTACTTTGTATTTGGTGGGAAAATATTTGACCGTATCTTGGAGATCACTGGGAAAAAGGTCTGGCATGGGGCCATGACGGGACCACCAATGGAGGAACTAGGTGGGGAACTAACTTTTGAACTTTGTGTCAAAATTAATATACCATGAATGGGTATTTGTGATCATTCTGGTGAAAGAAAACATAGAACCAGGCCTTAATATAATCAAAATAATTATACTGAGTTTGGTTGGGAAGTGACTTGAGGATGCATGGGTGGGTACCCTAATCTTTACTAGAAATAATTCTTTTAATATACAAGGAGTGAAATACAATTTTCTTTTCTGACTCAAGTATTACTTCTTTTTCTCTATCACTCTCAGTGATGGATTTAACATTAATTGACTCAGTAGAGAACAAGATGTCTCTGTAATAACTAAGAGATTTTTTTTGGACTTTTGGGAATAAACTGCCAAAAATAGATTTCCATTCTCAAAAGTCCAGAAAAATCTCTTAGTTATTACAGAGACATCTTATTCTCTACTGAATCAATTTATATTAAATCCATCACTGAGAGTGATAGAGTAAAAGAAGTAATACCTGAGTTAGAAAAGAAAATTTTATTTCACTCCTTGTATATTAAAATAATTATTTCCAGTAAAGATTGGGGTACCCACCCATGCATCCTCAAGTCACTTCCCAACCAAACTCAGTATAATTATTTTGATTATATTGATGCCTGGTTCTATGTTTTCCTTCACTAGACTGATCACATTTACCCATTCATGGTATATTAGTTTTGACACAAAGTTCAAAAGTCAGTTCCCCACCTGGTTCCTCCATTGGTGGTCTCGTCATGGCCCCATGCCAAGCCTTTTTTCCAGTGATCTCCAAGATACGGTCAAATATTTCTCCATCAAATACAAAGTAAATGAGTACCATACCCAGTTTCCCATTCTACTCATGTTCATAAGTAAGTATAAAGTACCATGGATTTTGAAATGGCAATCTCAAATTCAGAGTAACCCTGTTCAAAGACAGTATTCAGTTAAATGGTGGGACAAATTTGGTCACCAACGGATTATTAAACATGTAAACCTTGAATTCCCACTAGTTTGTAGTCCCTCTATTCCAGTCACAAGCCCTATGGCCAAATGTACAATCACATGCCCTAAGGCCAAGTTAGGATCCAAAGCTTCTAAGCCATCATCTGCATAATTAATGGCTATGGCCCAACAGTTAATAGCCTAAGCCAGTCAAACTGATCAAGATAACAACAATCACAGTTCAGAAGGTTCATGCTCTGCAGCACAACTTTATGATCCCTATTTTAATGCAGCATTCCAAGATGCACAGGATCCCTATGAAGAAATCCAGGAATAACTGAGCATCCAATCATCCAATGACAAAAGTAAAGGATCCAATGCTCTTTTTGGTAAAAAGAATACGCAAACGTTTCCAGGTGAGACTCCCATTAACTTGGTTAATTCTACAGTAAAAGGACAAAAGTCAAATCAACCTTTTAGCCACAGTAACCGACAGGCTTTTCAGAATCCACTCAGTAAACATGACAGACAAGATACTGTTCATTCATAGTAATCTCATGTGAAATCCAGCTTTTCAGAAGACCTTTACAGCTCACAAGGCATTCATAAGTTGCACAGGATCCTTTTGAAGGCTATAAATAAACCCCTCACTTCCCAGTTATAGGCAGAACCTTTTGGAGACTTCTCTTTGAGAATAATTCTCATCCACTTCTCTCTAAAAATATTATGTAATTATTCAGTTCATATTTGTAATACTTGATGTATACAATGAATAATTTAGTGCTTGCTTCTCAGTAATCCAATATGTAAGTTTCAGTTATTTTATTGTCTTCTTTAATTATTTGTGTCTTTCTTCTTCTTCAGTCTTTGCTACTCTGAGTTTTAATTAATGTCTGCTTCCCCCTTTGGCTGGTCATATCAAAGAATTTTCCTTAGAATTATCGAAGATAATGAACTTTGCTGGTTAAACCTGTTTTAACCGGTTATATCTTTTTCCCATAAGCTCCCTACCAAAAATTTGGCTATGAAGAATTAACAAATCCACCTAAGATGTCCAAATTATATGATAAATAAAATATCTATGAATGATTGTTGGTGGATAAGTTGTTTTCTTTAGTAGTTAGTATCTTTGATGGCTTTTGACAATATATAGTGTTGGACCTATCACAAGATTAAAGCAACTTTGCAAATTGGCAATATGTCCATATTTATGAAATTTTAGTAATGTAGTTTTTAGTAGATTAGCATGATCCCCTTATAGCAAATTAGCAATACATAACCTATTTGTAAAGTTGCTTGCAAGAAATTAAACATCGGAACAATAGGTTAAAAAATGATTCCAAATGACTTATGAGTGAAAATAAAAAAAATCACCTAGCTTCATAAATTTCTATGAGCTTTATATAGGAACTTGAGGAACTTTCTTATTCTAAACAAAAATGTGAGAACAAATGGTATTGAAAAAGAACATCGACGGTGGGCCACTAAGAGCATATCCGTAAGTGTTATCTATGTTTGCTAATATGTTTGCTAAATATCCCACTTCTTTATTTATATAGTAACTTTTTGATATTGAACGTTGATAATACTCTTCATTTTAACTAGCCACTTGTTTAAATATTTTTTTGGTGGTTGAGATTTGTGCCAAGTATGTTGATCTTCAGAGTGAGTGTATAAATTTGGGAAAGTAAAATTCCTTTTTGGGTCCATAGGCAATGACTGGTGAAGCCACTGAATTGTTCACACCATGTAGTTCTAAACAACAGATAAAAAGATAATGATAACCAAAGCTAAATGTTCATAAATAAACATACTAACTATTACATTAGAGTTTAAAACATAGTAATAAAGATCTTAAGGCAACGTATGCCTTATTTCAAAACATAAGTCTTGATAATAGAAAAAGAACAACAATCTATCCTAGTCTTCATTTTTAATTGGCGTATACATAGTCATCAACATAGTAGTCTTCCCCAGCATATCTATCCTCAATGGGGCCGCCCTCAGCGTAATCACCTTCCGGGTAGTATCCATCATGGTAAGCTTCATTACCTACATTATTTGGAACATGGTAGTCTAGACAGGAAATGTCCAGGCAATAAAGGCCATTAGCTTACTGAAAGCTGAGTGAATAGAAACTAACGCGGTACTAGTTATATGAAGTAATTACAAGTTATGGAAGGACAAGTTATGTTCTACTAACTAGTATCTTCTTATTATTTCAACTTGTCGTTAACCAACCATTATCGTCTTGTTATCCTAAGACCGATAACCAACGTACATTGATTGAATGAATAGACTCATCATTCAACTCCATGGAAATACCATCATTCTGTCCACTACTTTTAAGGACATATTCACAGTCCACTGTGTGTCATGGACACTACGTCAATCCATCCCCCTACTTTTAAGGATATATTCACAGCCTACTACATATTAGGGATAAAATGCTTGAAATAAGGCATATCAATCTATTGCCACGGCTCAGTGACGTCTACTAGTGATCCCAACCCACTACTTTTAAGGATATACTCACAGCTCATTGCTTTTAAGGACATATCATGGATCCCATGGCTATCTTAGGACTACTTGGTTAAGGCCACTACTTTTAAGGACATTTGCTTAGCCCACTGCTTTTAAGGACATATCATGACCAAGTTTCCGACCGCGTACGATTCCTAGAACTTATCAAACCTATCTATGTTCTGTACTAACATCAACACATGATAATTCCCTTATGGCTCGACTACTCTGATTGAAATGAAACAGATATTTGACATATGTTTAACATTACGAAACATTCTCACATTACTCTATCTCGTAATCGTATCGCAATGTCTCTTTGTTATAACAGAGTCGCGTATAAGAAGTATGAAATGACATCTGAACAATTAAACGATTCATATAATAATTAACAAAAACTATCCATGTTCTGTAACTTCCAATCAATTGGACAGAGATCCAATCGATTGTGATAAAAGCAGTAACAATTGATTAAGAAAAAGTCCAATCGATTGGATCACAATCAATGCCAATCGATTGCACTCTTTGGTAATCAATTGGGGTTCAACTAGTGGCAATTGATTAGATAATAGTCCAATCGATTGGGACTTCGTCTTCTCCAGTGAGATGATAGTCCAGGATATAAAATGAGAGGGGTACGTTTTGCTACTTTTTTCCTTCTTTTAAAACTCATAAAACTTCCTAATAAGGGGACCAATGAAGTTTAGAACTCACCAACGTATGTGTGTGTGTATGTGTGAGCTATGGAGGCTTGAGCCCAAGCTTTTTCTCTCTTCTTTCTCTTCTCCTTCTTTGTCTCTCATTCTCTCTCTGTTTCCTCTTTTTTTTTTTCTTTCTTCTTCTTCTTCTTCTTATCCTTCTTCTCTTCTCTATCCAGACAATGTGTATATGTATGTGGGTATGTGGTGGGTGTATATATATCTATAAATGTGTATGTTTAAGTGTGCGTATATATATAGGATCTCTCTCTCTCTCTCTCTCTCTCTCTCTCTCTCTCTCTCCCTCCCTCCTAAAATCTATCTAATAACTTCAAATGGACGAAATGAGTCCATATATATATAGAGGGAGTGAGTGCCACACATCAAAACCTCATGCAAACTTGGAGACCAAGTTCTACACTTTGGCAATCGATTGGATGCAAATGTTTATGAAGGCAATTTATTGGTAAGAGGGTAATCGATTGATTATGTCGACAAGGCCAATTGATTAGGGAAAAAACAATCGATTAGTATAACAAAGTTGGAAATCGATTGGGAATTATTCCAATCGATTGGGACACTAAATTGTCTAACAGAAGGTAAGGATCCTACAAGTGTTCCAGGAAAATAACAAGTCTCATATATTAATATACAGTAAAAAATACAGGGTAATACACTTAATGATTCTCAAAATGGATTGAATGAAAGATAATTCATCAAAGTTTGCCCAAAAAATTTGAAATTCATCAAATCATGAGGTTTAATGGACCAAATTATATAGACAAAACTAATCTATTTTGCTGAATTTTGAAGCAACCAACTAGTTCATTTTAAAGTGCAAGGAAAACATCATAGGTGATGGTTTTAGTTCATTAGAGAGATCAAACTCATAGATCCACATAATTGACATGATTCCCAATTAATTTTGCCCCCAAGTTTTGTGAAGAACTTTGGATCATAGATCAAAGGGTCTTACAAATATCCTTTTGGAGATGAAATTCAAAGAGAAATTCTAGGTAATGAAATAGTCAAGAGAAAGGTATGAACATCGGAATCATCCTTCTCATAGATCAATCTTCCAAACCATCATAGAATCAAAATAAGATACATATATAAGCATATATGCATGGATCTAAACAAAAATGAAAAAAAGGAATCAAAATCAATATTAAAATATAAAAATCATAGTGATACATGCAAAAATGTTCAACCAACCATTGTAAAGCCTCTGCGACCATGTCAAGGAGTGCCAGATCATCGAGGAACTGATCGTGTCATGTCCAGGACAGAGGCCAGCGTTATCCCGACTGGTACACTATATATCCTAGGTCCCGGCCTACAGGTCGGGAATGCCGCTTATGCACGATTAGTCACGGATGCGGTTCATCCAAGTCCCAAGAGGTGATCTAGAACCTTCCAGACGGTATTCTATACCAGCTAGAAGAATAATGGAATGAATGGATAGTTTCCTAATCCCATTAGGAAACTCACATGGTTTATGTCAATCAAACCCAATCAGATTGCATTGCCTTATCAATATAGTTTCCATGAATGAGGAGGTCTTTTGCTTGTATAAAAGAGGCCCCTCACCCCCTATATGGGGGGATTCATCTTCTACGCAATACATAGAAGATCCTTGTTCAACTTTCCTAACCGACCTCTGGTAGTTCCAGTCCATTTTTGGATCACCAAAGGTCACCGGCCACTTTATAGTATAGTGAAAGTGCTCAGACACACCCATAGACTTAGGTCTCTTTATTAACAGGGCTGACCCACATACAAATCTGTTCGTCTTCTTTTTTCTTACATTGTACCAAAAGTAGGCATCATCAGTTTGGCGTCGTCTATGAGAAGCGACAATTTTCCAAAAACAAATCTCATAACTAATTACCATGCCTCCCCATCAGAAAGCAAACTGATCAGGAGGATCCACTAGCCCCGGTGCCAGTAATAGCTGCCCTGACCCCAGAACAAATCACTGCAGCTCTCGTACAACTCTTAGAGGGCTAGCGTCAAACCCAACAACAAATCGAAGCCCTGTTGGCCCAACAAAACAATCCCCTATAGGCAGGGTCGTAGCCCGGGAACGCTCGGCAAGGTCAGGAACCAATCTGGACTCGACAATATGCCCAGGCCAATCTGACCAATGTTGCAGACGCTCGTGATATGATTAATGATAGACATGCTGTCAGGGAAGAGGGGCAAGAGCACAAGACGCAATAATCGGTCCAGGATCGTTCGGTCAGGAACCGAGAAGATCTTAGGCACACGATCAATCAGAGTTATAGCCGAGCCTTGTCTCAGAAGATGGTGCACCATGGCAGGAAGCCTCTTCCACCACCCAACCTATCGACCGGTCTACGATCGGGTACGTATTGAGGCTCGCATCGAGGACTTGGAGAAATAGATTAGCGGAATGGCCAAGAAGCTAGACCAAAACTCTATTCAGGATCAAGTTAACACCGAGATAGAGTTTCCGTTCTCCAGCCAGATCACAGGGTTTAACATTCCTCGCAAATTTAAGCAACCTTATTATAGACACCCCAATTTTGATCGACAATCAAATTTAGGGGATGGTTACCTCTAAACCAATGACGACAATGTCTGGTGAAATTTGAGGGTTTTCTAAATGATTCAAGTTCCTCAAAAGATTCTTCAGCTCCAATTAAGTTTTCAAAAAGAAAAGAGGGAAACCAGGTGTTCGGGAAACTCGGATATGAAATACGTGTGAGAGAAACAGTCTGGAAATTAATTTCAATATAAAGTAGGGTAAAATACATTTACACCCCCTGTGGTTTGGCAGATTTGCACTTACCCCCTTGTGGTTTAAATTTTGGCACTAATACCCCTTATGGTTCGGACTAAAGTGCAATGTTAAAATTTGCTAAGGAATTGAAGGGGGTTAAGTGCAAATCGGCCAAACCACAAGGGGTATTAGTGCTAAAATTATCCACAACATATTTAACGGTTGCACTGTAGTCCGAACCATAGGGGGTATTAGTGCCAAAATTTAAACCACAAGGGGGTAAGTGCAAATCGGCTAAACCACAGGGGGTGTAAGTGTATTTAACCCTATAAAGTATATATGTGTGGTGATTGGAAAAGAAAATAAAAAAATGAGAGAATTTTGACGAAAAAAGAAAAGAAAAGAAAAGAAATAAAAAAAATAATATGAATTATCTTATAAATCTTATAAATATGTGTATATGTATATACATATATGTAATTTAGATAAGTGTATAGAAGTATATATTTTGAAAAATAAATAAAAAAGTGAAAATCCCGTTAGAAGCGGCACGCGGCATAGCCGGCAGCACTCACGCGTCGGCACTCACTGAGTGCCGGAACATCATTCACTGAGTGCCGCAGACAACTCAGTGAGTGTCGCCCGCTGTAAGAGACTATTTTTCTCAAATACGAATGGAATATTCTTGCACATGGGGTTTTCACCCGAATTTACTTAATTGACCCTTTGAGAGTGGTCTATATAAGTGGAGGTTCACCTCTATTATAGGGATCCTTCTTCCATCCTTATCCTTTTTTAGAGAACAAAATATATATAGATTATAAGAAAAGAGAGATATTAAAAGGATTTTTGAAGAAACACACAAGAACTTTGACGAATTTGAAGAAGGAGTTGAAGAATTTGGAAGAACTTCTTCAAGAATTAAGAAGAATCCTAAAGTTATTAGATAAACTTTGTAAAGCATGATCCAAATGACCTTTTAAGGACCTAGGGCTCAAACTATGTTTTAATAATGAATAATAGGACTTAAACCCAGAGGCTAAATGATCCAAATTAATGATTAATTCATAGCTCATTCTTGTTCATGTCCATGCATTCATTCATGTATGTTGGTGCTTGTAATTAGGGCTAATCCTTGGTTTAAGTTGTACTCAATTAAACCTTGTTGCACATAATCATGGGTTTCTTATGACTATGTTGGAATGATATCATCTCTATATGGACATTATATTGGCTCCTTGTTGAGACTTGTATATCTATAGCGGTGCTATGTTTCCAACTTGTTAAAAAGGAATTCATAGTTATGTCAATTCCTTCTCTACTTGATAGATTTTAGCTAGAATTTTAGGAATGATTGTTTGATATTATATCTTTTTTAAAGCATATGGACTAACCCTTGTTTTGTAGTGCTTTTTGAGGTACAATTTCTTAACCCTTTTTCTAGTTTATTATTACTTCTTGATTTTATTGATTTTCGACTTCATGCGCGACACCTTAGATTATGGTTGCCTTGTGTACATACATGATTAGAGACTTTTCTCAAGATTTTATATTTTTGTATGCATTGCATGTTTAATATCGTAGCCAGACCCCGGATAAGTTCTCTTGTTCCCTATTGCATATTATATTGCTTGCTAATTGAATTACATGGTTTTGGATGCTATTTTATTATTAACAATATTACACCCTTTTAGACATACTTTTGTAATGTATGTATATATATGTATTAATTAAGGGCATGCTTAGATTAATAATTAGATTAAACAGGATGTAGAGGCCTATCATGAGATAGGATCAAAAACTTGACACGACTAAATAGTTGTGCACTCTTGTGCAACACCCAAGTGTAGGTGATCGCGCAAGTAATACTGGATAAGTCCAGGTCGATCTCACAGGGAAGGAATAGGGAGAATGTCTACTAAGTTACAACCGAACGAAAAGGAAAAGAAAATAAGAATGTTGGGAGTACAAATTCTAACGAATCCTAATTAATTAAAGTAAACTAAATAATAAACTAAAGCTTATAGAAACATAACTAATTAAATAAATAAACTAAAGGTGTTGGAAACACGAGAATCCACATTGATCCTAACCATCTACCATGCATATTCATTAACGCTCTATGGAGTACATCCCTTTTCAGTATTCCGTATTTTTCTAAAGATAAAGAATCAATAGCCCTTTCATGACCGGGACTACATCATCACAGTTGATTTAAAATACTTAGAAGACGGTTTAAAACAATGGTTATTACTTGCACTCTAAATGGTGCTAGCATTCAAAGTGGTTTTCAAAAGTTATTGAAGAAAATAGCCTTAAGACTTTAAGTTCTAAAAACTGTTGTGACAAACTGAGCTTATAGGGACAATTTGATGACAGATTTCTAAAACAGAAAGTCATGGAATACTTAAAAGAATCATCTCAGGAATCAACAAGTTCGATCGATCGAAGCGCTCTCGATCGATCGGATATCATCATCCTTCAATCGATCGAAATGTCTTCGATCGCTTGACTATGACTCTAGTTCGATCGATCGAAATATCTTCGATCGATCGAGCCCAAGGTTTCTAAGGATTGCATGGCAGAGGTTGGGAATCAATGTTTCAACACATATTCCCAACGTCTAAACTACGAAAACATGATTAAACTAATACAGAAAGAGTAAAACCAAACAATCATAGCAACTAGAGTCATAAACAATCAAATAAAGAAAAGAGAAAGTAAAACCTGTAATAAATCTGAAAATAACTTGTAAAATAATCTTGAACTAAACTTTAATCTTCAATAATCTTCAATAAATCAATGGAAAAGAGGAAGAAAAACAATAATCTAACCTAATCTACTCCTAATCTAACCCTAAAACTACCCTAAACTGCTATTTTCTGCGTTCTGGAACGTCCTCCCTTCGTCTGGCGTCAAAACAACTTATATATAGGGTTCCTGCAGAGTTTATGCAACTTTTGGGTGAATATAAAGTTCAATCGATCGAGCTTAGTTCGATCGATCTAAGGTTCGATCGATTGAACTCTGCTCAATTGATTGAACTCTCTGAATTTGACAACTCTGCGCACCGATGGGAGAATGGCCATAACTTTTCACTCGGACCTCGGATTGACCTCTCGTTTGCGGCCACGCGATCGTAACTCAAAGATCTACATTTAATATCTCTGGGAAAATCTTCTAAATTTGAAGTCTTCATTGTCAAAATTGGCGTTTTTTCAGCTGATTCCGTTGTTCTATCCACCAGAATCACTTTTCTTTACCTCCACTTCATTGATTTACATCCTAATACCTATAAAACAATACAAGAACATATGTTTTAGCATTAACACAATAAAAAGAACATTGTTATTAGAATGCACCTAAATGTAGGGACTTTGGGGATAAAAGTATACATATAATACCACGTAATACACTATAAATATGCACTTTTCACCTCGAATCACACCCCCAACTAGCTCGTTGCTAGTCCCTAGCAATGAAGCGAACTACAGCAATGTTTATTTAAACTCTAGAAATTAAAAACAAAAGAAAGTAAAAATCCTAAATCATTTTCGCAGGAATCGCGATTGCATTTAGCATATGCAACAAGCCTTTAAACCCCTAGGTTTCCCCTAGTGGACGAGTATTGTCTCGTGAGGGTTTGCAGCGGATCTACCCACAAAATTTATATTTATGGTAACGGTTCTCATTTAAATGTTTTCAAGAAAGTTTTCTCTCTCATTTAGCAATATAGTTAAGCTCAACAGTTTTATGAAACTCACTAGTATGCTATAACAATGCAACACACACATTACAGTTAATCTACTATCAAAGTCATTAGAATATTCCATACCTATCAATCTTCAAGTGTGTGTGTGAATGGACAACCAAAATACAAAACTTTAATTTTAAAGCTTGCATGACCTAAGATACTATCAAGACGTTCATTTTGACTCAACTCTCACCGGGATTACACTCTCAAGATGAAATCACTCCGAATTGGGTGTAATAATTATCACTCATGATATGGAAGCTATATAGAGTAAATGTAAATGGAATCAAATGCTTCTTATATCTAAATAGAAAAACGGAAATTTTGTAGTGCACAAAGTCTCATGAATGGATACTTTTGACTAGAAGAGTGAAATACCGTGGAGAACTCTCTCATTACCTTAACTTCAAATCCAATTTACTTAAAATCTTCAAGACTTTGAAAAAGAGGTGTTCAATTAAGAAGAAAGAGGTTCGTGATTTTCAATTGGGTCAAAGGATATGATTGGAATGTCTACTACAACTTTTCAAACTTCCCCACATCTCCAATCTCTCTCTTCCTTTTTTTTTATTTATTTTTCACACTCTTCTTTTTATTATTATTTTTTTCTTTTGTAACAACCATTGGCACTTTTATTCTTTTCATGCTTACTTTTTTTTTTTCATCATTTTTTTTCTTTACCAACTTTCCCTTATTCACAGAACCAAACTTCTTGTCAAGATAACACATCCCAATCATTCCTAGGTAGAGAAAAGAAGGTCAAACTTGTATTTTGGAGTTAGGCTTAGATTTGAGGAATTATAATGACAATGCAATTATGATAAGGCTCAAGAGGTGAAGTAAATGAATAGTACAGAGGTAGGCCAAGGCTGTGTTATGCGTGTATGGTCAAAAGATGGCCTAAATCATCTTCTAAGTTCATAGGATTATTCATTTAAGTAAATTCATGAGCTCTAAATTTGGTAAATCCTGAACGTTCTCTTCTAGTGATCAGTCAAAATGAAGAAGAAAAATGAGACTTACAACAAATTACAACGCTTAGGTAAGAGTAATTTATAAAACCCTCAAAAACAAATAATGGCACAAAAGCTCACACGGGTTATTAGTCTCCACTACAGTCTCTCAAGACACCTAAGCTATGCTTACTAATCCATTTTAGCTAAGTACAAGGTTGTCACAACGTGCTCAAAGTTGTTTGAAGATTAAAAAGTATAAAATATACTATAACTAAGATAGTAAAGAAACTACCATAGTGTATCACATACTAGTAACATACAGAAAATAACACTAATGCATCATAACTAACTACATTTACTAAGAGAGAAATACAAGAACCATTTTATTATATTTAAATAAAATTAAAAATTTTAAAATTTTTGCAATTTTAATTTACTGAGTCATGTTGCTAAGCAGGTATATTGACATTAAATCATAAAAAGAAAGAAACGAGGCATGCAATGACTCACTCCCCCAACTAAAACTAAACATTGTCCTCAATGTTCTAAACTAAGCACATGGACATGCAAAGTAAAGCAAGAGAAAGAAGGATGTTACCTCGAGGCGTTAATATCCAATTTTTTTTTTCAAGTTACCTGCAAAATCATTAGTAGCAACAAGGAAAAATAGAGAATATAATACTACTACTCAGTAAATAAATTCGGTTAATCAAGATTTTTATCATAAATTAATAACCAAAATTTTTGAGGATCTTCCCAGTGAAATAATTTAACAATGAGAAGAACGTTGGAATCCTCATAAAAATGCAACTCCAGATGTTGCAAAACCAATGGCTTCCAAAGTTATTGGGGACAGTTATAAGAGGAACACAACACTTTTTAGGAATTATACTCAAGGAAAGATCTTTAGTGTTGGTATTTTCTATAACAGCCTCTATTTTTATGTTATCAAAAACAGGCGGAGGTCATGGTTCAATAAAAGGGGCAAGGTCTAAGTGATGCTCTAATGAAGCTTCACTACCCTCCTCTTGTTCTAGAACAGAATCTATGGAGATGTGAGCATAAGAATATGATTTCTGTTCTAAGTACATTGATTTGGATTGGACTTGGATGAAACTTTCTATGTGGGCCTCAATGTCAGTATTACTCAAGAAGGTCAAGCAGTATAGCAGATTACTAGCTTCTTGTTGAAGTTTAAGATCATCTAATGTGGGCTCGAAAGTTTCTAAGTCCTCTCTCAAAGAATTTTGAAAAATAAAATTTTGTGAAATACATGTGCTAGAATCCTTACCATCCTCTTCCACAACACATTCTATTTGTTCATTAATGGGGTACACATGACTTTCAAGCATGGGATTAGAGCTTCGATTAATAGCGAGGATAGGTGATGGGCAACTTGGTGACACCACTTCTTTGGCCGAAAGAGGTGAGGGTTCATGAATATCAGATGAATCTAAATCGAATTTAGAAATTTCAATAACGTCCTCCCTAGGGTCACTATCAAAGGTAGGGTTAGAGTTAACAGGGGACTCATCCTTTCCTAATTGCGTGCAATCACCTAAACTCTCATCATCTTTTAAAACCTTATTCTCATCCTCGTAACTCTCCTCACTATATGTGTCATCTATTGAAGTACTTTGGACCAAGAGACTGTGCAAATTTATCCAGGCAGTGAAGGAGTTGATATCTGGGGTTATGTATTGAGGAGAAGATGATTCTACAACTTCATGCTCAATGGTTTGGTTTTGGAGTTCTTGTTGGGTTATCACTTTCGCTAGTGAGTTGTGAACTTCATTCGGTATAAACCCGTCATAGTCCTCTATTTCCATTCCATTGTTAGTGTCTTGAAATTTGGGTTGTAATGTTGAAGGACAGGTATAGTCTTCTAAAGGTTGGCGAGCAGATGCTTGTTGATATCTAGTTTCTAATTTATCAAGTGCACTATCTAGCCTTTTCATTTCACTACGCAGCATTGTTAACATACCATTATCCTCAACTTGGTTATGCTCCTCATTATTACCATATGAAGTTTCGCCCCATTGTTGTTGGTAGTAATTCCCATCCCAATGTGTTTGTGGACAAGACTCGCCAAAGGGAAAGTCTTGGTGCGATTGGTAATCGTGGGAGCTACTACTACATCCTACATTATCATTTTGGTTATATCCCCATTGCGATTGATAGAACTCTTCATGTGGAGATTCTTGATACGTTTGATAATACGGGGGACTACCACTATTGTTTTTCCATTGTGGTGGTTGGTAGCACTCAGGTTGATAAATTACGTCATATGTGGGTGCTTGCCAACTCGGGGGAAAACTATTTTGATTTTCAAGTGTGCACCTATTATTGGTGCTTGCGTTGTATGGAGGGTAATATGGAGAATACATGTTTATCCAAAATATTTAAACAATAAAATTTTATTTATTTATTTTTTGTACTTGTGAGAGAAAAAGTCCAAAGGTTTTTTTTTTTTTTTTTTTTAATTTTTCTTGAAAAGTAAGAAAAAAATTTAGAAATAACTTAGTAAAATCCTAACCTAGTTGCCTTCCCCAGCAACGGCGCCAAAAACTTGACACGAGAATTTTTCTGTGTGCGCTTGAGTTGAGAATACTGGATAAGTCCAGGTCGATCCCACAGGGAAGGAAAAGGAAGAATATATACTAAGTTATAACCTAAAGAAAAGAAAATAAAAATGAATAATTGGAGGTGTACTAACAAATCCTAATTAATTAAATTAAACTAAATAATAAACTAAAGCATAAAGAAACATAACTAATTAAACAGATAAACTAAAGGTGTTGGAAATACGTAAATCCACATTGATCCTAACCATCTACCATGCATATTCATTAACGCTCTATGGAGTACATCCCTTTTCAGTATTCCGTATTTTTCTAAAGATAAAGAATCAATAGCCCTTTCATGACCGGGACTACATCATCACAGTTGATTTAAAATACTTGGAAGACGGTTTAAAACAATGGTAATTACTTGCACTCTAAATGGTGTTAGCATTCAAAGTGGTTTTCAAAAGTCATTGAAGAAAAGGCCTTAAGGCTTTAAGTTCTAAAAACTGTTGTGACAAACTGAGCTTATAGGGACAATTTGATGACAGATTTCTAAAACAAAAAGTCATGGAATACTTAAAAGAATCATCTCAGGAATCATCAAGTTCGATCGATCGAAGCGCTCTCGATTGATCGGACAGCATCATCCTTCAATCGATCGAAATATCTTCGATCGCTAGACTATGGCTCTGGTTCGATCGATCGAAATACCTTCGATCGATCGAGCCCAAGGTTTCTAAAGATTGCATGGCAGAGGTTGGGAATTAATGTTTCATCACATATTCCCAACGTCTAAATTACAGAAACATAAATTAACTAGTGCAGAAACAGTAAAACATAACAATCATAACTACTAGATTCATAAACAATCAAATACGATAAAGGAAAGGAAAAACCTGGAATAAATATGAAAATAACTTGTAAATAACTTGAATCTTCAATAGTCTTCAGTATAATAATGAAAAAGAGGAAGAAAAAGATGAATCTAACCTAATCTACTCCTAATCTAACCCTAAAACTACCCTAAACTGCTGTTTTCTGCGTTCTGGAGCGTCCTTCCTTCGTCTGGCGTCAAAACGACTTATATATAGGGTTCCCGCAGAGTTTACGCAACTTTTGGGTGAATAAAAAGTTCGATCGAACGAGCTTAGTTTGATCGATAGAAGGTTCGATCGATTGAACTTTGCTCAATCGATTGAACTCTCTGATTTTGACAACTCTGCGTGCCGATGGGAGAATGGCCATAACTTTTCACTCAGACCTCGGATTGACCTCCCGTTTGCGGTCACGCGACTGTAACTCAAAGATCTACATTTTGTATTTCTGCAAAAATCTTCCAAATCTGAAGTCTTCATTGTCAAAATTGGCGTTTTCTCAGCTGCTTCTATTGTTCTATCCACCATAATCACTTTTCTTTAGCTCCACTTAATTGATTTACATCCTAATACCTATAAAATAATGCAAAAACATATATTTTACCATTAACACAATAAAAAGAACATTCTTATTAGAATGCACCTAAATGTAGGGACTTTGGGGATAAAAGTATGCATAAAGGACCATGTAATACGCTATGAACATGCACTTTTCACCTCGAATCACACCCCCCAACTAGCTCGTTGCTAGTCCCTAGCAATGAAGCGAACTACAGCAATGTTTAATTAACTCTAACAATCGAAAACAAAAGAAATTAAAAATCCTAAATCACTTTCGCAGGAATCGCGATTGCATTTAGCGTATGCAACAAGCCTTTAAACCCCTAGGTTCCCCCTAGTGGACGAGTGTTGTCTCGTGAGGGTTTGCAGTGAATCTACCCACAAAGTTCATGTTTATGGTACTGGTTCTCATTTAAATGTTTTCAAAAAATTTTCCTCTCATTTAGCAATATAGTTAGGCTCAACAATCACATGAAACTCTCTAGTATGCCATAGCCATGCAACACACACATTACAGTTAATCTACTATCAAAGTCATTAGAATGTTCCATACCTATTAATCTTCAAGTGTGTGTGAATGGACAACCAAAATACAAAACTTCAATTTCAAAGCTTGCATAACCTAAGACACTTTCAAGACGTTCATTTTGACTCAACTCTTACCGGGATTACACTCTCAAGATGAAATCACTCCGAATTGGGTGTAATAGTTATCACTCATGATATAGAAGCTATACAGAGTAAATGTGAATGGAATCTAATGTTTCTCATATCTAAATAGAAAAGTGGACATTTTAGTGAACAGAGTCTCATGAATGGATACTTTTCACTAGAAGAGCGAGATACCGTGGAGAACTCTCTCATTACCTTAACTTCAAATCCAATTTATCTAGCATCATTAGGTCTTTGAAAAAGAGGTGTTTGGTTAAGAAGAAAGAGGCTCGTGATATTCAATTGGGTTAAAGGATGTGATTGGAATGTCTATTACAACTTTTCAAACTTTCCCACATCTCCACTCTCTCTCTTATTTTCTTTTAATATTTTTTTTCACTCTTCTTTCTATTCTTTTTTTTTTCTTCTATAGCAACCATTGGCATTTTTTTCTTTTCATGTTTTTTTTTTTTCCATCATTTTTTTTCTTTGCCAACTTTCCCTTATTCACACAACCAAACTTCTTATCACGTCAACACATCCCAATCACACCCAAATAAAGAAATGAGGCTTGAACTCCTAATTTGGAGTTAGGTATTGACTTTAGGGTTGTGTAGACAAGGTAAATATGATAAATTGAAGAGGTGAAGTAAAGGAATATCATAGAGGTAGGCCAATGCTATATTATTCATGTATGGTCAAAAGATGGCCTAAATCATCTTCTAAGTTCATAGGATTATTCATTTTAGTAAATTCAAGAGCTCTAAATTTGGTAAATCCTGAACGTTCTCTTCTAGTAATCAGTCAAAATGAAGAAGAAAAATGAGACTTTCAACGAATGAATACACTTTTCAAAAAGTAAGAGTAATTTTATAAAACCCTCAAAAACAAAGAATGGCACAAAAGCTCATTTGGGTTATTAGTCTCCACTATAGTCTCTCAAGATACCTAAGTTATGCTTACTAATCCATTTTAGCTATGTACAAGGTTGTCACAACGTGCTCAAAGTTGTTTGAAGATTAAAAAGCATAAAATATACTATAACTAAGATAGTAAACAAACTACCATAGTGTATCACATACTAATAACATTTAGAAAATAACACTAATGCATCATAACTAACTACATTAACTAAGAGAGAAATACATGAACCATCTTATTATCTTTAAAAATAAAATTAAAAAATTTAAAATGATTGACAATTTTAATTTATTGAGTTTAAGTTGCATGTTGCTAAGCAGGTGTATTGACACGAAAGCATAAAAAGAAATAAACGAGGCATGCAATGACTCACTCCCCCCAACTAAAACTAAACATTGTCCTCAATGTTCTAAACTAAGCATATAGACATGTAAAGTAAAGTGAGAGAAGGAAGGATGTTATCTCGAGGCATTAATATCCAATTTTTTTTTTTAAGTTACCAATAAAATCATTAGTAGCAACAACGAAAAATAGAGAATATAATACAACTACTCAGTAAATAAATTCGGTTAATCAAGATTATTATCATAAATCAATAAACGAAATTTTTGAGGATCTTCCCAGTGAAATAATTTAACAATGAGAAGACTTTTGAGATCCTCATAAAAATACAACTCCCCCAACTAATGTCAGGCTCAAGGTCAGAGGAGATGATACAAAACCTATGGCTGCCAAATTTGTTGGGGACAGTTATAAGAGATATACCACACTTTTTAGGAATTATACTCAAGGAAAGATCTTTGGTGTTGGTATTTTCTATAACAGCCTCTATTTTTATATTATCAAAAACAGGCGGAGGCCATGGTTCAATAAAAGGGCCAGGGTCTAAGTGATGTTCTAATGAAGCTTCATTACCCTTCTCTTGTATTAGAACAAAATCTATGGATATATGATCATATGAATGGGATTTCTGTTCTATGTAAATAGTATTGGACTGGACTTGGATGAAGCTATCTATTTGGGCCTCAATATCATTATTACTCAAGAAGGTCAAGCAATCTAGCAGATTACTAGCTTCCAGTTGAAGTTTAAGATCATCTAATGTGGGCCAAATAGCTTCTAAGTCCTCTCTCAAAGAATTTTGAAAGATAAAATTTTGTGAAAAACATGTGCTAGAATCCTTACCAACCTCTTCCACAACACATTCTATTTGTTCAATATTAGGGTACACATGATTTTCAAACTCGGGATGAGAGCATTGATTGATAGAGAGGATAGGTGATGGGCAACTTGGTGACATCACCTCTTCGGCCGAAAAAGGTGAGGGTTCATGAATATCACATGAATCAAAATCGGATTTAGATTTTTCAATTATGTCCTCCCTAGGGTCACTATCAAAGGTAGGGGTAGAGTCAACAGGGGACTCATCCTTTCCTAATTGCGTGCAACCACCTAAACTCGCATTATCTTTTAAATCCTCATTCTCATCCTTGTAACTCTCCTCACTATATATATCATCAATTAAGGTGCTTTGGACAAAGAGATTGTGCAATTTTATCAAGGTAGTGAAGGAGTTGATGTCTGGGGGTGTATATTGAAAAGAAGATGGTTCTACAACTTCATGCTCAACGGTTTGGTTTTGGAGTTCTTGTTGGGTTGTCACTTTCTCGAGTGAGTTGTTAACCTCATTCGGTATAAACCCGTCATTGTCCTCCAATTCTATTCTATTGTTAATGTCTTGAAATTCAGGTTGTAGTGTTGAAGGACTGGTATAGTCTTCTAAAGGTTGGCTATCATATGCTTGTTGATATCTAGTTTCTAATTTCTCAAGTGCACTATCTAGCCTTTTCATTTCACTAAGTAGTAATGTTAACATACCATTATCCTCAACTTGGTTATTCTCCTCATTATTACTATATGAAGTTTCGCCCCATTGTTGTTGATGATAGTCCCCTTCCCATTGCGTTTGTGGACAAGACTCGCCAAAGGGAAAGTCTTGGTGTATTTGGTGATTATGGGAAGTACTACTATATCCTATGCTACCATTTTGGTTATATCCCCATTGCGACTAATAACAATATTCTTTTTATTGTGTTAATGCTAAAACATATGTTTTTGCATTGTTTTATAGGTATTAGGATGTAAATCAATGAAGTGGAGGTATAGAAAAGTGATTCTGGTGGATAGAACAACGGAAGCAGCTGAGAAAACGCTAATTTTGACAATGAAGACTTCCGATTTGGAAGATTTTCCCAGAGATATGAAATGTAGATCTTTGAGTTACGATCGCGTGGCCGCAAACGGGAGGTCAATCCGAGATCCGAGTGAAAAGTTATGGCCATTCTTCCATCGGTGCGCAGAGCTGTCAAATTCAGAGAGTTCAATCGATTGAGCAGAGTTCAATCGATCGAACCTTCGATCGATCGAACTAAGCTCGATCGATCGAACTTTATATTCACCCAAAAGTTGCGTAAACTCTGCAGGAACCCTATATATAAGTTGTTTTGACGCCAGACGAAGGGAGGACGCTCCAGAACGCAGAAAACAACAGTTTAGGGTAGTTTAAGGGTTAGATTAGGAGTAGATTAGGTTAGATTCTTGTTTTTCTTCCTCTTTTCCATTGATTTATTAAAGATTATTGAAGATTAAAGTTTAGTTCAAGATTATTTTACAAGTTATTTTCAGATTTATTCCAGGTTTTACTTTGTCTTTTCTTTATTTGATTGTTTATGACTCTAGTTGTTATGATTGTTTGGTTTTACTCTTTCTGTATTAGTTTAATCATGTTTCCGTAGTTTAGACGTTGGGAATATGTGTTGAAACATTGATTTCCAACCTCTGCCATGCAATCCTTAGAAACCTTGGGCTCGATCGATCGAAGATATTTCGATCGATCGAACTAGAGTCATAGTCAAGCGATCGAAGACATTTCAATCGATTGAAGGATGATGATGTCCGATCGATCGATAGCGCTTCGATCGATCGAACTTGTTGATTCCTGAGATGATTCTTTTAAGTATTCCATGACTTTCTGTTTTAGAAATCTGTCATCAAATTGTCCCTATAAGCTCAGTTTATCACAACAGTTTTTAGAACTTAAAGTCTTAAGGCTATTTTCTTCAATGACTTTTGAAAACCACTTTGAATGTTAGCACCATTTAGAGTGCAAGTAATAACCATTATTTTAAACCGTCTTCTAAGTATTTTAAATCAACTGTGATGATGTAGTCCCGGTCATGAAAGGGCTATTGATTCTTTATCTTTAGAAAAATACGAAATACTGAAAAGGGATGTACTCCATAGAGCATTAATGAATATGCATGGTAGATGGTTAGGATCAATGTGGATTCTCGTGTTTCCAACACCTTTAGTTTATTTATTTAATTAGTTATGTTTCTATAAGCTTTAGTTTATTATTTAGTTTACTTTAATTAATTAGGATTCGTTAGAATTTCCACTCCCAACATTCTTATTTTCTTTTCCTTTTCGTTAGGTTGTAACTTAGTAGACATTCTCCCTATTCCTTCCCTGTGGGATCGACCTGGACTTATCCAGTATTACTTGCACGATCACCTACACTTGGGTGTTGCACAAGAGCGCACAACTATTTAGTCGTGTCAAGTTTTTGGCACCGTTGTCGGGGAAGGCAACTAGGTTAGGATTTTACTAAGTTATTTTCAATTTTTTCTTACTTTTCAAAAAAAAAAAAAAAAAAAAAAAAAAAAATAAACTTTGGACTTTTTCTCTCACAAGATAAAAATAAAAAAATAAAAATTCTATTGTTTAAAAATTTGGATAAACATGTCTTATCCATATTGCCCTCCAAACAACACAAATGCCACCAATAATAGGTACACACTTGAAAATCAAAATAATTATCCCCCAAGTTGGCAAGCACTCACATATGACGGACATTATCAACCCGAGTGCTACCAACCACCACAATGGGAAAAACAATAGTTGTAGTCCCCCATATTATCAAACGGATCAAGAACCTCCATATGAAGAGTTCTATCAATCACAATGGGGATATGACCAAAACAATAGTGTAAGATATAATATTAGTTCCCACGATTATCAAATGCATCAAGACTTTCCTTCTGGCGAGTCTTGTCCACTAGCACAATGGGATGGGAATTACTACCAACAACAATGAGGCGAAACTTCATATGGTAATAATGAGGAGAATAACCAAGTTGAGGATAATGGTATGTTAAAATTACTGCTTAGTGAAATGAAAAGGCTAGATAGTGCACTTGATAAATTAGAAACTAGATATCAACAAGCATATGCTAGTCAACCTTTAGAAGACTATACCAATCCTTCAACATTACAACCCGAATTTCAAGACACTAACAATGGAATGGAATTACAGGACAATGACGGGTTTATACCGAATGAGGTTAACAACTCACTCGAGAAAGTCATAACCCAACAAGAACTCCAAAATCAAACCATTGAGCATGAAGTTGTAGAACCATCTTTCTCCTCAATATAGAACCCCAAACATCAACTCCTTCACTGCCTGGATAAAGTTGCATAATTCCTTTGTCCAAAGCACCTCAATAGATGACATATATAGTGAGGAGAGTTACACCGATGAGAATGTGGTTTTTACAGATAATGTGAGTTTAGGTGACTACACGCAATTAGGAAAGGATGAGTTCCCTGTTGACTCTACCCCTACCTTTGATAGTGACCCTAGGGAGGACATAATTGAAAAATCTAAATCAGATTTAGATTCATATGATATTCATGAACCCTCACCTTTTTCGGCCGAAGAGGTGGTGTCACCAAGTTGTCCATCACCTATCCTCACTATCAATAGAAGCTCTCATCCCAAGCTTGAAAGTCATGTGTACCCCAATATTGAACAAAATGAATGTGTTGTGGAAGAGGATGATAAGGATTCTAGCACATGTACTTCACCAAATTTTAAATTTCAAAATTCTGTGAGAGAGGACTTGGAAAATTTTAGGCCCACGTTAGATGATCTTAAACTTCAACAAGAAGCTAGTAATCTGCTAGACTGCTTGACCTTCTTGAGTAATACTGACATTGAGGCCCAAATAAATAGTTTTATCCAAGTCCAGTCCAAAACTATTTACATAGAACAGAAATCCCATTCATATGATCATATCTCCATAGAGTCTGTTCTAATACAAGAGGAGGGTAAAGAAGCTTCATTAGAAAATCTCCTAGACCCTGCCCCTTTTATTGAATCATGGCCACCCCCTAGTATTAAAATAGAGGCCGTTATAGGAAATACCAACACCAAAGATCATTTCTTGCATATAATTCCTAAAAAGTGTGGTATACCTCTTATAATTGTCTCCAACAAATTTAGAGGCCATAGGTTTTGCATCATCTCCTCTGACCTTGAGCCTGACATTAGTTGGGGGGAGTTGCATATTTATGAGGATCCCAAAAGTCTTCTCACTGTTAAATTATTTCACTGGGAAGATCCTCAAAATTTTCGGTTATTATTGTATGATAAAAATCTTGATTAACCGAATTTATTTACTGAGTAGTTCTATTATATTCTCTATTTTTCCTTGTTGCTACTAATGATTTTACAGGTAACTTAACAAAGAAAAAAAATGGATATTAACGTCTCGAGGTAACATACTTCCTTCTCTCGCTTTACTTTACATGTCCATATGCTTAGTTTAGAACATTTGGGACAATGTTTAGTTTTAGTTGGGGGGAGCGAGCCATTGCATGCCTCATATCTTTTTGTGGTGCTTTAATGTCAATATACCTGCTTAGCAACATGACTCAGTAAATTAAAAAAAAATTAAAATTTTAATTTTATTTAAATATAAAAAATGGTTCTTGTTTTTCTCTCTTAGTTAATGTAGTTAGTTATGATGCATTAGTGCTATTTTCTGTATGTTATTAGTATGTGATACACAATAGTAGTTTCTTTACTATCTTAGTTATAGTATATTTTATGCTTTTTAATCTTTATACAACTTTGAGCACGTTGTGACAACCTTGTACTTAGCTAAAATGGATTAGTAAGCATAGCTTAGGTGTCTTGAGAGACTGTAGTGGAGACTAATAACCCAAGTGAGCTTTTGTGCCATTCTTTGTTTTTGAGGGTTTGATAAAATTACTTTTACTTTTTGAAAAGCGTATTCATTCGTTGTAAGTCTCAATTTTCTTCATTTTGACTGATTACTAGAAGAGAACGTTCAGGATTTACCAAAATCTAGAGCTCTTGAATTTACTAAAATGAATAATCTTATGAACTTAGAAGATGATTTAGGCCATCTTTTGACCATACATGGGTAGTACAGCTTTAGCATACCTCTATGATATTCCTTTATTTCACCTCTTGAGTTTATCATAATCGCCTTGTCTTCACAATCCTTAAGTCTATACCTAACTCCAAATTAGGAGTTCAAGCCTCAGTTCTTTATTTACGAGTGATTGGGATGTGTTGCATTGACAAGAAATTTGTTAGTGTGAATAAGGGAAAGTTGGCAAAAAGAAAAAAAAAAGAAAAAAAAAGAAAAAGAAAAGCATGAAAAGAAAAAAAAAAAAAAAAAAAGAAAAAAAAAAGTGCCAATGGTTGTTTCAAAAGAAATAAAATAATAATAAAAAGAAGAGTGGAAAAATGAAAAGGAAAAAAAAGAAAAAGAAAAAAAAGAGAGAGATTGGAGATGTGGGAAAGTTTGAAAAGTTATAGTAGACATTCCAATCACATCCATTGACCCAATTAAATATCATAAGCCTCTTTCTTCTTTCACCTAACACCTCTCTTTCAAAGTCCTGATGATTTTAAGTAAATTGGATTTGAGTTAAGGTAATGAGAGAGTTGTCAACGGTGTCTCGCTCTTCTAGTGAAAAGTATCCATTCACGAGACATTGCTCTTTTGTTTGTAAGAATTTATTTGCCGTTTAAGCTCAGTGGTCATGTGAGGTGGAAAGAATTTCTTCAGGAAAGCAGTGTTCATCGCATGCCAGGTGTAGATGGAGTTTGGCTTCAAGGTGAGTAACGCTTTTGCTTTATCCTTCAGAGTGAAAGGAAATAGCATTAAACGTGTTACATCTACAGGACAATTTTGTGAGAAAGTTTTGCAAACATCCTCAAAGTCCTTGACATGTAGATATGCCTTCTCACTCTCCATTCCATGAAAGGTAGGAAGGAGTTGAATCATTCCATTGCGAAATTGGAATTCGCCGGCATGAGGTGGAATGAGAATACAAGACGGCATAGGCGCGTGTTTGGGTGTCATGAGGTCACATAAAGGACGCAATGAATCGTCGATTGGTACGACCACATTATCACCGTTTTCACTTTGATTATCAGCCATTGAATCGATCGGTGTAACAATGGGGTTAATAGAACTAGATGAATTAGATAAATAGAACGGGTTTCCGTAAATTCCTTTGATGGAATTATCGGACATAAAGGGAAAGATCCTAAGAAATTTTTAATCTAAAGAACAAAAGAAAAAGAAAAATAGAAAAAGATAAGGAAAGATTGAGGTAATCGAAGCGTTAGCTTGTCGCCTTCCCCGGCAATGGCGCCAAAAACTTGACACGAGAATTTTTCTGTGTGCGCTTGTGTGCTATACCCAAGTGTAGGTAATCGTGCAAGTAGTAAACTGGATTAAGTCCAGGTCGATCCCACAGGGAAGGTGTTAAACTAATTACTTAGATTATTCTCAAACAATAAAATAAAATTCAATAGTGTAAAGTAAAGCAAACTAAATTAACAACTACTAAAAGTAAAGCAATTAAACTAGATTACTAATTACTAACTGATTAACTAAAGCTCTAATCTAAAACGTGTTTTTCTTAAATAAAAGAAATGTTGGGATTACACGAATCCACCGCGACCTAGGCATCTACCATACAATTACGTTGAAGCTCAATGGAGTACACTTTCTACAGTATTCCGTATTTCTCTTAGGATAAAGAATCCATAGTCCTTTCATGGCCGGGACTTTCTCATCACATTTACGTTTGAAATACATCAAAGCGGTTTAAATCAATAGTTTAGACTCTCACCTACAATGGTATTAGCATTGAGGGTGGTTTTCAAAATATATTGAAGAAAAATGCCTCAAGGCTTAAAGTTCACAGACTGTTTTGATAAACTGAGCGTTTTGGGACAATTTGATAACAATCCAGTAAAACAGAAAGTCTAGGAATACTGTATAGAATGTCCTCAAGAATCAGAGAGTTCGATCGATCGACGCGCTTTTGATCGATCGAATATCTTCATCTCTCGATCGATCGAACTGACTTCGATCGCTCGACAATGTCTCTGATCCGATCGATCGAACTACTTCGATCGATCAAACACAGAAATTAATCTGCTGCATGGCAGAGGCCTGAGATCACGGTTTCATCGTGATCTCCCAACCTAAGGACTACTCAGACATGGTCTGGAGTGTCACGGATTTATTCTTAACGTAAATATTCATTAAGGTAGCGTTTGGTTGAGATTTAAACATGCAATCAATGAAAAACTATGGTTTATCCCCTACCAACAAGTAAAACTACGATCTATTCAGATTTAAACTACGTAAGCTACTAAAAGAATGCAAACAAAACTGATATAACAAAACCTGGAATGAACGAGCTATTAATAAACTCTAAACTTCAACTGAATTCAATATACAATCACCAAACCTACAAAAATCAAAGTAGAACACTCTCTCTCTATGTAAAAAACTGATAAAAGTAAAGTGGGCGTCGTTCTGGATGTTTACAATACGAGAATTTATAGTAAAAACCTAATGCTTAGGGTTAAACATGCATTCTGCTGCGTGCGCGTAAATATCTGATAAAAGGCATGTTCGATCGATCGAATAATTCTCGATTGATTGAACTTTTGGGGACTTCGATCGCTTGAACTTCTCTCGATCGATCGAAACTTTGATCGATCGAATGGTCTTCAATCGCTCGAACTCTATATTTCAGCTTTGATATGTCTTCTTTGAAACCAACCACTTCCTTTCATCATTATCTTTCAATTCTTCACACAGCAACTGCAGTCTGCATAAATTACAGCTAAAACACACAACTTATCATAGTTTAATCAATATGTGCATAAACTAGCATTGTAATTCAAATTGCATATAAATGGAGGAATTGTAAACTAAATCAATACATTTTCTTCTTTTAGCGTGGTTGTATTTTACAAATACCCCCGCTTGTCAGGAGTGTTTTAGTTTGCCGAGCTCCTTCCCCTCTCATTCCATAATCCCAGACCTAGAATCTCTGGTTTTCAAAAAGATCAGTTTACTTTTAAAATGGTTTCTTAATTTTCCTTAAAAAAATTAAGTGGTGACGCTTTGTATTTGAAAATGTTTTAAAAGTGGGCCCAAAATGTCGGTATCCACACTCATCTAGATTCTTATAACTGCTCGGGAAGCCCAGTTTGGCTCTTGCCACGAACGCTTATGAAATGTACTGCCTGGCCTGTCCCAGCATTCTGAAAGGCCCGACCATGCAGTGGTTCCACTCCCTAAAATCCCGGTCGGTCTGTGGTTTCAAGAAGTTTAATAATAATTTTTCAACTAGTTTATAGGCATGCTCGACTGACTGCAACCTAGCACTCAGCTTCTCACCGTCAGGCAGTGGAAGGGAGAGTCTCTGAAGGATTTTGTCAACTGATTTAACCAACAAAAGGTCCAAGTCTATGACCTGAACGAAATAGTTGCCATCACATCCTTCTAATCCAGAGTTCAGAACGCCAAGGTCGCCACGTCATTTAACAGAAAGTGACTGGCCACATTGGTTGAGCTCTCAGAGAAAGTTGGGAGGTACATAGACACCAAAATTTTGAAGTCTAAAAACTCAGGCTTCACGGACGATGATTCTACCGAAGCCAAGTAGAAGCACTAAGGCTTTGAGAAGGACACAGGGAAGAAGCGAAGGCCAGATCAACTGAAGAGAAGTTAGGATCAGGCCCCAATTGCCTTTACCCCTTTGTCCCGACCTCATGAGTAGTAGCTGCCCCTCGGTAACATCAACGTGGTCTCTTAAGGAATGTCAAGTGGAGGAGAGTCGTAGTCCGCTAGATAGAGGTATGCCCGGGCATCCCGAGCAGATGTCACGTGTATCTAACCCATTAGCCATCCACTAAGTGATACCCTCACATTCTCATCTAATGATATCTAGGGCATACACTACCCTCATGACGATCCCCTAGTGGTGACACTCATGATTGCCAACTACATAGTCAAATGAGTGTTGGTGGATATCGAAAGCTCCACGGACATAATTTTTGTCTCGGCATTCGATCAACTCAAAATCTCTAGAGATAGACTCTGACCAGTTGCGACCCCTCTGGTTGGGTTCAATAGGTTCAGTACACATCCGCTCGGCATGATTGAGCTACCGTGCTAATGGGGACTCATCCATATTTCGAGTTGGTCAACTTTGTGGTTATAGAAGTCCCCTATGCCTATAATGTCATCCTTGGCAAGCCGAACCTCAATTGGGTTAAGGCAGTTGTGTCGCCTTAGAGCTTGGTTATCAAATTTCCAACCCCACGGGGAGTAGGGACTCTGAGAGGGGATCAAGCCGTTGCCTGGAGCTGTTATGTCAACTCCCTACGCAAGGTGCAATACTAGAGGCCCTGAATATTAAAGAAATGGACCCAAGGGAAGGAACAAACAAGGTAAGCTTAGTTGAGGAGCTTAACCAAAGTCTGGATCCCCAGAATCCTGATCAGGTTATCGATGTCAAATCACTTCTGACACTTGATCTCCAAGAAAAGTTAGTCCGATTCTTGAGGCAGAATCAAGACATCTTCGCATGGAGTCACAAAGACATGCCGGGGATTGATCCCCAGGTCATGTCCCACCGACTCAATGTTGATCCGAGCTTTCACCCTATTAAGAAAAAGCGGAGGGTGATGGCCTCAGAAGACAGGAAGCAATTCGTGAAAAGTCGGGAAACTCTTTGGAGCCCAGTCAATTTGTGAAGTAAAATACCCCAAATGGTTGGCAAATGTCGTCCTGTTGAAAAAGAATAGTGGCAAGTAGAAGCTGTGCGTAGACTTCACTAATCTGAATAAGGCATGTTCCAAGGATTGTTACCCGCTGCCATGAATAGACTTCTTGGTGGATGCAACAGTAGGCTATTCGCTCCTTTCATTCATGGATGTTTATTCAGGGTACAACCAAATCCGCATGTTTCCCTGTGATGAAGAGAAGACCTCATTCCTTATTGACCAAGGAACTTACTACTACCGGGTGATGCCCTTTGGCTTCAAAAATAATTCACCCCAAAACTAAAATAAAAGGAAACTAATGAATATAAAAAGTCCCTAAGTTGGCATGCAAGCCTATAATTTATTCTAGAGCTTGAATCATGGACACCCAGCCTTGTGGATCACTAGTATCCTCCTTTGGGCCACTCAGATTAGTCTCAACCCAAATTTGTTGAACCAGCCCATTGAGATTGTCCTTGAACCGCTTTGCTCGCGCCCTTGTAACCAGACCAATTGGCACGTGGTTCGGGTCCGCATTCCACCTTGTGCTAGCCGCCATGTTCTCATCATTCCCCTCCTCTTGAAAAGGATTTTTCCTCAAATCATCACCTACATCAAAAGGAGATAAATCAGCAACATTAAAAGTAGTACTAACATTATACTCACCAGGCAACTCTAGCTTGTAGGCATTGTCATTGATGCGCTCAAGAACTTGAAAAGGACCATCGCCTCGGGGAAGCAATTTAGAACGCCTTTGTGCTGGAAATCTTTCTTTTCGCATGTGTACCCAAACCCAATCTCCGGGTTCAAAGATGATATTGCGTCGCCCTTTGTTAGCTTGCGTTGCATATTGCTCCGTTCTTTGCTCAATATTGAGCCTTGCTTTCTCATGAATCTGCTTAACAAAATCTGCTTTCTTTTTTCCATCTAAATTAACACGCTCAGTCACAGGTAAAGGAGATAAATCCAAAGGAGTTAAAGGATTAAAACCATACACAATTTCAAAGGGTGAAAATTTAGTAGCAGAATGGATAGTACGATTATAAGCAAACTCAACATGTGGTAAACATTCTTCCCATGTTTTGATGTTCTTTTTAATAATAGCCCTTAACAAAGTAGATAAAGTCCTATTTACTACTTCAGTTTGACCATCAGTTTGTGGATGACAAGTAGTAGAAAATAATAACTTAGTCCCCAACTTACACCACAAGGTCTTCCAAAAGTAACTCAAGAATTTAGCATCTCTATCCGAAACAATGGTTCTAGGCATACCATGTAATCTCACAATCTCCTTAAAGAACAAATTAGCAACATGTGAAGCATCATCAGTTTTGTGACATGGAATAAAATGTGCCATCTTGGAAAATCTATCCACAACCACAAAAATTGAGTCTCGACCGTGTTTAGTCCTAGGTAAACCTAACACAAAATCCATTGAAATATCAATCCATGGTTCACTAGGAATTGGAAGAGGTGTGTATAAGCCATGGGGTTGTACTCTAGATTTCGCTCGCCTACATGTGACACATCTACCACAAATTCTCTCAACATCTTGTTTCATGCGTGGCCAATAGAAGTGTTCTTGTAAAACGGCTAATGTTTTTACTACCCCAAAATGTCCCATTAACCCTCCCCCATGTGACTCTCGCACAAGCAACTCTCTCACTGAACAAGTTGGAATGCACAATTTATTTTCTCGAAATAAAAACCCCTCATGCCTATAGAATTTATTATGGGCTGTTTTTTCACAAGATTAAAATTCTTCACTAAAATCGAGATCTAAAGGATACAATTCCTTAATATGCTCAAAACCAAGAATCTTAGCATCAAGAGTAGAGATTAGAATGTACCTTCGAGAAAGTGCATCGGCAACGATGTTCTCCTTACCTTGTTTATATCGAATGACGTATGGAAACGTCTCAATGAATTCAACCCATCGTGCATGCCTCTTGTTCAGCTTGTGTTGGACTTTAAGGTGCTTTAAAGACTCATGATCGGTGTGAATCACGAACTCTTTAGGCCACAAGTAATGCTGCCATGTCTCCAAAGCTCGAACCAATGCATACATCTCTTTGTCATACGTGGGATAGTTTAAGGCAGCCCCACTTAACTTCTCACTAAAGTATGCAATCGGTCTTCCTTCTTGCATAAGCACGGCGCCAATACCTAAACTTGAAGCATCACATTCAATTTCAAAAGTTTTTGTAAAGTTAGGTAAAGCAAGTAAAGGTGCATGAGTTAACTTCTCCTTGAGTAATTGAAATGCCTTCTCTTGCTCTTCCCCTCATTTGAACCCAACATTTTTCTTGATGACTTTGGTTATCGGTGCAGCTATATTACTGAAGTCTTTCACGAACCTCCTGTAAAAACTAGCAAGTCCATGAAAACTTCGCACATTACTTACACTAGATGGGCTTGGCCATTCTTGGATAGCACGAATCTTTTCTTCATCAACCTGTATTCCTTGTGCACACACAACAAAACCAAGAAACACAAGCTTATCGGTGCAAAAAGTGCACTTCTTTAGGTTAGCAAACAACTTTTCATTTCTAAGCACATCTAACACAAGTTTTAAATGCTTCAAATGCTCTTCCAAGTTTTTTGCTATAAATCAGGATATCATCAAAATAAACAACTACAAATTTTCCAATGAAAGCACGCAAAACATGGTTCATTAATCTCATAAAAGTACTAGGAGCATTAGTTAATCCAAAAGGCATAACTAACCATTCATACAAACCATATTTTGTTTTAAATGCAGTTTTCCATTCATCACCTTCTTTCATTCTAATTTGATGATACCCACTTTTCAAATCAATCTTAGAAAATAAACAAGAACCATGCAACTCATCTAACATATCATCTAAGCGAGGAATAGGGTGTCGATACTTTACCGTTATGTTGTTGACGGCTCGGCAATCAACGCACATTCTCCACGTCCCATCCTTCTTAGGAACCAAAATCACCGGAACGGCGCATGGACTCATACTTTCTCTTACGTACCCCTTTTCTATCAACTCACTAACCTGCTTTTGTAGCTCCTTTGTCTCCTCAGGATTGCTTCTATAGGCTGGTCGGTTTGGAATGGTAGCACCGGGCACGAAATCAATTTGATGTTCAATCCCTCGAATAGGGGGTAAACCATGTGGAACCTCCTCGGGAAAGATATCACCAAACTCCTGTAAAAGAGAAACAACAGAACTAGGCAAAGATGAGTCAATTTGGTTAGTGTTTAAAAATGCCTCTTTGTACAAAAGTACAATCATAGGCTGATTTGAAAACAACGCTCGTTTGATCTCACTCACTTTTGCATAAAAATTCTTTTTTTGGTTTCCCTCTAATTTTCCCTCAATGGATACATTTTTCTTTTCTTTTTCTCTCTCATTTTTCTCACTCTTTCTCTTTTGTTCACTCTCTTTCTTTTGATCACTCTCCCTTTGCAACCTCACTTGATCTTCATAAACTTGCTTCGGTGTCAAAGGCACTAAGGTGATTGTCCTTTGATTAAGCACGAACGAGTATTTATTTGTGAAACCATCATGCTTAACACGTCGATCAAATTGCCATGGCCTCCCTAACAACAAGTGTCCAGCTTGCATCGGAACCACATCACTCAAAACTTCATCTTCATATTTCCCAATACGAAAAGAAACTAACACCTGTTTAGTTACCCTTACTTCACCACTATCATTGAGCCATTGCAATTTATAAGGTCGTGGATGCTTGATTGTTGGCAGCCCTAATTTCTCCACCAAAGTTGTGCTAGCAACGTTAGTACAACTCCCCCCATCTATGATCACACTACACACCTTATCTTTGACATGACATCTCGTATGAAAGATGTTCTCCCGTTGTGCCTCATCATCTTCCTTAACCTGCATATTTAGAGCTCTCCTTGCCACTAACAAATCCCCTTGGGCAGCGTACTCTTCATCATCGGCATCCTCCAATGGTGGCACAGATTCGTTGTCATCTTCATCTTCGGTTTCAATCTCACCATTATCTCGTAACACCATAACTCTCTTGTTCGGACATTGGCTAGCTATATGTCCCCTATCTTGGCACTTAAAACACTTAATATCACGGTTCCGAGAAGTAGACGAATCGGATTTACCTTGATTTCCATGGCTGGCCACCTCTTGTTTTTGCTCAGTTTTTGGCTTCACCAAAGGCTGCTTCTCATCTCTTTTCCAATTATTCGGTTTCCAAGCGGATGTATTGGAATTTTGGCTTGGATTTTGGCTTGGACGTGTGCTGCTGCCCCTCCTCTTGAGTTGATTCTCAATTTTAATAGCCATGTGTACCATATCCTCCAACTCAACATAGTGTTGCAATTCCACTGCATTGGCAATTTCCCGATTCAACCCAACTAAGAATCTAGCCATTGTAGCCTCTCGATCTTCCTCTACATTCGCTCGAATCATAGCAACTTCCATCTCCTTATAATATTCTTCCACACTCCTATTACCTTGCCTCAAACTTTGCAACTTGTTGTACAACTCTTGGTAATAATACCTTGGAACGAACCGCTTCCTCATCACAGTTTTCATATCCTCCCATGTCTCTATTGGACGCTCCCTATTTCTTCTCCTATTCAACACCAATTGATCCCACCAAATGATAGCATAATCAGAAAATTCAATGGCAGCAAGTTTTACCTTCTTAGCCTCAGAGTAATGGTGGCAATCAAATACTAATTCTACCTTCTTCTCCCATTCTAGATAGGCTTCCGGATCATTCTTCCCTTGAAACGAAGGAATCTTCATCTTAATACTACCCAAATTATTATCTTCCCGGTTCCTAGCTTCTCTAAACCTAACTTCTCTACCCCGACCACCATATCTCCTATGATTATCTATTGACTCCTGATCATTTTCTTCGTCAAAGTCTACCCAAAAATACTCCTCTTCTTCAACTCTCACTCCCCTCGGTTGAACTCTCTCTCTTCTACGTCCATGAGGAGCATTGTTTTGTGGCTGCTCCACACGTGCATTCTCTACTCTATCTATCCGTTCATGAACTTGTTCCATCTCTGTCCTCAATACCCTCCTCATTTCACCCATTAATGCCTCCAATAGTAGTTTCTGATCAGTCTCTCCCGAAACCTCCCCGACATTAATTTCGTCTTTATGGGCCATATTTTGCTGCAAAACAAAGATTAGATAAAAAAATATACAGGACCTCACAACTCTCGCTCACGTGTTTCACTCAACTAGGATGTATCACTCAAGTTCACTCGTGTTTAAACTGAAAATCAATTTGGCTTTTACCCTCTTATGTGCTCACCACTCTTGCCTTTTTCCACTCGTAGTAATTCTCACTCGGTTCTTATGAAACTGCTCAAACAATGACTAGAATTTCTCAGTAACAATCCATACCCAAACTAGACCAATCAAATTTGGACGCTGAAAGCACGACTAAAAACGAACGCGGATGGCTAGGTTTCCAAAAGCACAAAAAAATGGAATTTTCGGAAATTTTTTTTTCGCACTATGGAGTAAGGTCAGATTCGGGCTCCTTAGACCCCAAATATCACAAAACAAAAATAAAATTTTAAGCCGAGTTTTTGTACTACAGATCTCTTCTCTTCTCTTCTTTTCTTTTCTTTTCTTTTTTTTTTCTCTTTTTTTTTCTTTTTTTGTATTTTTTTTCTTGAATAATCAGGCAGACTTCACAGTTCACGTATCTGATTCAGAAACCCTAATTCCAAGAAGAAAAAAAAAACCACAATAACAACGATCACGAGAATGAACAAACACGAAGTAACAAGAGCAAATCACAGATCAGATTCGCAAACCCTAAACACAAAATTCCAGATCATAACCGAACACCTTTTTTTTTATACGGTTCAGAAACGAGAACGAATAAGAAAACGAACAGAAACAAAAACGAATAAGAACAGAACCAGAAGAAAAGAATAAGAACAGAAACGAAAAAGATATGCTAAACCTGAGACTAGAACTGTGCTCTGATACCAACTGATACGAACCCCGCCAATAATGTGACGAAACCCGTAACACGATTAATGTCTCGGACCGTTCTACTGTCAGATTCAATGGAAACCGCGACCCAACACCTATAACAGATGCGAACCTTGGTATAAAGGATGAAGACGCCACAATCAAGGATGGAAAACTCGATTGATAAGTCCAGGTATGAACGCCACAGAGTAAATCTGATAAGTTCGAATAGTTCTTCAAAGAACCAAAGAGAAAACTCTCACAATATTATTAATGATCAAAACTGAATATTACAAACCCTAAAACTGTTTAAATAAGTGAGGCTTAAAGTTGGGCACTTTTAAGCCTACGAAATATTATGGTCCAATATAATTCACCCCAAAACTAAAATAAAAGGAAACTAATGAATATAAAAAGTCCCTAAGTTGGCATGCAAGCCTATAATTTATTCTAGAGCTTGAATCATGGACACCTAGTCTTGTGGATCACTAGTATCCTCCTTTGGGCCACTCAGATTAGTCTCAACCCAAATTTGTTGAACCAGCCCATTGAGATTGTCCTTGAACTGCTTTGCTCGCGCCCTTGTAACCGGACCAATTGGCACGTGGTTCGGGTCCTCATTCCACCTTGTGCTAGCCGCCATGTTCTCATCATACGAGAGCAACCTACTAGCGTTTGGTCAACTATATGTTCAAAGATCTATTTAGGAAAAACATATAAGTATACATTGATGACCTCCTGGTCAAGAGTCGGGATGAGACTGACCATCTCGACCACTTGGTCAAAGCCTTCAGCATCCTTAGAAAGTTTCAGATGAAATTGAACCCAACAAAGTATGTGTTCGGGGTCTTTTCTAGGAAGGTCCTTGGGCACCTAGTTGGAAAAAGAGGATTGAGGCCAACCCGGAGAAAATCTAAGCCATCATCAACATGCAATCACCCAGATTGACCAAGGAAGTTTTGAGTTTAGCAGGACAGGTGGCTGCATTGAATAAATTTGTGTCCTGGGCAACCGACCGGTGCTTACCATTTTTCAAAATTCTCTGCAAGGCCTTTGAGTGGCCGGAAGAGTGTGAAAAGGCATTTCAGGAACTTAAGAGTACCTGGGTGGGCCTCCTCTACTCTCAACGCCCATCCTGAAGGAGGAATTATTTCTATACTTGGTAGTATAACTCTTGGCAGTAAGCTCGGTGTTGGTCAGAGAAGAATATGAGATACAGTATCCAGTGTACTACACTAGCTAGGCACTTCAAGGTGCAGAAAGCCAATATTCCCATCTAGAGAAGCTCACCTTTGCTCTCGTCACCTCCGCCCGATGACTTCACATATATTTCCAGGCTTATACTATAGTTGTCCTCATAGATCAACCCCTGTGCAGGATTCTGAACTGGCCTGAGACATTGTGGACATCGGCCCACGGGGCTCCCATGGCCTTTTTTTCTCGATTTTTCAAATCAATTTAAATGAAAGAAAGAGCCGCACTTAATTTTAAGGAAATAAATTAAGAAACCATTTTAAAAGCTACTTTTCTGTGAAACCAAAGATTTTTAGGTCCGGAGATCATGGAATGAGAGAGGAAGGAGCCTGGTAGGACTAAGCACCCCTCTCATCCTATCATGAATAGGCCTCTAATCACCATCCTTTTATTCAATTTAAAATCTTATGTGTGTCCCAATCAATACATAGATATACATATACATAGCGCATGCAAGTCAAAAGAGGTGTAAGATGCTAAAAAAAGGCATCCATAACCAAGTAAGTTCAAATAACACACAAATGATATGCAACTGAGAACGAGAGAACTATCCCAAGATCCAGCTACGAATCGAAAACGTGCAATGCATACAAATATAGAAAACATAGGAAGAAGATCTATAATCACATAAGCACATAAGGCAAAACCCTAATCTAAGGTGTCGCCCATGGAGTCACAAAATCAATAAAATAACTAAGACTGGATAAAATAGAAAGGAAAATGAAAAATTGTACCTCGACTTCGCTACAAAACAAAGGTTAGTCCACATACTTGGATATGTTATCATTAAATCTTAAAAAACAAGTAAGTTTGACCAAAATCAAGAATTCTATCCAATCGTTGAAATCTTAACATCCCTATAGACATACAAGTCTCGACGGGAAGGTCCAGAGGGACCTTAACCTAGAGTCAATGTAATTTCCATATAGAGATGATATGGCTTCAACATGTTTGAAAAGAACTCATGACAATGTTGGAACAATCATGATTTATTTCTATGCTCAATAACCCAAAATATAAGTATTACCTTGAAACATGATGATCATGAATGCACGAAAATAAACAAGACATGCATCATTTGATGATTTGGATCATTTGACCTTTGGATTTGAGTTTAATTATTCTTACTCAAAACATGTCCCAAGCCTTAAGGCTTTAGAAAGCCATTTTGATCAAAATTAATGAGACTTATCAAATTTGATTCAGAATTCCAGAATTTACAGAGAAGGAATCAAACATCCAAAAATAGGAAACTCATGGTTCCCGTGGCTTGATCTCATGATTTTTGAGTATTACATGCCTCAGTGTATCTATTATCTAACCCAAAAAGAAAATCAAAGATCAAATAGTCCAATATCTGGGAATTAGACCAAGATCAGACACCACTCCGAATTTATTGACTCTCTGTCCAGAGTCTTAGTATGATTTATTAAAAATAGTAAACAAATATGAATTATTTCAATCTTTTTAGAGGATCTTATTAATCATAAAACTTCATAATGAAAAATATTTGGAGCTAAAATTTTTTATTAAGGCACTTATCCATTCATTTTAAAAAGGGTTCACTGTTATGAAATTCTGGACAGAGAGCAATTATGTTGCAAAATCCATAATCAAGCCATGTTAATCATGAAATCTAATCAAAACAAAAATTGTAGTGTTTGGCCTAGGTGTTATAGATACATTCCAATTGGTCTCATCCAAATCCAAAGGATCAAGATTTAATTAAAAATCTTTGATCATAGGTTGTCATTGAAATCACGGTACCGTTGTTGAATTGTCATTTCTCATTTAAACTCAATTTGGTCCGAAATTCTAGAGAGAATTTGGACCAAGTATTGGTTATAACCACTTAAGACAATCAAATAAATATTACGGACCTTCATGAAATCAACCTTGAAGAAACATCCATGGAGATCTCTAAGAATTCTACTCAAGTTCATGAATATACCCAAACACTTAAACTTAATTGGATCTAACTATCAAACCATGACAATTGGCCTGTTCTAGATCCAATTACTCTCTCCAATTGATGATCCTTGAGGAATTGAAACTTATTTTGTTTGATTCTCCTCCCAAATCAATGATCCTTGGAGATTAAGAACACTAGTTATCATAGATCTCAATAGAATATGAAGAGTATTCTATGAAACCTTCAAATTAATAGATCCAAGCCATGGATACAAGACTTGAATCTTACCAATTTATCCTAAATATAATCAAAATCAACCTTAATCATCATATAAATCACCAATTTATAGAAAATTAAGTGATCAAACTTAAGGAATTCAAATGGGATATTAAAGATCCCATTGATTTCCAAGAGAAGAGCATGATCAAAGAGAGAAGAGCATGAACAAAAAGAGATAGAATTCAAACTAACTTGATGATCCAAAGCAAATTTTCTTTTAAAAAACTTATTTCAAAACTCAATCCATAATCAATTAGATCCAAATCAACAATAGATGAGAATTCAATCACAACTCAAGTGGTGTGTGATGAAATGGGGTTAGAAGAAACTTTTTGAAAATTGTGTAAGAGGATCCTAGAATTCTATGAATTGTGATTGAATTATGAAAATATTACACATTAGATGAGAGAATTACCTCTAGAAATACTCAGATTCACAAGGATCTTGATTGATTTGGATCAATCTTCAAGTCCTCTTCACTTCTCTTCTTCAAGATTTTTCTTCTTTATCTCTTCAATCTCTTTGAATTATTAACTTTACATCTTCAAAGACTGAGTTTCTCTGGAAGAAACTCAGATTGTATCTCTCTTTCTCTCAAAGTTTTCTCTCAATTCTCTAGATTTCTTACCCTAAATTAGCTAACCTCCCTCTCCCTTGAAACGGGTATATATTTCTAGAAAAATACTCAAGGGGGAGGGTATTCTTATCTATTCAAGATGATCTTATCATGTTAAAGATGACTTAAGGGTATAAATACGTCCTCAAGAAACGAGGTCATTTGGGATATTCTAGGGATCCAAAGAAAATTTAAGAAGCAATCTTATTTCTCAAAACTGCAACCAACATGGCACTTGATATGAACTCTACGACACTCAGCGAATGCCGCAGCAGTACTCAGCAGTGCCGCACCAGCACTAGGTGCCAACTCTTAGTCCCGCCTACCGCTCTTGTCATTTTAAGCATTTTCTTTTCCTTATTCTTTATATACTTCATTTTTCTTTAAAAAATATCCTTATTTAAATTGTTCTTGCTCTAATTTCCTTACCACACATATCTGATACTCGATAAATCATAGAAACTTATCTTTCAAGATTTATTTACCCCTTTTGAAATAAATTTGATTGAAAAGCTTTTCGAAGTTCATGAAGAGTTCTTGACGACTATCCAAGCACATCGGACAGTATCAACATTGTATCCAAAGGTAATTCTCCCTAAGTTTGATAGTCCAGTCAAAATTGGGATGTTTACAAAGGTCTGAGAGACTCATGAAGTGGGCATTGGAGTTGTAAGAGTTTGTGGTAACTTATAGGTCTCGGATAGCCATCAAACGACAAGCAGTAGCGGACTTCCTTGTTGAATTTACTTACCTGAAAGACCCAATTGAGGAGTCTCCCCCGCCAGACCTACCGCCCGAGCTATATCCCGAGATCCTGACTTGGGTGCTTTATGTGGATAGATCCTCCAACAAGCAGGGGCATGAATTATCCTAACCACTCCTGAGGGAGTTCAGATCGAGTACACTCTTAGGTTTAGATTCCAAGCCTCCAACAATGAAGTAGATCATGAAGCCCTACTAGTCAAGCTACAGTTAGCAACCTCCATGGGTGCTCAGCAGGTTAAAGTACATAGCGATTCTCAACTAGTTGTCAATCAAGTCCTACAGCAATGTGAAGCCAGAGAGGATAGCATGGTAGTCTACTGACAAGCGATAGATATTGCATATTTGGAAGCGGTAATAAGATGATTTGTATATGTTTCATCCCTGAATCTAAGTATTTAAGCTCATTTTAATATAAATGCACAATTGAGACAATACTGCTAATATTTGCATAACTGTGTTGTTTTGCAGAATAAAAAGGCATAAGGAAAATGAAGTGGATAAAAGTGCAGAAGAAAAAGTTGATTAGAAGAACAAAAGGAAGAAGTTTTTGACAGAAGACCATGATTGGCCTCGACATTCTAGCATGACCGGTCATGACTAGGACCGGTTCTGAAACATACCCAAGATCGGTCGTGCTAAAAAGGGCATGACCAATCGTGTTAAAAAGGGCATGACCGGTCGCGTTCTGCAGAATTACGGGAATAAGAGTTTTTCGAATTTAACCTTCCTAAACCTATGTATATTAGATAGTTCGTAGAAAAATGATATAACTTATATTATGTTCAAGTTTAGAGTAGCTTTATTCAAGAAACTTTGGTGTGATTTCGCTATATTTAGGAGATTTCTTAATTCAAGTTCATATTATTTCATTCAATCTAGTTTTTTCTTAGTTTCTAATTAGATTTTATATTTTAGATCTATTTTTTTGAAAGCTTTCATCATGTTTTCATTAATATAGTTATTAGATTCAATTTTACTATATTAGGCTAAATCTCTAGTTAGGGAAGAGCAGTGAAATGGTAAACAACTTAATTTCCATGTGTGTTTTAACAGGCAACCCTAAATCTAGAGATCAATAAATGTTAAAGTAGAGAATCATAGGATTTTATGTTTTCTAATATGAACAATGTTAACGAGCATGATGTTAATGACTTTCAACTTGGATTTTCAATAGTTTGTGAACTTGCTTCATGGTTTTAGTTTAGATTAATTATTTTCAAGCACCGTAGATTAGTTTTGGCCATGAATCATGCTCATAAGTAATCTGCCCGTATTACAAAAAAGGGGATTTATTAAAATAATTCTAAATCTTTAGACTGGCTACAGGGTATTTTATTATTTTAATGAAACTACACATTAGAGGCAAGATCTTGGATGATTGGGAGTACCATATCTTTTCGTAGGCATAGAAATTAGGAAGTTTATCGTGGATTTGTGATTTCCTAACATTTTTCTCATATTTAGAAGTTCTTTAATTAAATTCGATGTTTCCATCAATTTTCATTAGTAGTTAATTTATTTAGTTAAATCACTTTAGAATTTAAATTATAGTATAATTAATTAGCACTTTCACATAATTAGTAAATTTCATTAGTTTAATCTTAATCCGAGCAATTTAATAGGTTCAAAAGCTTCCATTAGTTTATAGTTTTTATTTCACAAAAAGAAGTAGTAGAATTATTTTCCCAAAGAAATGATCTTTTCTTTACTTTTAAACTAATAAATTAGGTGAAAGTTAATCAATTTGAATCAACTCTCTCCCTTGGGTTCGACCTAGGCTTACTAGAAAATATATTATTTGAATGATCGCCTATACTTGGGTGTAGCATTTAGAGTGCAGAATTTTATTCGTGTCATGTTTTTGGCACCATTGCCTATACTAGAAAATATATTAATTGGTTTAATTTTATCTAGTTTGTTAGTTTACTTTATTTTATCATTCTATTGCTTTGCCTAATTATGACAAAATTTACTTCGTAGTGGTTCATGTCATGTAATTCCAACGAAGGAATATTTCAATAAATACAAAATTTAACAATTCTTCGGCTTCATCTGTTAACCCGATAGTTACACCCCAACACTCTAACCCAATGGCTGGATTTCTACCACCCAATCTTAATGGTCTTAATGGGAACAATGGGAATAATGGGGAGAATAACCTAGGTTTAAATGACAATATTGAAAGTCAACATAACTTCAACCCTAGAGATATGATAGATGACAATACATGCCCATTACGGGATTTATTAGCCTCTGATAGGAACACGATCCTTTCATGCATAACTATCCCACCACATCAAGGGACTTTCACTTTAGAAATGGTATGATACAAATCATACCTACCTTCCATGGGATGGAGAATGAGAGGGCGTATGTGCATTTAAAAGATTTCGAATCTGTGTGTGAAACATTCACAGACCAAACATGTCCGCAAGAAATTACTAGATTGAAACTTTTCATATTTTCATTAAAAGATAAAGCAAAAGCTTGGCTTTTAACTCTTAGACCTGGCTCAATTAGTACATGGGCTGCCATGCATGAGAAATTTTTGAAAAAATTCTTTCCAAAGCATTTAACTAATGACCTCATGCTACAAGTCAAGCTCTTGACTCAAAAAAATAATGAAACCTTTGCTAAAGTTTAGGAATGGTTTAAAGATCTACTTCTATCTTACCCATACCATGGTTTTGAAAAATGGCATCTCATGAGTTTCTTTTTCGAGGGATTTACCCCAGAATCTAAAAAGTTAGTTCAAACAATGTGTCAAGGATCATTCATGCACAAAAGCTTGAATGAGGCTGAAACATATGTTGGTTGGCTTATTGAAAATTCAACTCAATGAGAACCACGTGAAATAAAGCGTGTACCTCCTAGTGAGCCTGATAGAGCTAAACAAAAGAGTATATTCTTACTTAGGCTAAAGATGAACTATCTAATAAATATGACCAACTTTCTAAGCAAGTGGAGGCGTTAGCAAAAGGGATAGCAGAACAATCTAGAGCTACGTATCAAGAAGAAGTGTATGGTAACTGTAATATTGTAGGACATCAAGCACATACATGCCTGAATATACATGTTTATCAAGAAACACCACCTGTTAATGTTAATGCGATGAATAACTATAAGAGTCCTACAAATGAGTATGGTGGGTATAATTGGAAGAATTATCTTAATCTAAATAATTGGAGAACATGGGCAATTGTAGCACCGAATAACTATAATCCACCACCCCTACAAAATCAATTCTTCAAACAGAATCAAAATCAATATCAACCACCTCCTCAACAATATAATCAACAATATCAACCCCCACAACAAGGAACTATGAATGAAATAATCAAAATCGTTCGAATGTTTATGTGCTCCCTCACAAGAAGACCCTAGAGGTGCAATGATGAAACAAATGGTTCAAGCTATGGGAAAATTACAATCAACTATGGAAAGGATAGGTAATCAATTTGAAAATAGTCAAAAATGAATTTTTCTAGCTCAACCACAAGCTAATCCTAGAGGTCAACCATAAAATGGCACCCAAAATTCTAGTTTGGGGAATCAAGAACTTGTTAAATCGATAACAGCCTTAAGAAGTGGTAATATCTCTCCTCTTATAATTAAGGAAGAAAAAGATATTGAAGTAATAATGTGAAAGAGGTAGTTGAGAGTGACAACACTAAAGAAGATGAACAAATCCACCCTAAGAGTAATGAGAGGCAAGATGGTGAGAGATAAGAAGAGGAAACATCTAAATACGTTCCTCCAGCCCCTTACCCACAAAGATTAAAGAAACGACATGATGCTAAGAACCAAGAATTCTTAGAACTTTTTAAACAAGTGAAAATTAACTTGCCCCTCTTGGATGCTATATGACAAGTGGGGGTATTTGTAGAATACAACTGCGCTAAAATAAGGAAATGTACTGATTTAGTTTAGAACTCCCTGTTATTTTTGCAATTTGGATTACAAAGTCAGTTTACATACAATGTGATGAATCAATAATAAGTTGTGTTGTTTTAACTGTTACTTGTGCAGGTCGATGTTTCGCTGTGTGTAGGAATGAATAACAGATAAAGGATAAAGCTGGATTAGAATCAGGGCAATTAAAAGTTGAAATGTTGGGTTCGAGCGGTCGAGGATCACTCAAGTGATCGAGAGTTCGATCGATCTAAGATGGTTCAAGCGCTCGAAGATTTCAAACGTTCAAGCGATCGAATGAGGTCAATCGATCGAACATGGCTTTTATCAGAATTTACGCGCACGCAACAAAGACATATTTTGTAACCCTAGCCTTAGTTTTTTTTTCTATATATACTAGTTTTAAACACGTCCATAGGGACGCCTAACTTGGTTTTCATCAATTTATTTATATATATATACAGAGTTTGTTGGTTTTTTAGGGTTTTTCATACATTGGATATTACTTTCTTGAAGTTCATAGTTTAATACAAGTTTGCGGTTCATCTAGATTTCGTTTTACTGATTATTTACATTCTATCAGTAGTTCAGTAGTTTATAATCCGAATAGCTTATAGTTTTTCATGATAGTTTAGCTTTAATCCATAATTTTCATAGATTTCATGTTTAAAACTCAACCAAACAAAGCCTTAATGAACTTTTTATGTTAGAAACAGATCTGAGACACTCCAAACCATGTCTGAGTAGTCCTAGAGTTGGGAGATCACGATGAAATAGTGATCTCCAGCCTCTGCCATGTAGCAGTTTAAAACCTGTGTTCGATCGATTGAAGATAGTTCGATCGATCGAACCAGAGAGACAGTCAAGCGATTGAAGACATTTCGATCGATTGAGAGATGACGATGTTCGATCGATCAAAAGCGCGTCAATCGATCGAACCCTCAGATTCTTGAGAACATCCTATGTAGTATTCCAAGACTTTCTATTTTTGAGATTTGTTATCAAACTGTCCCCAAATGCTCAGTTTGTCAAAACAATTTCTGAACTTTAAGCCTTAAGGCATTTTTCTTCAATAAATTTTGCAAATCACTTTGAATGCTAACACCTGTCACGCCCCGACGTAGCATAATTCAGGAAAGCATTTAATTTCCTTTATGGACTCGTAGGTCGTGACAAGTGAGTATGACCAATTGTCCCTGCAACAAATAACTTAACAACATTTCTAGAGCAAAGGATACTAACAAAACATAACCTCCACAATTAAAACTTACTAACTATTACAGCAGTCATAAACTTAGGCACAAAACGCCTTATTCAAAAGTCTAAAACTAGTTTATTACAAACCCAAATTAAAAAGACATAGGAAATATAAAGCAGCCTCCTGGAAAGTCCACTGCCTCTAACTAGCATAGTCGAAATACCCTGGCTGCTCCTGACCCTGAAAATCTGGACATACAGTCCAGGACGCATCAACGCCGTCAGCTTATGAAAGTTGGTGAGCAAAATAAACAAGTGCTCGCAATGTATATATAGGCATATAAGCAACGGTGCAATTTAACTTTAAAAACAATAGATTCAAGGTTCCAATTCCAACATAAATCACGGAGGAATAAAGTAAGCAATAAATATACGACCGTGCATGAACGATGTAACATCCCATCTTTCTGACTCTTTTCTCTCAACAAGACTCGACTCAACCAAACCATTACCTCAGATACCAGGAATACTATCCGATCGATATCCAAAACAACACAACAAACCATCGCTTCAGATACCAGGAATAATATCCGATCGATATCTAAGCCGCACTCAATACCATCGTTTCGGATACCAGGAATAATATCCGATCGATATCCGAAACAAGCGCCGTAGATACCAGGAATAATATCCGATCGATATCTAAGCCGTAACTCAATACCATCATTTCGGATACCAGGAATAATATCCGATCGATATCTAAGCCGTACACAACACAGTCGCCTCAAATACCAGGAATAATATCCGATCGATATTGAGGTCGCACACCAGACCGCCACGCTTTACTCTTTTCACACTCTCTCATATACATGCATGTTGACACAACCTCGACCCTAATATGTATGTCAATGTTTCATAAATAACACCATTAATTAATCACAAAGCCGGATAATCGTACGAGCATAAATTTCGGCCTTAGTTGTTCTTGTTCGTACAATTCTTAAAACATATACCTTTAAAACAATATATTTGCCAAACAGTTCCTTGAAATTTCCCAAAACATTTTCCAAATAGCCCCTTACCAAAAATTATACAAACTGCCAAAACTGCCACCTCGAGCGAGCGGACCACGCGAGCGAGGGAGAGGGGGTGTCGCGCGAGCAGGTCGCGCGCGCGAAGGGACAGAACAGGTCGCGCGAGCGGGTCGCGCGAGCAGGTCGCGCGCGCGAATGGGGGGATGGTCCGGGCGAGCGGGTCGCGCGAGCGATCCTCGCGCGAGCGAGTCGCGCGCGCGAGTTCTTGCAGTTTCATCATCTTCTTCGTTTTCCCCTGTTTTCAATTTCTGGACTGAAATTTACCCATTTTCAGATTCTGTTTTACACATGTCGTGCCACATATGGATTTCTTCAGTTTTCCGCGTAGATTAAGAATATGCAATCAATTTTAACTAATACGGATCGTATCTCTAGATATTCACAATTAAAGTGAGGGTGTCAAAACTTTAAATCAACGGTACGTCGCGATACGGATGAATTACAACGTAGGATTTGAACCGCAGCTTATTGGGACTAAGATCTTTCATTCCCAATTTACAGAATCGATTTTGATTAAGTTTTACAAAACTCCATTTTTAAGCTCCCATGGTGTATCTATATATATACACATATATACACACATATATGAACTGAAATATACAAATATAAACATGGCGAGTGAGTTTATAATACTCACCGAGACGATTATACAGAAAATTAAAAGCCGAGAACTTCCGCCGTAATATCCGTCGTCCAATAATTTCTTCCTCCGTTCTTGATATTGATATGTATATATATAACTATATATGTGTGTATGTATATATCATATGTATAATCTGTGTGTGTGTGTGATCTTGAGAGCAAGAGAGTGATAGAGAGAATTTGGGAGAGAATTGAGAGATGAGACACTGTGAGAGTAAATGAGAGAGATGAGAGTCTGATATAGAGAAAATTATTTGGGCTCCAAGCAATGGGCGGATTTCGCCCGGTGTGGTTGAGCTCACGTGCTCCCACACCCAAAATGCGATAAAGGCGCAGTTTGAAATCAAAACTGGCATTTTTACGGTTGATATAAAAGTACTGAAAATTATTTTTGCGTAGGAATAAATTCCCGGTTTGTACAAAAATATAGATATCGTTTTTGAAACCATAGAAAGTATTTTGGAAATTACAGTTTGACCCCAGATATATATATCAAATGGAAATTAAAAGGAAATATTTATTTATTAATGAAAAAGAAATACAGGGTGTTACACTCTACCCACCTTAACAGAGATTTCACCCCGAAATCTGAGCTAACTAATCTAGAAACAACTCGGGGTATCTAGTCCTCATGTCTGACTCTAACTCCCACGACGCTTCTCCCTCGTCATGATGCCTCCACTGAACCTTAACCAAAGGAACGTCTCTTCTCCTCAGCTTCTTGATACTCTGGTCAAGAATCCTCACGGGTCTATCCTTGTAGACAACATTCTAACTCGTCTCAATATCATCAAAATTAACCACGTGTGAAGGATCCCGTATGTATTTCCTTAACATACTGATATGGAACACATTATGAACACCAGACATCTTTGGTGGCAATGCGAGTCGATAAGCCACTTTACCAACTAGCTCCAATACCTCGAATGGTCCGATGAAACGAGGTGCCAACTTTCCTCTTTTCTGACCAAAACGTAGTACTCCCCGAACAGGTGAAACCTTAAGGAGTACGTGATCTCCGACACTGAACTCCAAGTCCTTTCGACGTTGATCCGCATAACTCTTGTACCTGCTCTGAGCAGTTTTCATTCTTTCCTTGACCAGTGAAATCTTCTCATTGGTTTCTCTTACCAAATCTGGTCCCAAAAGTTCTGTGTCTCCCACTTCAGCCCAACACAACGAAGAACGACATGGCCGTCCGTACAAAGCTTCAAACGGTGCCATCCCAATACTCGAGTGATAACTGTTGTTATAAGCAAATTCAACCAACGACAAGTGCGTCTCCCAAGACTCTTCAAAGTCAATTGCACAAGCTCTGAGCATATCTTCCATAATCTGATTAACACGCTCGGTCTGTCCATCAGTCTGAGGATGGAATGCAGTACTCATCTTGAGCGAAGTTCCCATAGCCTTCTGCAGACTTTCCCAAAATCCCGAGGTAAAACGTGCATCTCGGTCTGATACAATCGACACAGGCGCACCGTGCAGTCGCACCACTTGTTGTAGGTACATTCGACTCATCCTTTCTACTGGGTAAGTCATATTGTACGTGATGAAGTGTGCGGACTTCGTCAGACGATCCACAATTACCCAAATCGCGTCATGATTCTGTTGTGACCGGGGTAATCCAACCACGAAATCCATAGTTATGTGCTCCCACTTCCAACCTGGAACAGGTAAGGGTTGCAACAATCCTGAGGGTCTCTGATGTTCGGCCTTCACTTGTTGACAAGTCAAACATTTAGACACAAACTCGGCTACTTCTCGTTTCATCCCTTCCCACCAGAAGTTTCTCTTCAAATCTTTATACATCTTTGTTCCTCCTGGGTGTACTGTCAATCACGATTTATGTGCTTCTTCGAGAATATCTTTTCTCAAATCTCCTGAATCTGGCACACACAATCTATCTCGACATCGGTATCCTCCATCGGCCCCAACCTTCCATTCTGTCGGGTCCTTCTCTAACATCTTTGCGAACCATACTTGAAACTTTTCATCTTCCTTTTGGGCCTCGATAATTCGACTCACAAGTGTTGGTTGTACTACGAGGCATCCAAAGTGTTGCCTGGCACTTCCCTCAGAAATCTGCATATCAAATTCAGCGATTGTCTCTAAAGCTTTCCATTCCCTTACCATCAATGAAGCGATCGTTCCTCGAGGTTTCCGACTTAGGGCGTCAGCGACTACATTAGCCTTGCCAGGGTGGTACTCTAATGTAAAGTCGTAGTCCTTAATCAGCTCCATCCACCGACGTTGCCTCATGTTCAACTCCTTCTGAGTAAACAAATACTTAAGGCTCTTGTGGTCCGAGAACAAATCAAACTTCTCCCCATAGAGGTAGTGTCTCCAGATCTTGAGCGCAAACACAACTGCTGCCAATTCCAAATCATGAGTTGGGTAATTCAATTCATTCGGCTTCAACTGTCGTGAACCATAGGATGACCTTTCCGTCTTGCATAAGGACACATCCCAATCCTTGATACGAGGCGTCACTGAAAATAGTGAACTTCTCACCATCCTTTGGTATTGCAAGCACTGGCGCTGTTGTCAATCTCTCTTTCAATTCCAGAAAAGCGCGTTCATGCTTATCAGTCCATTCAAACTTCAAATCTTTCTTAGTCAAACCAGTTAACAGGGCTGCTATCTTTGAGAATCCTTCCACAAATCTCCGATAGTAACCGGCGAGTCCCAGAAAACTTCTGATTTCTGTAGCATTGGTCGGCCGAGTCTAATTCGCCACTGCATCGGCTGTAGCATTGGCTCTGATACCAAAAAGCCTGTCACGCCCCAACGTAGCATAATTTAGGAAAGCATTTAATTTCCTTTATGGACTCGTAGGTCGTGACAAGTGAGTATGACCAATTGTCCCTGCAACAAATAACTTAACAACATTTCTAGAGCAAAGGATTCTAACAAAACATAACCTCCACAATTAAAACTTACTAACTATTACAGCAGTCATAAACTTAGGCACAAAACGCCTTATTCAAAAGTCTAAAACTAGTTTATTACAAACCCAAATTAAAAAGACATAGGAAATATAAAGCAGCCTCCTGGAAAGTCCACTGCCTCGGTCTTTGAGGAGTCAACTGCGATTCCTTGTTGAGAGATCACATGCCCGAGAAACTTAACTTCCTGAAGCCAGAATTCACACTTGCTGAATTTAGCATACAGACGGTGATCCTTGAGAGTCTGCAACGCGATCCGTAGATGCTGCTCATGCTCTTCCTCTGACTTGGAATAGATCAAAATATCATCAATAAAGACAATAACGAACTGATCTAAGTATGGCTTGAATACTCTGTTCATCAAGTCCATAAACACAGCCGGAGCATTCGTCATCCCAAACGGCATCACTAAGAACTCATAGTGTCCGTACCTCGTCCTGAAAGCAGTCTTAGGTATGTCTTCCTTCCGCACCCTCAACTGGTGATACCCTGACCGTAGATCAATCTTAGAAAAGGTCGTGGCTCCTTGCAACTGATCAAACAGATCGTCTATCCGAGGTAAAGGATACTTATTCTTGATAGTAACCTTATTCAATTCTCGGTAGTCAATACACAACCGCATTGACCCATCCTTCTTCTTCACGAATAACACTGGTGCTCCCCAGGGTGAAGTACTTGGACGAACAAAACCCAACTTCTCAAGTTCTTGAACTTGTTCCTTCAGCTCCAGTAGCTCTGTAGGGGCCATCCTGTAGGGAACCTTGGTTATAGATCGAGTACCTGGCACCAATTCCACACAGAATTCTATGTCCCTTTCTGGCGGTAATCCTGAAATATCTCAGAATACTTCCTCAAATTCCTTGATCACCGGGATTGATGACACTGTCACCTCTGCACTGACAACCTCAATGTTTGCTAGGCATCTGGTGAGGAACATATCACCTGAAGGGTTACATTGGAAATCAAAGGGTCGATTCCCATTGTCCGCAAATGTGATCCTCTTCCTTGCACAATCCAACTTCGCATGATTCTTCTCGAGCCAATCCATTCCCAGGATTATATCAAATTCTTTCATCGATAGAACCACCAAACTTGCCAAAAGTTCACGGTCTCCTAACCGTAGAGGACAATCCTTACATACATGTAATAACTTGACGGTGGTCCCTAAGGGTGAGACAGCACTCAAAGCTTCATCTAAACGTTGCGATACTATTCCCAACTTCCGAACAGTCTTAACAGATATAAAGGAATGTGTAGCACCCGTGTCGAATAAAACTTTAACATGAGAGTTAAACAAGGTTAGAGTACCTTCCACTGCTCGTTGCTCAGGCGGTCCTTCCTCATAAGCACCTTCTTCATATCCTGTTTCTTCATAACCAGCAGCCTCGGGATAATAGCATTCAGGCGGGCTTGTCCTTGCTGACCATAGTTACCCTTCCTAGGAGCCTTGCATTCCGGACTTATGTGACCTGGCATGCCACAATTATAGCACACAACTCCCGGACGATCAGCACGCCTAGGTGCCCTGCAATCTTTAGCTCGGTGACCGGGATTACCACAATTGAAGCAGTTATTGTTGTTGTTCCCTCCTGTTGCTCGAGGCGGATACTGCTGTACTGCTTGTGTCTGTTGAGGTTTCTTCCCTCCATCCCAGGTCCTTTTCTGTCCCTGAGGGTACCCTGGTTTCTGTCCAGAATAACCCTTCTGCGGAGGTCGATTTCTAAATGGCTTCGAATTCTGACAACCATCATTCTCCAACCCCGTAGCCAATCTCACCAGAGCTTCAAATGACTGGCCCAGATGCCCCATAGTCAGATGTCGGAGAGACAGGTTGAGACCTCGGTGATACTTCTTGATTTTCCTCTGGGGTGTGTCCACCATATGTGGAGCAAAGCGAGACAGACGCTCAAATCGAGTAGTGTACTCTCGGACTGTCAGATTCCCTTGAGTCAACTCCATAAACTCTTTCTCTCTCTTGTCCTTCTCTTCTTCAGGGAAATACTTCTCAAGAAACCTTTCCTTGAACACCACCCACGGCATTCTCCTTGCAGCTTCTTCCCCAATGGTCGCCTTTTCAGCATCCCACCAATCAGCCGCTGCGTAAGACAGCTGAAAGATAGCCAGACGCTTCTTCTCTAGATCAGTGCACTCTATGGTCTCAAAGATACGCTCCATCTGGCGTAGCCACTGTTCCGTTTGCCAGGGTTCATCAGTCCCAGCAAAATACTCAGGTCGTAGAGTGCGAAACTCCTTGAGAAGCTTGTCTCCAGTCTGGTGGGTTTGCCTCCCATTCCCGTTATGATTTCCATTCTGATTATTGTTCCTCGCATTCTGATCACTAACCCTCTCCAATCTTCTTACAAAAGCCTCAAATATTCCGGTTGGATCTACCGGGGGTGCATCTTCGATAGCGGGACGATTCCTGAGATTTCTTCCAGCCATATGATCGAGGGAACGGTACCTATCCATCAATCAACAGAATACGGTCAAACTCCAGATAAGAAAGAAAGTTCTCGACGATAGAAAGCGACTAAACACGGAATGAAGTCGAACTATCTTATCTCAATTCTATCTTAACGGGAGATCCTATGTGTCTTGGACAATTGGTCGAGCCATAAATTGGCTCTGATACCAAAAAGCCTGTCACGCCCCGACGTAGCATAATTCAGGAAAGCATTTAATTTCCTTTATGGACTCGTAGGTCGTGACAAGTGAGTATGACCAATTGTCCCTGCAACAAATAACTTAACAACATTTCTAGAGCAAAGGATACTAATAAAACATAACCTCCACAATTAAAACTTACTAACTATTACAGCAGTCATAAACTTAGGCACAAAACGCCTTATTCAAAAGTCTAAAACTAGTTTATTACAAACCCAAATTAAAAAGACATAGGAAATATAAAGCAGCCTCCTGGAAAGTCCACTGCCTCTAACTAGCATAGTCGAAATACCCTGGCTGCTCCTGACCTTGAAAATCTGGACATATAGTCCAGGACGCATCAACGCCGTCAGCTTATGAAAGCTGGTGAGCAAAATAAACAAGTGCTCGCAATGTATATATAGGCATATAAGCAACGGTGCAATTTAACTTTAAAAACAATAGATTCAAGGTTCCAATTCCAACATAAATCACGGAGGAATAAAGTAAGCAATAAATATGCGACCGTGCATGAACGATGTAACATCCCATCTTTCTGACTCTTTTCTCTCAACAAGACTCGACTCAACCAAACCATTACCTCAGATACCAGGAATACTATCCGATCGATATCCAAAACAACACAACAAACCATCGCTTCAGATACCAGGAATAATATCCGATCGATATCTAAGCCGCACTCAATACCATCGTTTCGGATACCAGGAATAATATCCGATCGATATCCGAAACAAGCGCCCTAGATACCAGGAATAATATCCGATCGATATCTAAGCCGTAACTCAATACCATCATTTCGGATACCAGGAATAATATCCGATCGATATCCGAAACAAGCGCCCTAGATACCAGGAATAATATCCGATCGATATCTAAGCCGTACACAACACAGTCGCCTCCAATACCAGGAATAATATCCGATCGATATTGAGGTCGCACACCAGACTGCCACGCTTTACTCTTTTCACACTCTCTCATATACATGCACGTTGACACAACCTCGACCCTAATATGTATGTCAATGTTTCATAAATAACACCATTAATTAATCACAAAGCCGGATAATCGTACGAGCATAAATTTCGGCCTTAGTTGTTCTTGTTCGTACAATTCTTAAAACATATACCTTTAAAACAATATATTTGCCAAACAGTTCCTTGAAATTTCCCAAAACATTTTCCAAACAACCCCTTACCAAAAATTATACAAACTGCCAAAACTGCCACCTCGTGCGAGCGGACCGCGCGAGCGAGGGAGAGGGGGTGTCGCGCGAGCGGGTCGCGCGCGCGAAGGGGCAGAACAGGTCGCGCGAGCGGGTCGCGCGAGCGGGTCGCGCGCGCGAAGGGGGGGATGGTCCGCGCGAGCGGGTCGCGCGAGCGATCCTCGCGCGAGCGAGTTCTTGCAGTTTCATCATCTTCTTCGTTTTCCCCTGTTTTCAATTTCTGGACTGAAATTTACCCATTTTCAGATTCTGTTTTACACATGTCGTGCCACATATGGATTTCTTCAGTTTTCCGCGTAGATTAAGAATATGCAATCAATTTTAACTAATACGGATCGTATCTCTAGATATTCACAATTAAAGTGAGGGTGTCAAAACTTTAAATCAACGGTACGTCGCGATACGGATGAATTACAACGTAGGATTTGAACCGCAGCTTATTGGGACTAAGATCTTTCATTCCCAATTTACAGAATCGATTTTGATTAAGTTTTACAAAACTCCATTTTTAAGCTCCCATGGTGTATCTATATATATACACATATATACACACATATATGAACTGAAATATACAAATATAAACATGGCGAGTGAGTTTATAATACTCACCTAGACGATTATACAGAAAATTAAAAGCCGAGAACTTCCGCCGTAATATCCGTCGTCCAATAATTTCTTCCTCCGTTCTTGATATTGATATGTATATATATAACTATGTATGTGTGTATGTATATATCATATGTATAATCTGTGTGTGTGTGTGATCTTGAGAGCAAGAGAGTGATAGAGAGAATTTGGGAGAGAATTGAGAGATGAGACACTGTGAGAGTAAATGAGAGAGATGAGAGTCTGATATAGAGAAAATTATTTGGGCTCCAAGCAATGGGCGGATTTCGCCCGGTGTGGTTGAGCTCATGTGCTCCCACACCCAAAATGCGATAAAGGCGCAGTTTGAAATCAAAACTGGCATTTTTACGGTTGATATAAAAGTACTGAAAATTATTTTTGCGTAGGAATAAATTCCCGGTTTGTACAAAAATATAGATATCGTTTTTGAAACCATAGAAAGTATTTTGGAAATTACAGTTTGACCCCAGATATATATATCAAATGGAAATTAAAAGGAAATATTTATTTATTAATGAAAAAGAAATACAGGGTGTTACAACACCATTAAGAGTGTGTGCCTTAACTATTGTTTTAAACCGCTTTCTTGTATTTCGAATCAACTGTGATGATATAGTCCCGGTCATGAAAGGGCTATGGATTCTTTATTTTTATAGAAATACAGAATACTGTAGAAGATGTACTCCATTGAGCTTTAATGTAATTGCATGGTAGATGGCTAGGTCACTGTGGATTCGTGTGATCTCAATGCTCCCCTTTTATTAAGTTAAAAATCGTTTTAAATTTGCTTTAGTTAAGTAGTTAATTCGTAGTTAATTTAATTTGCTTTACTTTTAGTAGTTGTTAATTGTAGAACTTCGTGTTCTACACCTTTCTTAAATATTGAATTTTCATTTTCTCTTTGAGTTTAATCTAAGTTATTAGTCTTCAACCTTCTCTGTGGGATCGACCTGGTCTTACCAGAATACTACTTGCACGTCTGCCTACACTTGGGTATAGCACACAAGCGTACACAAAATAATTCCGTGTCAAGTTTTTAGCGCCATTGCCGGAAAGGCGACAAGCTATTTCTTAGATTACCTCGCTCTTTCTTTGTCTAGTTCTGTTTTTTTTTTGTTTTTTTTTTTCATTTTCTTTCTCTTTAGGTTTAAAATCTTTTTAGGCTTTTTCCTTCCATGTCCAATAATTCCATTGAAGGAACTTTTGGAAATCCACTCTTTTCATTTGACTCTGATAGTTCTATCAATCCATTAGCCACTCCCACAGAATCTATGGCTGACTTTGAAAGTGAAAATGGTGATAATGTGGTTGTGCCTATTGACTATTCAGCATCCTTTGTGCGATCTCATGCAACCAGAACATGCACCTACGCCTTCTTGTATTCTCATCCCATTCCATACGGGCGAATTTCAATTTTGCAATGGAATGATTCAACTCCTTCCAACCTTTAATGGAATGGAGAGCGAGAAGGCATATCTACATGTCAAGGATTTTGAGGATGTTTGTAAAACATTCTCACAAAATTATCCTGTAGATGTGACACGCCTAATGCTATATCCCTTCACTCTGAAGGATAAAGCAAAAGCGTGACTACTCACCCTCAAGCCAAATTCAATTTTACCTGACATGCGATGAACACTGCATTTTTAAAGAAATTCTTTCCACCCGCATGACCACTGAACTAAAATGTCAAATAAATTCCTACAAACAAAAGAGCAATGAAACCTTCACTCAGCAAAGATTTGCTTCTCTCATGCCCATACCACGAGTACGAGAAATGGCAATCCATTAGCTACTTTTATGAAGGACTAAATGGTGAAATGAAAAAACTAGTTAAAACCATGAGCATAGGTCTATTTCTACGCAAAACACCGAAGAGGCTGAAGCCCACTTTGAGTGGTTAGCTGAACATGCTCATGAATGGTCTAATTCTGATGACATTTCACGCAACCAGTCAATAGGTGCAGAGGAGAAAAACATCTATCAGTTAAAAACTGAAGATCATCTGATGACCAAATACAAAGAACTAGCAAGGATAGTAGAGGAATTAGGGATGAAAGGAGAGAGTTCCAGACAGGTCTTGCCTGAAGAACCTTGCGGCACATACAATATGTTGGGACACACAACTCAATACTGTCCCAATGTGCCGTACTTTCAAGAACAAGCCCCCATGGAAATGAATGCCATGCAAGGATATAGAGGGGCGGGGAATTCCTATAATAATATCAATTTTTAAAATAATAACAATCGATGGAATCACCCCGGGTTTGACTGGAAGAACGATGCTGGGACCCAAAATCAATATCAACAACAGCCCTACAACAACAATCAATATTAAGGGCAAAACAACAGACATCCCTAAAATTCAATCAAAATAGGTCTAATAACTATAACCAGGCTCAACCCTCTAATAGCCAACAGTCTAATGTCTAGGTGCCACCACATAAAAAGGTGCAAGAGGAAGATCCGCTCTCTAACGCAAATTTAACTCAGCAATTGATTCAAATGATGAGTAAAATGTCTGTGACGCTAGAGAGAATGGATGCACGACAAGAGGGATCGGGTGGAATATTTCCTGCCCAACCACTTCAAAACCCTAAGGGATACAACAATGGTCCCAATAATCAAGAACATGCTAAAGCCGTGACTACTCCGAGAAGCGGTAAGATTATAGGGCATAACATGCCTCTTTCTACACATGAAGAGTACGAGGATGAAGTGGTAAGTAAAAATGAGCCATCTGCTTAGGAAGAGGAGCCATCTACTAATAATGAACCATTAGATTCAAATGATGAAGCTCCTAAAGAAGTAAAAGAAGTTGAGAGAAGGCTCGGAAAGGAACTTATTAAGGACGCATTACCTAAATGTCCTTTCCCCACGCCTTACCCTCAAAGGCTAAAGAAGCCCAAAAATGAGATAAAGAATAAGGAGTTCTTGGAACTATTTAAATAAGGAAAAATAAACCTTCCACTTCTTGATGCAATCAAACAAGTACCGTCTTATGCTAAATATCTTAAAGATTTATGCACGGTCAAGAGGAGGCAAAGTGTGAAGAAACACGCATATGTCGTTTGCCAAGCAAGCACAATTATCCAAAATGAATTGCCTCCGAAACTCAAGGACCCTGATACTCCCACTGTCTTAAGTCAAATTGAGAATCTAAGGATAGACAATGCACTCCTTGATCTTGGAGCAAGCGTAAACCTGTTGCCATACTCAGTTTATAAACAACTAGGGTTGGGTGAACTCAAACCTACCCGAGTTGCATTACAACTAGTAGATAGGTCAGTCAAATACCCTAGAGGAATACTAGAAGACGTAATCATACAAATAGACTCATTTATCTTCCTGGTTGATTTCGTGATCTTGGATACTGAACTGGTGTTCAATCCATGAGCACAAATCCTGGTGATTTTTGGACATTCATTCCTCAACACCATCGATGCCACGATAAAAATAAGAAGTGGTATTATGACCATCATATTCGGGAATATGACTTTAAATGTCAAAATCTTTTCAAACCCTTGACCTGAAGAATACGAGGATGAAGAAGAAGTTAACTACATCGAAACGGTTATTGAAGATGAGGCCGATGTTGTCGATTACAAAGATCCTTTGGAGGTAGTTGTGTCACAATTCGATGCAGTCTACTGACCTAATAATTCGACTCCATTGGATGCCAACCTTAACCAAATGTGCCTAATGATGGAAATGAAAGAGGAGGATAGAGCTGAATGCATGTGGGTTACACCACATGAATCGTTGCCTCCAAAAATGAAGTTAGTTATGCCCTCAAGTTTCCAGTTCCTTGATTTGGAATTGAAGGAGCTTCCTAAGGAGCTCAAATATGCTTTCCTAGGAATTGAGAAAACATACCCCGTTATAATATCATCCACCTTAAACTCTGAACAAGAGGGTAAACTAGTTCGAATGCTGAAACTACATAAGGGAGCATTGGGATGGACAATTGCCGACCTCAAATGCATAAGTCTATCTATTTGCACCCACAAAATATATTTGGAGGAAGATACTAAACCATAATGACAAATGCAAAGGTGTCTAAATCCTAACATGCAAGAATTAGTCAAAAAGGAAGTCTTAAAACTACTTGACGTGGGGATTATATACCCATTATCTGACAGCCCTTGGGTCAGTCCAACCCAAGTGGTACCAAAGAAGACAGGCATAACGGTTATCCCTAATAAAGATGGCAAATTAGTACCAACATGCGTCCCCACTGGATGGCAGATGTGAATCGATTACCAAAAACTGAATACAGTGACTCAGAAAGACCACTTTCTTTGCCGTTCATGGATCAAATGCTAGAACGAGTGGTGGGTCATAAGTACTATTGCTTTTTTGGATGGATATAGTGGGTATAACTAGATCAAAATCGCTCTTAAAGATTAGGAGAAAAACAACGTTTACGTGTCCGTTTGGTTCTTACCATCGTATGCCCTTTAGTTTATGCAACCTGCTACTTTTCAACAGTGCATGTTAAGTATCTTTAGCGATATGGTCGAGCAGATACTTGAAGTCTTTATAGATGATTTTTTTGTGTTTGGCCATAGTTTTGAAAACTGTCTTGAAAATCTTGAACGTGTGTTAGCATGATGCAAGGACAAACACCTGGTGTTAAACTGGGAAAAGTGTCATTTTATGGTAACTAGTGGAATAGTCCTCGGCAATAGTATTTTTGACAAAGGTATCCAAGTGGATAAGCCCAAAATTGACATAATCTCGAATATACCTGTCTCCCATACAGTCTAAGACATCTGCTATTTCTTCGGACATGCGGGATTCTATCATCGATTTATCCAAAATTTTAGTGCAGTCTCTCGACCACTTTGTCAACTGCTCGTTAAAGACACACCATTCGAGTGGTCAAAAAACTGTCAAACATCTTTCAGTGCACTAAAAGACCACCTTACTTCCGCACTAATAATACAGGCACCCGACTGGAGTTTACCTTTTGAATTGATGTGCGATGCTAGCGACTATGCTATTGACGCATTTCTAGGACAGAGGAAGGATAATAAGCCATACGTTATCTACTATGCCAATCGAATGTTGAATGAAGCTAAAATGAATTATACAACTATTGAAAAAGAGCTACTGGCTATAGTATTCGCCTTAGATAAATTAAGGTCTTATCTGATAGGGTCCCCAATCATCTGTTTTACAGACCACTCAGCCCTAAAATATTTGCTATCCAAGAAAGATGCGAAACAAAGGCTTATCCGTTGGATACTCCTACTCCAAGAGTTTAATATCACAATCAAAGATAAGAAAGGAGTAGAGAATGTGGTCGCGAACCATTAATCTCGGTTAATGTTTTTTGACAATACTGAACCGCTACCGATTAAGGATGAATTCCTAGATGAGCAACTGATGACTATTTCCAGTTTGCCCTAGTTTGCGAATATAGTAAATTATCTTATCACGGGAGAAACCCTCGGGCATTGGTCAAAGCAAGATAAGAAACGATTCTTCTCGTTCGCACGTCACTTCTTCTTTGATGACTTGTACTTTTTTAAGTATTGCGCTGATCAGGTCATCAGACGTTGTATTCCGAATGAGGATATAACTGTTATCCTGGCATCTTGCCATTCAGAAGCCTGCGGTGGCCACTTTGCCTCACAAAAGACCGCACAAAAAGTCCTACGTAGGAGTTTTTATTGGCCCACCGTATTTAAAGATGCCAATTCTTTTTGTAAATCGTGCCAACGCTGTCAAAAGCTTGGTACAATTTCAAAAAGGAATGCTATGACCTTAACCCCTATTATCACAATTGAAATATTTGATTATTGGGGCAAAAATATCATGGGCCCATTTCCAAAATCAAACAACTGTGAATACATACTCTTTGCTGGGGAGTATATGTCAAAATGGGTGGAACCAATACCGACGAGACACAATAACCACAAAATAGTGATGTCCTTTTTAAAAGAACATATCCTATCACGTTTTAGAACACTGAGGGCGTTAATAAGTGACCAAGGCAAGCACTTTTGCAATAGGGCCTTGGAGTCACTCCTCAAGAAATATGGGGTCAATCACAAGATCTCTCTAGCCTACCACCCACAAACTAACGGGCAGGCCGAGTTGGCTAACCAAGAAATAAAGCATAACCAAGAAATAAAGCATATTCTCGAAAAGACGGTTAGCACCAACAGGAAAGACTGGGCATAAAAATTGACTGATGCTTTATGGGTATATCGTACCACGTACAAAATAAACCTGGGAATGTCCCCGTATAGGCTAGTGTACGGAGAGGCTTGCCACCTCCCTGTCAAAATTGAGCATAAAGCATATTGGGCGACTCACTCATTAAACTTCAATATTAAAGAGGGAGGTCAGCTAATAAAACTCCAACTCGCAGAGCTAGAGGAAATTCGTAGAGATGCGTATGACTCTGCGAAGTTGCATAAGGAAAGATTGAAGGCTCACCATGATCGAACGATCTTTCATAAATCATTCAAACAAGGGCAGAAAGTCTTGCTATATGACTCTTGCATTCACCTTTTTCCAAGAAAGCTCTGATCCCAGTGGATTGGCCCGCCCATCATTAAATCTGTCTTCCCACACGGGGCTGTCGAGCTTATAAATCTAAAGAACGATGAAAGTTTTAAGGTTAATGGCCAAAGATTAAAATCATTCTTAGAGAACTTCCAACCAGAAGCTAAGCACATCCAGCTGGATGAGCCTAGCTATTCCTCTACTTAAAACACCAAAGAGTGTTTTCACATTGTTGTTGTATTCTTTCCTTTTATTGCACTTTGTTATTTTTATTTATTTCTGTCTTTTTGAGTATGACTTTGACTATAATCTGCTATTCCATATAGTCTCTCCCCTACAAGCTGTAAGAGTGAGAGATGATGATGTTCACTCGATTGGGTCATGGGCTGATTCAGAATATCCTAACCCACCATGGACGGCTGAAGAGATTGCATTCTACCTTTCACCTTATCAAGGGCCAAGGGTGGATGATGTTATCAATTTGTCCCAAGGGTACTTCCCTTACCCTCCGGCTCTCCTCCACATTAATCATTTTGAATATATGGACCTCCCAGAAGAACAAGGAGAACCAGAGGGTATTTCATTGGTAAGGTGGATGATACGCTCCTGTAATAGTGGGAGAACGAGTCGATGTGGGAACTATTAGATGAAGAAGATTTACAGGATGTGGTGCCTGAACGTCATAACAGTGTCTTCACATATGTGGATGACTTCATCGTCATCGAGTTGATTCCATATATTTATGTGCACATGAGCTATTTGTTGTTCCGGCTTCAATGCCCTCTACCTACCAGTGCACATAGTTCTATCACGCCAATAGTGAGGTTAATGCCTTGTCACAACTCGTTTTATTTTCATTTTTCTTTGCTGGCTCTTTCAATTTTAGTTCTTTATTTTGTTTTATGTTGATTCCCTTTCTTTCCTTTTTGTTTTCTTTTGTTGTCTTTATCCAGGATTATCACTATGAATCCAATGCTACCACTTGTGTTCCTTCCACATTTATGGACCTCCTGTAGGGTCCCCGGGTACTCCGTCGCAAGAGGAAAGTCCGTTGAGGAATTACATTCCTCTATCAATGTCTCCATCCAGATCACCTCTTGTCTGTGCAATAAATCCTTTGGATATTTCAAACTTGCTCGATGATATCCTCACTACCTTTCCACTTTTTTGAGAAAGGGAATTATCAAGTTTGAACTCCACCTTCAAAGATTTGGCAGAGAAAGAAACAATTGCAGAAGAGAGAATTTTTATGTTCGAAGAATAGTGACCCACTTCAGTTGTGTTTTGTCATTTGATTCATCTTTTCTCAATTGAAGTGTAATGCTAGACAAACAATTGTTAGTTTTGGTTAATTGTAGTTTTTCTTTGAAATAAGGTCTATGTACCAAGATGGGGAACAAATTTGCAAAAGAATGCTATTACAAATTTATATTTATAAGAATTTGCAATTTTATATTACTATGATGTTCAATTCTAGCATACATGCTCTGTGTTACACTGTTATTATAATTTCCTTGTATGTTCAGAACAGTTTCAACTAGTTGGGGGTTCACAGTTATGTTGCTTAAGGTTTCTAGAAATTTTCATGTTCGATCGATTGAATTTTTCTCGATCGATCGAGTGCTTGGGATCCTCAAGCGCTTTCAAACGTCTCAAGTGATCGCCCGTTCGATCGATCGAACTATCTCGATCGCTCGAGAATTGTGTTTAAATGAGGTGTCCCCAACACACTTCTTCAGTCTCTTCCTCTCCCTTACACTCTCAAGCGCTCCCACATAGAGAGAGAGACTCTAAGGCGATTTTGCCTCCCCCATACACATACTTCAATTGAAGTGTCCCCGTTTTCCCCAAATCATCATCATCATTGCCTCCTCTCCTCACTGCGCTTCTACCTGAGGTAAGGTCCTGAGACCCTCCCTATTATTTTTCGTTCAAAATCGAGAGGGGGTGATTCCCCATTTGCCTTAAGATCAATTAATGTTTGTTTTAAACTTCTATTTCTTGTTTTCTTTTCATTTTTGTGTTTTCTTGTGTCTCTGCTGAATTTCTGTGCTCGATCAATCGAGCTGGACTCAAGCGCTCGAGCCTAGCCTTTGTTCAATTAATCGAGAAAAGTTCGATCGATTGAACTCAAACAGTGACAGTTTCTTCTCTTTTCTTCTCTGATTTGATTTGTTTATTCTTTTTCTCTATTTTTAGGGACCACTAGCCATGTACCCTATCATAGGATACCACAAGTCCAAACCCCTCAATCTCACTATACCTGATCCGGTACCCGCTCATGGGTTTCAGAAAAAATGAGGACTGAGTTTGGTTCAACCACAATTTTCAGGCGCTAAAGTTGATGTTGGTGTGACCACTAGAGCCTGTGTGGCTATCCGCTCCATGGCTTCTGGCATGGATTAGGGACATACCCCTTTTGTATGACATGCTGGTTCAGGCAAAGTGCATCAACATTTCTTGGGTTCGTGAAGCGTGTGCGACGATGATCAAAGATCCCGCAGCCCCGTTTACATACCGTTCTTTCTTCCGAGGGCGTGAGATCATCTTTAGCCCCGCCACCGTGGCCGCTGCTCTGGGGGTACCGGAGGTACCCGACTACTTTTACCCTTATTTACCAGGCGTTCCAGAGACTCCCCACACCACTATCATACGTGAGATCACGGGAGGGGCTGTTCAGTTCTAGAACGGCGTTTCCCTTATTGAGGATCAGTTTCTGACCGGGAAATACCATCTCCTCCACCTGGCACTTGCCAACTGTATTTTGATGACTTCAGACCATGAGAAGGTGGCGCCATGGTACGCTCGTGTCCTTTATGCCATTGGGACGAGACAACGCATTTGTCTGCCTTGCCTCTACATCGATTTCTTTATCCAGTCGACTCGGTATATTGCCGCTAAGTGCCATCTGAAGGGCGCTTGGCCCATCCATCGAGTGATAGAGCAGGGTGGGTTACTTCCCTTAGCCATAGATGTGATTACTCAGGCCTCCAGTCATTTTGGCAAGACGGCAGCACGCCGTTCTAATACGCAAAAGTAGAGAAATTAAAAGGAAAAGCGAAGGTTATAACAAAAAGGAGGTGAAGTGGAGGCACCGATGATTCGAGGGAAAAAATGCATATTTATAATGATTATGTGGTCCTTTATGCATACTTTTATCCCCAAAGTCCCTACATTTAGGTGCATTCTAATAACAATGTTCTTTTTATTGTGTTAATGCTAAAATATATGTTTTGCATTGTTTTAGAGGTATTAGGATGTAAATCAATGAAGTGGAGCTAAAGAAAAGTGATTCTGGTGGATAGAACAACAGAAGCAGCTGAGAAAATGCCAATTTTGACAATGAAGACTACAGATTTGGAAGATTTTCCCAGAGATATAAAATGTAGATCTTTGAGTTACGGTCGCGTGGCCGCAAACGGGAGGTCAATCCGAGGTCTGAGTAAAACGTTATGGCCATTCTCCCATCGGTGCGCAGAGCTGTCAAAATCAGAGAAGTTCAAGCGATTGAGGAGAGTTCAATCGATCGAACCTTCGATCGATCGAACTAAGCTCGATCGATCGAACTTTATATTCATCCAAAAGTTGCGTAAACTCTGCGGAAACCCTATATATACGTCGTTTTGACCCCAGACGAAGGGAGGACGCTCCAGAACGCAGAAAATAGTAGTTTTAGGGTTAGATTAGGTGTAGATTAGGTTAGATTCATGTTTTCTTCCTCCTTTTCCATTGTAAACTCAAGATTCAAGTTGATTTCAAGTTTATTTCAAGGTTATATTCAGATTTATTCCAGGTTTTACTTTCTCTTTTCTTTATTTGATTGTTTATGAATCTAGTAGTTACGATTGTTATGTTTTACTGTTTCTGCACTAGTTTAATCATGTTTCCGTAGTTTAGACGTTGGGAATATGTGTTGAAACATTGATTCCCAACCTCTGCCATGCAATCTTTAGAAACCTTGGGCTCGATCGATCGAAGGTATTTCGATCGATCGAACCAGAGCCATAGTCAAGCGATCGAAGGTATTTCGATCGATTGAAGGATGATGTTGTCCGATCGATCGAGAGCGCTTTGATCGATCGAACTTGCTAATTCCTGAGATGATTCTTTTAAGGATTCCATGACTTTCTGTTTTAGAAATCTGTCATCAAATTGTCCCTATAAGCTCAGTTTGTCACAATAGTTTTTAGAACTTAAAGTCTTAAGGCTATTTTCTTCAATGACTTTTGAAAACCACTTTGAATGCTAACACCATTTAGAGTGCAAGTAATAACCATTGTTTTAAACCGTCTTCCAAGTATTTTAAATCAACTGTGATGATGTAGTCCCGGTCATGAAAGGGCTATTGATTCTTTATCTTTAGAAGAATACGGAATACTGAAGAGGAATGAACTCCATAGAACATTAATGAGTATGCATGGTAGATGGTTAGGATCAATGTGGATTCACGTGTTTCCAACACCTTTAATTTAGTTGTTTAATTAGTTATGTTTCTTTATGCTTTAGTTTATTATTTAGTTTAATTTAATTAAATAGGATTTGTTAGTACACCTCCAACTATTCATTTTTATTTTCTTTTCTTTAGGTTATAACTTAGTATATATTCTTCTTTTTCCTTCCCTGTGGGATCGACCTGGACTTATCCAGTATTACTTGCACGATCACCTACACTTGGGTGTTGCACAAGAGCGCACAACTATTTAGTCGTGTCAAGTTTTTGGCGCCGTTGCCGGGGAAGGCAACTAGGTTAGGATTTTACTAAGTTATTTCCATTTTTTTAGGTTTTGACAGCTCTGCGCACCGATGGGAGAATGGCCATAACGTTTTACTCGGACCTCGGATTGACCTCCCGTTTGTGGCCACGCGACCGTAACCCAAAGATCTACATTTTATATATCTAAGAAAATCTTCCAAATCTGTAGTATTCATTGTCAAAATTGGCATTTTCTCTGCTACTTCTGTTGTTCTATCCACCAGAATCACTTTTCTTTAGCTCCACTTCATTGATTTACATCCTAATACCTATAAAACAATGCAAAAACATATATTTTAGCATTAACACAATAAAAAGAACATTGTTATTAGAATGCACCTAAATGTGGGGACTTTGGGGATAAAAGTATGCATAAAGGACCACATAATACATTATAAATATGCATTTTTTCCCTCGAATCACACCCCCCAACTAGCTCGTTGCTAGTCCCTAGCAATGAAGCGAACTACAGCAATGTTTATTTAAACTCTAAAAATTAAAAATAAAAGAAAGTAAAAAACCTAAATCACTTTCGCAGGAATCGCGATTGCATTTAGCCTATGCAACAAGCCTTTAAACCCCTAGGTTCCCCCTAGTGGACGAGTGTTGTCTCGTGAAGGTTTACAGTGAATCTACCCACAAAATTCATGTTTATGGTAATGGTTCTCATTTAAATGTTTTCAAGGAATTTTCCTCTCATTAACAATATAGTTAAGCTCAACAATCTCATGAAACTCTCTAGTATGCCATAGCAATGCAACACACACATTACAGTTAATCTACTATCAAAGTCATTAGAATGTTCCATACCTATTAATCTTCAAGTGTGTGTGTGAATGGACAACCAAAATACAAAACTTCAATTTCAAAACTTGCATAACCTAAGATACTATCAAGACGTTCATTTTGACTCAACTCTCACCGGGATTACACTCTCAAGATGAAATCGCTCCGAATTAGGTGTAATAATTATCACTCATAATATGGAAGATATAAAGAGTAAATGTGAATGGAATCTAATGCTTCTCATATCTAAATAGAAAAACGAACATTTTAGTGCACAAAGTCTCGTGAATGGATACTTTTCACTAGAAGAGCGAGATACCGTGGAGAACTCTCTCATTACCTTAAACTTTAAATCCAATTACTTAAAATCATTAGGGCTTTGAAAAAGAGGCGTTAGGTGAAAGAAGAAATAGTCTCGTGATAATCAATTAGGTCAAAGGATGTGATTGGAATGTCTATTACAACTTTTCAAACTTTCCCACATTTCCAATCTCTCTTTCTCTCTCTTTTTCTCTTTTTATTTATTTATTTTTCACACTCTTCTTTTTATTAATTTTTTTCTTTTGTAACAACCATTGGCACTTTTTTCTTTTCATGCTTTTTTTTTCTTTTTTTTTTTAATCTTTTTTTTTCTTTTTTTCCATTTTTTTTTCTCTGCCAACTTTTCCTTATTCACACAACCAAACTTCTTGTCAATGTAACACATCCCAATCACACCTAAATAAAGAACTGAGGCTTAAACTCCTAATTTGGAGTTAGGTAAAGACTTTAGGATTGTGTAGACAAGGCGATTATGATAAGTTCACGAGGTGAAGTAAAGAAATAACATATAGGTAGGCCAAGGCTGTATTATCCATGTATGGTCAAAAGATAGCCTAAATCATCTTCTAAGTTCATTCGGATTATTCATTTCAGTAAATTCAAGAGCTCTAAATTTGGTAAATCCTGAACTTTCTCTTGTAGTGATCAGTCAAAATGAAGAAGAAAATGAGACTTTCAACGAATTAATACGCTTTTCAAAAAGTAAGAGTAGTTTATAAAACCCTCAAAAATAAAAGAATGGCACAAAAGCTCACTTGGGTTATTAGTCTCCACTACAGTCCTTCAAGACACCTAAGCTATGCTTACTAATCCATTTTAGCTAAGTACAAGGTTGTCACAACGTGCTCAAAGTTGTTTGAAGATTAAAAGGCATAAAATATACTATAAGTAAGATAGTAAACAAACTATCATAGTGTATCACATAGTAATAACATACAGAAAATAACACTAATGCATCATAACTAACTACATTAACTATGAGAGAAATACAAGAACCATTTATTATATTTTAAAAAAATATATATTAAAAATTTTAAAAATTTTGCAATTTTTAATTTAGTGAGTTACATGTTGCCACGCAGGTATATTGACATTAAAGCATAAAAAGAAAGAAACGAGGCATGCAATGACTCAACCGACATTGAGGGTGCAGCTTCTGGGATGCCGATGGATGCTGAGGAGCTTGATTCTGAGGATGAGGATGACCCCATTGCTGCAGCATAGCAGTTTGAGCTGAGACAGCGATCTCAGTCTCTCGTCCATGGAGAGTCTTCATTCGTGTCCCTCTAGACCATTCACACATTATTTTTGGAGGAGAGAGCCCGGATCAGACTCGAGGACAAGATCGACCACTTGGTTACCCAGCTCGATACATTACTAGTTCAGTTGGGAGTTGCTCAGACTTTTCATACACCTTCCCAGACCCCAGCTGCGCCACCCACATCTGACCCATCATCTGTTCCACCACCTCCACCGCCCTCTGATCGAGTTGTCCCTTCTACGTCGACAACACCACCGACCACCTCTGAGACCCCCCTTCTACCACCCATGGTTATTGAGGACAGAGATGCTGTTGATCCAGTTGCCCCGATCGAGATTCTGTCCGATATGGCGGATGGTTAGTTCTTCATGCTTGTTGAGAGTATAAGAGTTTTATTGTTTGTATTTTATTTCTGTTTTCTCTCTCCGCTCTCTTAGCATGCTTTTGGATATTTGGATAGTTTGGGACTTTGCGGATATTTTTGGTCTTTATGATCACTGTTTTTGTACTATTATTGTTTTATCATCCCAGTGATTAGTTATTTTATTCTGTATGGATCATATTTTGTCATTTTATATTATTTCTCACTGATCTTGGTTGCTTGGAGATTGTATGTGTAAGTTACAGGTTGCTATGATTGCTGTTGTTCCTTTGTCGATCAGGTGATATCCATCTATTTTCATTTAAAAATCAACTTCTAAGGACATTGTTATTTTCAGTTGGGGTAGTCACCTATACATTTTCAAACTTAACACTCTGAATAATTTATTTCAAATACCATAAAATCTCAATTAAAAATTGAAAACTTTTGAAATTTTTTTATTTTGAACTTAATTAGTAAAATAACTTTGAATGTTCACTCTTGCTTAGTTGTTATTATGCAATGACACAATCATATTAGTCTCATCCTCTTATGAATTAAATTCACGCGTTTTTCTAGTATCACTAGGATGATTGCATTTGTTGACCTTTCATGTATCCAACATCCATATGCACATGTTGATAGCTATGTAAAAAACCTAAAATTGAGTAAATACGACTATTGTGCTAAAAAGAACGAGTAGTGAAAGCTAATTACCCTTAGTGAGCTTTTGATCAATTCTTTGTTTCTGAGGGAATTGCCACAACAATTCAAATTATTTCTCTTGATTATGTTTACAAATTTCGTTGAATAGTCTCAATTTATTCTTCATGTTCACTGCTTATTAGAGGAGAACGTTCAGTATCTACCAACTAAACTCAATAAACACCTAAGTGCTAAAACTAAGAAATTAGGAAAATGATTTAAGCCATCATCATTTGCTCCTTAACCTTTTCATATACCATTATATACATTCAAGAACTTACTTCGTGCCTAACCCCACACTGATTAAATATCACCAATTCTATTATGAAAATCCAAACTCTTAATCTTATACTTTGACCTCGATGAACCCCATTTCAAGAACTTACTTCAAGAACTTACTTCGTGCCTAACCCCACACTGATTTTGCCACGTTAAGCCCATTTCCGATCCTATACAAGTCAAACCAAGTCCAAATACGAAATCACACCCTTGTGCTTCAATAGGAACTATTCCATTAAACAAGAAGGTCTGTGTTGGTTATATGTTCAATTATTATTCTGGTACTTTTCTCATTGAAAAACCAAGGACCCCTTTTTTAGTTTTTCCTTTTAAGAATATTGGACAAATATTTCCTATTGTTATCAATGTCCCCCTAGAATTTGGTAGCAAAAAGGTTTTTACCATTCCGTCCAACATTACATTTGAAATTAGTTGGGGGGAGATTTTATTTCCTGAGATCCTACATGGTGTTCTAAGTGCTTATTTGTTTTGTAGGGAGGATCCACCAAAATTTTGATTATTAATATATGATGTTTATCTTGCTTAACTGCTCATTGGTGGTTGTGAATTACGGAGTATAACGCTTGTGTTCTCTATCATTTTTTGTTGCTAATAGAATTTTGCAGGTAATCTAAATTTGGACCTTAAAGTCTCGAGGTGCTATTCTTCCTTCTGTCGCTTTACTTTACTTGTCCATATGCATAGCTTAGAACATTGAGGACAATGTTGAGTTTTAGTTAGGGGGAGTGAGTCATTGCATACCTCTTATTATTGGTTTTCATGTCATATGCCTGTTGTTAGCAAGACTAAGAAAAATTTCAACACTGAATATATATATATTTTTTAGTTTGAAAAAAAATTATAAGCATGCTCTTGTATGTGTTTATACATTCTCCATCGCTGTAGTACAAGTGCGTGATACCCATAACATTCCTTATAGATTTTCAGTACACACTGTGCATTCTTTTAGTCTGTTTATCATCTTAGTTATTGAGTATGTCTTGATTATTGAAATTCATACAATTTAAAGCACGATGGACAACTTTATGTTTTGGTAGAAATCTCTTGTTATAAATAACCTATAGTAATTTAGAGACATGCGATCAAGGCTAATAACCCATAGTAGGTCCTGGACGTTCTCCTCTAAGTATTTATGTTTATTCTAATACAAATGCACAATTGAGGCAATACTGCTAATATTTGCATAAGTGCGTTGTTTTACAGAATAAAAATGCATAAGGAAAATGAAGTGGATAATGGTGCAAAAGAGAAAGTTGATTAGAAGAACAAAAGGAAGAAGTTTCTGATAGAAGACCATGATCGGTCTAGACATTCCAACATGACTGGTCATGACCAGGACCGGTCCCAAAACATTCCCAAGATCAGTCAATACCATGATTGGTCGCGTTAAAAAGGGTATGATCAGTCGCGTTCTACAGAATTGCGGGAATCAGAGTTTTTCGGATTTAACCTTCCTAAACCTATATATATTAGATAGTTCGTAGAAAAATGATATAACTATATTATATACAAGTTTAGAGCAGCTTTAGGAGATCCAAGGGTTCCTTAAACCCTAGTTGGATTCAGGCAAATTTGGTGTGATTTCGAGCTATATTTCGGAGATTTCTTAATTCAAGTTCAGTTAATTTCATTTAATATAGGTTTTTCTTAGTTTCTAATTAGATTTTATATTTCAAATCTGCTTTTATCATATTTTTCATTAATATAGTTATTAGATTCAATTTTACCATGTTAGCTTAAATCTGTAGTTATGTTTTTTCAATGGGCATCCCTAAATCCAGAGATCAATGAATGTTTAAGAAGAAAATCATAGGATTTTATATTTTCTAATATGAACAATGTTAACGAGCATGACGTTAATGACTTTCAAATTGGATTTTCAATAGTTTGTGAACTTGCTTCATTGTTTTAGTTTATATTAATTATTTTCAAGCATCATAGATTAGTTTTGATCATAAATCATGCTCATAAGCAATCTGACCGTATTTAAAAAAAAAAAGGGATTAATTGAAAGAGTTCTATGTCTTTAGGCCGACTATAGGGTATTTTATTATTTTTAATAAAACCTACATGCTAGAGGCAAGATCTTGGATGATTGGGAGTGCCATATCTTTTTGTAGGCATGAAAATTAGGAAGTTTACCATGGATTTGCAATTTCTGAACATTTTTCTCATATTTAGAAGTTCTTGAATTAAATTCGCTGTTTCATCAATTTTCATTACTAGTTAATTTATTTGGTTAAATCACTTTAGAATTTAAATTATACTATAATTAATTAGCACTTTCACATAATTAGTAAATTTCATTAGTTTAATCTTAATTCCAACAATATAATTGGTTCAAAAACTTCCATTAGTTTATAGTCTTTATTTTCACAAAAAGAAGTAGTAGAATTATTTTCCCAAAGAAATGATCTTTTCTTTACTTTTAAAACTAATAAATTAGGTGAAAGTTAATCAATTTGAAACAAACCTCTCCCTTGGGTTCGACCTAGGCTTACTGGAAAATATATTACTTGGATGTTCGCCTATACTTGGGTGTAGCATTTAGAGCGCAAAATTTTATTCGTGTCACCTACCTGACTCTGGTAAGGAAGGTTACCATTGGACTTACAGGTTTATCCATCACCCAGATTCCAAGGGAAGAAAATACACAGGCCGACCGGTTAGCATGTCTAGCGTCCTCTTCAAAGTCAGATCTCCATGGAATTAGAGTAAAATATCTACCTGAGCCCAATATTTCTGACTCAGAAGGCATGGACGTGGACCCGGTCAACATAGGTCCCAGTTGAATGGACCCCATTATTAAGTTCCTCACAAGCAAGGACCTCCCGCTCGAGAAGCCTGAATCTCGAAGGGTTAGATACCGGGCGGCAAGATACCACATTATTGATGGTGTGCTCTACAAGAGAGGGTTCATCATCTTTTACCTCCGATGTATCCATCCTACTCAAATCAAGGGGATCTTAAATGAGATCCACAAGGGGGGTTTGTAGAAGACATATTGGAGGTTAGGCCCTATCTCGAAGTGCCTTGTGCAAGATTATTACTAGCCCATAATGTCCTGGGACTCATAGGACTACGTGAAGCGATGTGATAAATGCCAAAGTTACGCAAGTATGATTAATCGCTCGGCGGAACAGCAAACTCCAATCCTCAGCCCCTGGCCGTTTTCCCAGTATGGCATCGACATAGTTGGGCCGCTCCCCATGGCAAAGGGCCATGCCAAGTTCATTGCTATTGTGGTTGACTACTTCACCAAGTGGGCAGAGGTCGAGCCCTTGGTGACCATAACTGAGAAGAAGATGGAAAGTTTTGTGGAAAAGAACATCCTCAGCAAGTTTGGTGTTCCCCGGGTACTAGTCAGCGATAACGAACGATAGTTTGACACGTCGGTATTCAAGTAGTTCTGCTCTAGATATGGAATTTTGAATCATTATTCCTCACTCAAGCATTCGCAGGCCAATGGACAGACCGAGGTGACTAATCACACTATCTTGTAGTCCATCAAGACCAGACTTAAAAAGACAAAAGGACTCTAGGTAGAGGAGTTTTTGAGCCTACTATAGGCCTATCGGACTACACCTAGACTACTACGGGTGAGAGCCCATTCTAGGTACCTATGGCTGCGAGGCGGTAGACCCAACCGAGATCGAACTACCAACCTACCGGGTGATGCACTACAATGATCAAGGAAATGAAGAAGCTCTCAGAGGGGAACTCGACTTAGTAAAAGAGAAAAGGGATCGGACATATCTCAGAATGGAAGCCTATAAGCAAAGAGTCTCACAATACCATAACAAAAGGTGAAACATCGTAATTTTTAAGCAAGAGACCTGGTCCTCAAGGTAGTGAACCAGTCCACCAAAAACCTAAGTCACGGGAAGCTAGGGCCAAACTGGGAAGGACTCTATAGGGTTACACAGATCAATCGGCCTGGAACCTACTAATTACAGATAATGGAAGGCTAAGACCTATCACACCCCTGGAATGTGCAATACCTATGGAAGTACTACTAATAGATCAAATTAGGAACAATTAGAAATAAAATGCATTTTCTATAAGTTTCAAGTTATAATTTTGTGAGTATCTCTTTTCGAGCCCTCACAGTAGTTGTGATGATCAATAAAATTTTATTCTTATAATACTCTATGAAGCATTCTATTGGTAGCTAAAAGACCTTGGGTTCCACCCTGAGGCACTAAAAGACCTCGGGTTCAATTCTGAGGCACTGAAAGACCTAGGGTCAACCCCCTGGGCACTAAAGACCACTATCAGGTAGATGGCAAAAGACCAAGACAAGGTTCGAGGTATTAACTCCCCTTGGGCCCATAACCTACAATGGGAGAAACCCCCTAGGTGGTCTACAATAAAGGAGTCAAAAGACTATAGAACTCCAACATTTCAGGTTGGCTACCTGTAGTAATTATCCCCACAACACCTACCTTACCAAAATCTTGGGGGCAAGAGGAGAATAATGAACCACAGGAAGCCATACCGAGCATTCATAGGCCTCAGAATTAACTAAGTATGAACCCTTAGATAATCCTGAGGGCTCACAATGCTCCGAGTTTATACCGAGATGCTAGAAGACCCATGGTTGACCAAGCATAAACTCTTAAGTCAATCTGAGGACCTACAATCTTGAGCGAGCTTTTACAGGACAGAGATTGCCTACCTAATAAAACTAAGGCGATCCCGAGCTCTTATAAGTCCCTAAAAGACCAAGTGTTCCCTACTGGTTATATTCTGAAACCTTTTTCTAAGGTAGGGGTACTATAAGGCTAAATAACCAGTCGGGCACAGACAATTACAGGCAAATACAGACAATAAAAGTACAGGCATGAACGATTGTGGCAAAAAGTGACCTCAAAGTGCCTATTCAATACTGATTTAAAAATAAAAGTATAATGTCTGGGGGTAATTATAGTAGTCACCCAAATACATACATATGTACAGGCTCAGCTCTGGGGGTCATCCACAATGACTACCTCTTCCTCGATCCCCCCGACCTCTTTGGCAGGAGCCTCCTTAGCTACAGGGGACCCCACGTCCCAGAAGTCAAATTTAGCTCCCGAGTAAGTCATGAATTCCCACTCAAGATGATCCAAGGCCATCCTTTTTTTCAGGTCTGTGTAGCCCTGAAAGAAGCTTCCCTCAAACTCTTCCTTAACAGTCTTCTTTACCTCATCTCGAGTAGCCGCGGTCTTGGTGATGGCCTTTTTCTCTGCCTCCACAGCCACCAGGCTCCCCTGAGTAGCCTCCAGTTCTGCCTGAGCTACTGCCAAACTTAGGGTCATTGCCTTTGTCCTTCCTCTCTCCACCGCTAAGGTAGAACTTTTGACATCTAGTGCCGAGCTCTCTGCAGTGAAAGCTATCTCAGTAACAGTCACCCTCTCAGCCAGCCCGGGCAGAGAGGATTCAACCCTGATCACCAGACAACCACCCTAGAAAAGAGGGACAGAATCTAGTCAGTTATAATTAACAGAAAAAAGGGTGAAGAAGAACAAAAAAAAGAGGAGAGAAAAAGGCTTACGAAATTGGAGAGGCTGTAAAGCTACCCAATGAGTGCCTGAGGGGCAATCCCCTCGTACCTCTCGATCTGGCTTAGGAGGAAGGCCAGCCTTAACCTCACTCAGATCCTTCTACAGACTCCACTAGGTGTGCCCCAGCTGGGATGTCCACTGAGGGGCTTTCAGTAGTTGAAACCACAGCAACCCTAGGAGCGGAAGTCCCAACCAATTCCATTCGGGGCCTGTGTCTTAGCTGTCTGAGCTATTAGCGACAACATCATCTGGCCTCCTTCTCTTTTTGCCTACCCGAATGGCAGTGGCGGCCTCCCTCCCTCATGGCAGTGAGGCCTTTCCTGGGGGACCATCTCTGCAGAATCTGAAAAAGAAACGAGTCAGTAAAGAAGATGAAGAGATTAGGGACCACTTGTGAGAAACAAAAGGTTAAGGACCAGAATTACCAGGAATGATGGGCGAACAGACTGGTGCGGGAATAACCACCTAGTGCTCAAAGGTAACCTTCCGAGCACCCGTCTAGGTCAGGAGATTGACAATATTAACTAAATTTTGGGCAAGCACCCTTATCCTACCCTGACAGTCTTCCGGGATGCTTGGGAGGTCGATAGGTCCAGTTAGAAAACAAACAGGAGTCCGTCAGTCAGTATAAGGGAAATAAGCTAACAAGATGGAAAGTAAAATGTAGACTCAAGACTAAACTTACCCCTTAACTCGCCTACCCAGGTGGTTGGTAGAGGAATTCCTGGAGTTTTCTCATAGATCCCGAGGGTGGATACTTAGAAGAACTTCTTCTTCGACCCTTTATTGTTGCTTGGGCATCTATCTATTATTTTCTTTCCCTATTGAGCGCTCAGGGAAAAGAAACCGACCTCCCCGAGTAATGGGAGCGGTCGGTAAGGCCACAGGAACTCCTAGAGGGTTAGCTTGTACCCAAAGCGTTGGGGCCAGAGATGAATTGCCTATCAGGAACCTCTAACCATTGGGGGCAAGCTACCCTAGAGAAATACCAAGGTAGATTAGTAAGTCCCGAGCGAGTGAATGAAGGAGGAGATGAAGGTCTGTAATGAATATGTCCTCGTGAAGGGTGACAAACCCTGACTGGTACAGATGGGCCTTACCAGATGGCACGGCAAGGGAAAAGTCGGCAGCTAGTTTATACCTGTCCCTAATTCTATCTAAGTCTAAAGCAAACAAACTACTGATGGTCCCCATGCAAGAAAAGTAAATGTCTGGCCTATCTGAGATGGATACCTAACTTCCCGATCCTCGAGATACAGAGGTTTCATGGCACCTCTGACCCTTTTCCTCACCGGATGATCGGTCAGGAACTATACCCTTATTATGGTGGTTGGAATGGGTCAACGAGGAAGGATCCAGGCTAGTACTTATGATCCTGGATCTCGAATACTCTTCTTTAGACCAGGAAGAGGAGTTGAAAATAGAATGACACATCTCTAGGGTCTCTGTTATAGGTCAAGGAAGTAATGGATGCCCAAGGAAGGGATTGGGAACTCCTAACCTAATGTAAATGGGTGGAAGACTAAGGAACCTAAAGGCAGGATGTATAAAGTTCGAGTAGAGAGATAACACTCAGAAAGGGAGGGCCTAGGGCACACTAACCGATCAAGTTGTTCTACTAAGCTAAGAGAGCCTCCTATCCTAATAAAAAAACAAAATTGAAAGAAAAAAAAGTCCTACTCTCTTACAAAACCCACATGATTCCTATTCTCCAGTTTTGCTAGGGACCAGAGAAGGAAGAAAAGGGATGGAGTGTAATGAACAAAAGCTAATTGTGAAGACTTATAGAGGAGAGTGAACAAGAGAGAGCTCGAGAAGTGGAGTCGGGAATTTTCCTTTGGACCCGCTTGGTATTTTCTCTCTATGGCAGCAGAAGAATTAAAACTGTCTAAGTGTCCTTTATATAGGTAGTGCAAATGGTCCAGATGATCTCAGATCCAATAACCCTGGCTTTTTCTTACCTAAATGCCCGACATTTGCAAACTTGGGCAGCCCTAAGGGCACTCCAAAAAATGTGCACAGTTATTGCACAACGTGATAGTTTGGTCTATTTGTGACAGTCTGGTCACCCTTGCACTGACCTAGTTAGATCCTGACTAGACCAACTCTTCGTTGACACGTGGTAAGTCGTATCTCGAGCTCCCGAGTCATCAGACTGGGTTAATAACCTGAATTACGTAGGCAATTAATTGGTCTGACCCTGAACAGTTGTCCTGAGCTGTACAAATTTCCATGCCTCATTTGATGAAGCACTAATTTAGCCTCGGATATAGGGGGCAACTGATACGTGCAAAAATTTTAACTAACAATTTCAAAGCCTCTGTGACCATATCAAGGAGCGCCAGACCATCAGAGGACTGATTGTGTCATGTCCAGGATAGAGGCCAGCATTATCCTGACCAGTACACCATATCCAACCTATAGGTCGGGAATGCCGCCTAGGCACGGTTAGTCATGGATGCTGTTTTGCCAAGTCCCAAGAGGTGATCTAGAACCTTCCAAATGGTGTCCTACACTAGCTAGAAGATTAATAAAATTAATGGATAGTTTCCTAATCCTATTGTAAAACTCACATGGTTTGTATCAATCAAACCCAATCAGATTACATTGCCTTATCAATGTAGTTTCCATGTATAAAAGAGGCCCTTCACCCCTGTATGGGGGGATTCATCTTCTACGCAATACATAGAAGATCCTTATTTAACTTGCCTAGCTGACCTCTGGTAGTTCCAGTCCATTGTTGGATCACCAAAGACGTCGGCTACTTTATAGCATAGTAAAAGTGCTCAAACACACCCGTGGACATAGGTTTCTTAATTAATAGGATCGAACCATAGAAAAATCTCTTCGTCTTCTCTTTTCTTACATTGTACCAAAAGTAAGCATCATCACATAGTAAAAATGGATCTCCAATCATAGATTAGCAACAAAATCAAGGACGATTTGGATTTAGGTATATGAGTGTGTGAAGAATGAAAGAGGAAGAAAGAGAGTGTTCTAGAGACTAAACTAGATCCAAATCCTATAGATCTATATACAAAACTAGGGATTAGAGATGAATTCTAGTGTTTACCTATTAGAGGATTCTCAATTATTCTTCAAATGATTATTCGAAGGATCTCCTTCTTCAAGTGATCTTCAAGTTCTTCAATGCATTCATCAATGGTGGATGAATGTGGAGGCAATTGATGTCAAGAGTTCTTCTTAATTATGTATCCTAATTGATCTTGTAATGTAATACCCTATATTTTAAGTAATTATTTAATACAGAGAGATTTTATATACTTTGACCATACTTGAAATTCTATCTTTGATCGATTGAAGTTCGTTCAAGTGATCAAGAATTTTTAAGTTCAATCCCTGTAATACCCTGTATTTTAGTTATTTATTTACTGTACTGAAACCCTACATGAATATTGTAGTAATGAAAGAGATAATGATAAAGCCATAATGTGGCAACATTGAGAATAATGCACTATTAGTAATAACATTAGCGAACGTATCGCTTATGAATCGAATTGACCTTTGTTTGTTGTACCCAGTTGGGTTGGCCACATGGAGTGTTAGGAGTCAGTTTGGTTACAAGTCAGTATAAGTGGGTATGGGTGACGCTTTGTGCATGGACATAGAATTGATGGACGGTGTCCTAACATATGTGGACTAATATCATTATGCGTGACTGGGGCATGGATTGATGGTGTCCTAAAGTATGTGGACTGAAATCACTGCTTCAGAGGTTTGACTGCATAAGTCATGGCTCAGTGTGGAATACATTGATTGACGGTCTCCTAAAGTATGTGGACTGTAATTAATGGCATATCTATGGCATACATTGATTGACGATGTCCTAAAGTATGTGGACTATAATCACTGATCCGTAGGTTTTATTGCGTAAGTCATGGCTTAGTGTGGTATACATTGATTGATGGTGTCCTAAAGTATGTGGACTTCAATTAATGGCATATCCATGGCATACATTGATTGACGGTGTCCTAAACTATGTGGATTAAAATCAATGGTATGTCCATATTGTGATTCAGGGTGATGTCTATTGAGTGATAGTGTCCTAACGTATGTGGACTGTAATCAATGGTACATCCCTGGTATGACATGGATTGATATATTCTGATCAATGGTGTCCTAAAGTATGTGGACTGTGGTCAAGGGTATATTCGGATAGTCATATTGTCAAGTTGTTCATCGAGTCTTGAGTATGCTGGTCTTTGTGTAACAAGACATTTTAGTAGGTTGGTCATGAAGAGAAGACACTATCAATGGAACTTAATCTGTATCATTTCATAACTCATAATGATTTTCCAATTATGATACCTTGTTAGTATTTCAATCACTCAGCTTTTACAAAGCTGACGCCGTTTGTGCCTTTGGACATTCCTATGTTCCAGGGCATCTTGTCTATGGTTATATAGGGAAAGGACACCCAGTGGAAGACTTCTACGTGGAAGATGGCTATAATGAGGATGGGAACACCAGAGGAGGACTACTTTGCAGATGACTACTCTTATGCGGACTGAAATCTAGGATTGGACAGTAGTTCCTTATATTTATGATTTGGATATGTAATACTTATGTATTCAGTATATATTGCTTAAGACCTTAGTTCTTTTAATTGCCGTAGACTCTGATTGTAATATAGTAGTAACTTTATGTTATATACGATGTTGAAAACTTAGGATATATATTACTGCCTCTTCAATTAGTCTGTTGTGTAGAATTGTGTGGTGCGGACAGTCATGTGACTTCACTAATCATGGCCTACAGACCCAAAAAGGAATTTATTTTCTCTATTTTTGCTGCTCTGGGGCGTGATATGATCACTCTATGTATGGATATATGTACCTAATGCAGCACAAGTTTGAAGCTTTTGAAACGTTCAAAGAGTTTGGGGCTGAGTATGAGAAGCAGTTAGAGACATATATCAAAGCCACTCGATCTGATCGAGGTGGAGAATACCACTGTAATGAATTTATTGATCACCTGACATAGAATGGAATTCTATCATAGTTGACTACACCTAGCATGCCTTAGCAAAACGGTGTAGCAGAAAGAAAGAACCAAACACTTTTAGACATGACTAGGTTAATGATGAGTTGTTCAGAGTTGCCATTATATTTGAGGGTCATGCTTTGGAAACTGCAATGTACATACTAAAACATGTTCTAAGCAAATCTTTTCCTAAGACACCGCGAGAGATGTGGATTGGATGCAAGCCCTCTTTACAATATCTCTGGATATGGGGGTGTCTGGCACATGTGCTGAAAGGAAAGATGAGCAAATTGGAATCACGATTGGAAGTATGTTACTTCATAGGGTATCTAAAGGGTACTTATGGTTGGTATTTTTATGATCCAAGAGAAAAAAAGGTGTTTGTTAGTACGAATGTTGTTTTTATGGAGGATAATTGTCATACCCTGACATAGCAAAAATAGGAAAAAAATTTCATTTCCTTTTTAGACCCGTAGGTCGCGACAGGTGAGAGGATCCCAATTATCCATAGTACAATTAAACAGTAATACTAAAGCAGACTAATTGGCAAGTGGGAATAAATCAAACTTAATATTCCATTCTCAAACATAACTGAACTATTACATCAATATCCGTCTTAGGCACATATTATCTTTACAATATTATTCTAAACAAAACATATTATTCTTAGTTTACAACCTTAAACATAACAAAATTTAAAAGAGGTCTTCTTCCAAAAGCTCCTGTCTCTAGCTAGCATACTCGTAGTCCTCTGTATCCTCATTTCCTGAGAACCCTGGATAGGTTGGGTGTCTAGGACATAAACGTCGTCAGCTTGAATACAAGTTTAGTGAATATGATAAACAACACATGCAATGTATATAAAAGCATATTTAATCTCCGTCAATATTTAGTACCTTAAAGTACGGTTAATCACTTATTCCAAGACGTCGTCAAATAATAGATAAGATATAGATCAACATGTGAATATTCATAGGAAACATATTCTTCTTTATTCCTTTCAACAGTTATGTAATAAAACATATGATACAATTTTCCATATAACCAATCTATGCAACCATGCATGAATAATGCAACCTTCTCATCTCATCGACTCTTTTACCTTAATTACAAATCTCACAACTGACATATGGTTTCGGAATAGCCTGCCTCCAAAGGGCCGAATGATTGGTATTATCGACAATACCACATCAAGATATTCGAGGTCACCATCACCTCCATCTACTAGTACAATACCATTAGTTCAGAATAGTGTGCCTCCAAAGGGCCAAATGATTTTGATATACTAGCGTGCCTCCCAAGGCCGAATGGTCAACAATGTTGACCAAGATAGTAGCGTGCCTCACAAGGGCCGATCAATAATCAGGATATTCTCTAACACCATTATTGCCATTCTCTATCCCTTAACTTATTTCTCACAAAACATATATGTTGAAACCATACGACCCCTTTCCAACATGCCATCTCGACTATGCAAGTGTATGGCTTATTCTCTTTCTTTATTTTCGATTTAATAAAGGTATTAGAGAAATTTATACTTTATATTATTTCATAATAGTATCAGAGCGATATGACTTTAATCTTTCTTCTTTATAGTGGCATCAGAGTGATTCATGCTTTCCCTTTTACATTTTCGTAATATGGTATCAGAGCTAATTATTCCTTTTACATTTCTTTAGTGTGGTATCAGAGCCATTTATACATATGATCATTGTCAATTAAAATGACTTATTCAAATCTTAATCTATTTTCCTTTCCTTTATGAAATAGTAGCAGTAGTGTACAAGTCTTAAACCAGAATGTACAGCAGTTCACAGCATAATACAGATCTTGTAACCCCTCCATCCCGAGCGTGGGCGTTAGTGCGGATATATAAAATGAAACTACAAACTTTCATTGAGAGTCTTTTAAAAACTTCGATGATCTTAAGTAGACCAATCTATAGAGGAAGAAGTACACAAAAATCTTAAGAGAGTTCCAGGAAGTCTAGAAAAGTCAACTGTTGACCCAGGATGGCCAAAACGGCTAAGTATAGTCAAAAAATAAGATTTTCAATTAAAGAGTTTAAATTCCCGTGAATATTTCATCTAGATCCTCATATATCAAATATGAATTTTTAGAATGTTTTAAAGGGAAGGGAATGTAGTAAAAATAATTCCCTAACATCATACATTGTGCAAAAATTGGCAATTTGCCTTCAGAGGGAAATTTTTTTTATTTTTTATTTTTTTTTATGTATAAGGAATTGATTTTTAAAAGTATTTTTTTATTGAATCCGAATGGAGGGTATTTCGTTAATTACATTAATGACTTAAGTAAAATAATAAATGGAAGGGATAAATGATTTACTCAAATGACATGGATGGAATTAACATGCAGTGACAACACTATTCAGTGAAATAGATTATTTTGTCACAGGGGGCATGAACGGTCATGGTCTTTTAGCGCGACCGATCATGGTCTTGACTAGTCCTAGTCATGTTTCGTGAGCGATCATGGTCGTGACCAGTCCTGGTCATATAGTGTTACTGATCCTGGTCGTCTTCAACCTCAGGACTGTATAGTTGTAGAGCAAAATACGAGTTTTACAAACTTAAATGATTCAACAAGTATAATATACCATTCTCTTCGTTTTCCCGCGTAGATTATGAATATATAAGTCTTGTTTTCTAATTTGCAACATAGCTCAACTTATCGAGGAAAATCCGAGAGTTAATTTACAGAACTTATTTTCGTTAAGGTTTGTGAGACCACCACTTTTAAACTTCCATAGCTATATATATATATATGTATATCTCTACATTTGATACCCCTAGCTTGTGCGTAATGACAAATACTATATTATGAGTGAGGTTAAAAGACTCACTGGTTACTAGATTGAGAAGCTCAACTAACCGAAGAATTCTGAAAAATCATAATATAAGCTTCAAGCTCTTAGGCAATGGTTATGGCTTCCTTTTGAGCTCACTATGATATTTCTAGCTTGCTGGGCTTCTTTCTTTGATTGCCCAGACATATAAGTGTATGTGTATGTGTGTGATTGAGAGGAATATTGAGAGTGATCAATGAAGAACTTGAGAGAGGGAGATATGGACATGAGGAAGAGAGCTTAAGAGTTGGAATGCTCTCAGTAAATGAAATGTATTTTGCAAAGTGTGTGTGTGTGTGTATATGTATGTGCTTGTGTGTGTGTATGAATTATGTGTATCATTTGTGTTGTAATGTGAACTCATAAATAGGAAGCAGGTTTGGGTTCAATAATACAACGTGATGATTGTAAGGATAAGATACAGCTGGTGAGAAATGATTGATGCAGTCACTTCAAATAATATAGTTAGGATGTTTAACCAGTTTGGTTCAGTTAGATCAGATATGTTAGTCTAGTAGGTCCAGGTAGTCTAGGAAAATACCCCAACATAATATTAGGGACAAACATGTAGGCGATATGATTAATACTTTATTAATGGTTTTAATCCCAATTCATAGGGTAACTTAGGGGCGCAGTCTTAAACGGATATAAATACAATTAAAATGACAAAGGGTCACAAATTAAAGTCTTGTATAAACAACTAATGATACCAGTACAATTATTCATGGAAATAATATCACGATTTAAAATAGGACATAGTAGTATAATAAGATGACATTGAGTTAACAATTAATAATATGAGTATTATGAATTATTAAAATAAAACATTTCTAGAAGAAATATCCAGTAGTAAAAATAAAAAATGAAATTTTATTTATTTATTAGGGAATCGAAAAATACAAGTTGCTACATCACCCTCTCCTTAATAAAGATTTCATCCCAAAATCTAAGTTGACTAATTCTGAAATAGTTTTGGGTTCTCAATTCGAATGTCTGATTCAAATTTCTAGATATCGTAGGTTTGGTAATTCAACTTACTTGGTTCCAACTATTACGGACCTTCGATGATAACCTTCCTAGTTAGCTAAAGCAGATTGGTCAAGGGAGATGCAATCTTTGAAAAATCTTTGATAGTAACCTGCTAAGTCAAGAAAACTTCTGACTTTTGATGTAGTGGTCAGTCTATTTCAGTTCGTAACTATGTAGTTCTCGGAGAGTTGACTATTATTCCATCCTTGGAGACGACATATTTCAGAAAGTTGACTCTTTCCAGCCAAAACTTGCATTTTACCAAACTTAGCATACTGATGATTATAGATGAGAGTCTACATAATGAGAAACTAGTCTAGACAAGGTCGAAACACATTCCTCATTAGATCCATGAATATTATTGGGGCATTGGTCAAACAAAAAGGGTATCACTAAGATCTTATAGTCACCGTACAGTGTTCTAAAAATATCTTTGAAGTCTCTGATTATGGGTATCGATGAGTTTTGAAAATATCTATATTGATTGTCTCGAGGCTAGCTGAACGACTTGTGAGAAACGTACCACTACATGGATTATGTTGGAAATCATAGGGTTAACATCTAGTTACTCCAAATACTGTGATCCTCTTTTTAGTATGATCCAAATTAGTATGTGTAGACACCCCATTTTGTCGGCTATCAGATTTAGGAGACCCATAGCTTGGTGGTTCACAATGATCGAAAAAGGACTCAAAAGGACTCCTGGAAGTTGGTTCTATTTCTCAAAATGCTCAGAATGACCAAAATGCCCCTGAAAGCCATAAAACTCCCAGATTTGGTCCCAAAGTTCTGGAAACATGCTACATCATAAGAAAAGTATTCAAATAAGTTTTAAAAGAAAAATCGGATGAAATCGTCGGCTCCCAGAGACCCCCAGAAGTCCCGGAAGTTCCCAGAAAGTCCCCGTTGACCGGTTTGACCAAGGTTTGACTAGGTTTGACCAAGGTTTGACCAAGTTTGACCAAATTTGACCGAAATCGTCCGAATTCACCAAAATCATAAAAAAAGGTGTTAAAACAAGTTCCAAAAGAAAATCGAGCGAAAACATCAGCTCCCGGGAACTCCCGGAGGTTTCCAGAACTTCCCGGGAATCCCAGGTTTGACCAGTTTGACCAAAATTTGACTTTGGAATCGAGGCGCCGAAACAATTTTCAAATATTTTTCATGGATACTAGAGGTCAATAGCTTTCCAACGGTATATAGCACATAATTTCTGGATCTAAAACGAATTTATTATGAATTTCCAAAGACGAAAAAGGCGATTAAATCGGCTTTTATCGCAAATACCGCAAAACTTTTCAAAGTGACCTATCCCCGAACTATTTTTTATGTGAATTATACTCCATTACCTTTCCAACGGTATATCACAACCTCAGTTTGGAGTTCATACGCATTTTCTATGAATTTCGGACAAAATAGGGCCTTTTCGCGAATACCGGAACCTCTGGGGGCCTAAACGTAAATTTCTGGGCGTCTGAGGAGCAGTGCTGCCGCGGCACTGCCCCAGTGCCGCCGCGGCACTCAACCCTCGCAGAGTCCATTTTTGTAATTTTTTTGGGGGTCCAATTTGATTAATTGAAAGTCAAAACGACATAGTTTTGTGTTCACAGTTGTTTGGGACCAATGGGAGTACTTCTAAAACCCCAAAACCACCCCAAATTGGCCTATATAAACCCCCCATTGCTCTTCATTTTGGGGGGGCCAAGTGCAAAGCTTGAAAAGTTGTAGAGAAGAAGAGAGATAGAGATAGGTTTAGAAGAGAGAAAGGGAGCTTCTCCCATTGATTTTCCATAAGAAAGTGAGTTTTATTCTTGATTTTTTTCATTATCCTTCTATATACTTCACATTCAAAGTCCATTCCAACCCTCATTCTTGAGCATTCTTGAGTTAGGAAGCCACTTCCATGTCCAAATGTCAAAATCTATGAGTGAAACACCAAGCTACAAGTCCAAAATCACATTGATTATCATCTATTGATTGCTATTTACTTGCTTTGATTATATATATGTTCATCTCTCCTTATCTCATTTCTTTTTCTTTTCTTTATTTACTTAGTAGTTCATCATCATCTAAGTGATGACATGAAGTTTGGGGTGAGTGAATCCTTATGGATAGTAGCTCTTGACCTCAAAAACATGTTTGATAGATGATGATCATAACCTCAATACTTCCAAGGTATTCTTGGGATGTATTGAAGTTATGTTCAAAATAAAAATAAATCTCTCCAACAATCTTGGAGGTTCTTAATGATGGGTTTGATGTTGGTATTCTAAGTGGCCATAATCCTTATTGAGTGTTGAAAATATGTTTTCAAAACATCTATTTCAAAACCCCTCTCAATCCCTCTCATTTGGTTTCAAGAAACAAAACTTTGTTTTCCCCAAAATCTCCAAAACAATGATCCAAAACAGTGAGCTGTTCAGATTCAAAGATTTGTTTTGAATTAAATACTCGAGTTATGATGATGAAACTACTTGGAAAATCTTCCTAATACATCATAGTTTGTCCCCAATTTTTTCCCATCAATTATAGAGATGTGAAAGTATTTGTTTTGGATGTGAGAAGTTCATATTCATAATCTGCCTCTGTTCTCACAGAATGTTCACCCAACTTCTTGCACTTATTCTGGATATTTTCATCACTGTACATATATCTTTTCTATTTTTTTTATAAAACTTGGGTGTCTTAGGAAACGTTTGGTATATAATGGGTCATCATAAACCTTTTCTTTGATTTATGAAAAATCATACAAAATCAGTCAACAGTGCAGCTTTTGTTTCTGAGTCATGTGTACATTCTGATTTATTTCTTTTAATCTGTGATAGATATTGATGTTTGGATTTTTAGGTTATTTTCTAGACACAATAAGGATGATCTCTGATTTTTCTTACATTTTTCTAGGCACGTTTGACCTCCCATTATAATGTTACAAAGTAATACATGCAGTCTGTCCACTATTCACAGCAAGCACATTTCAACTTTCATTCTTTGATTTGATGCTCATATGCATTCCAAATTAGCTCATATCTTAGGAAGTAGTTCATACTACATTTGTATATATCCCATGTTGATTTAATCCATTCATTCATGCACATTTTAGACTTCCAAATCATTTTAGAAATCCATGTACACAAAGCACACTACAACCTTTGCACATTTTAGATACATATATTGCATTCATGCAAGATTTGGGGTTTTTGTAACTCCTAATCTAAGAAGATTATAAGGAAATGAATTTGATCACACGTTCATGTTTCCCCTCGATCTAATCATCCTTTCTCATCCGTCTCGGGGATTGAGAGATCTTCTTTTCTCAAAAAAACTAACATGCATCATTCTAGCTTGCTAAGCATACTTTGATTCTTTGATTATTTGTTTCAAGAACAATTCATGTCCCCTTAGATTAGGAAAACTTCATTACTTGATATGTGATTAGACGATTTTTCTTAGGTTTATTTGTGTGATCTTTCACTTTACATTGCATGATATTTGACTTAGATCTTATGAACGATATTTTATCTTTAGATCTTCCATTTCAAGTTTCTTATGTGGTGTAATATACTATCATAGTATTAATTGCCGAACCATACATAGTATAAGATGATTATTTGGATGCTAATTGAGGCCCGTCGAAAGACGGGGCGAGTTGAGGGTGTTTTAGTCGCGACAAAGGCTCCTTCCTCTCTCGTACCAAAACCCCGAACCAAGTTCTTTGGTTATGAAGGGCCGATGCCCTTATCCGCTTGGGTGAGTCAAATTTAGGTTTCTTGGTTCCTTAAAGACCAAGTGGCGACTCTGTATCTGTTTTCAACAGACCTTTCATTTTCTTCCCTTGATTCAAATCAATTTCAAAGCAATCTCAAACAAGAGAGAAGTGGTCCGCTTCTGTGTGTCCACAGTATGGTACTTCATGAATTCTTAATACCACTTTGAACTCTTTCATTTGTTAGGAAAAATTAGATTGGAAGAAAGACTACGATCTTCTAACGAAATGTACAATCCTTGTATACATGTCCCAACTTGGTAGTACTTCCTAATAGTAAAGCAACATTCAAGCTACCTCTTAACATTTGCAGTACTATATTCACTTTCTGAATAATCTAACAAAAAACAATGGTGTAGCACCCATATGGAATAAAACTTTTATGTGGTCATTATACAAAACCAGTGTACCTTCTATCACTAATGACTCTGGTCCGTTCAGCCCTGTCTCTTCATGCTTTCCTCCTTCCTTATATCCTGCTGTCTCAGGAATGATTGCATTTAGCCGGGCTTGTCCTTGTTGGCCAGGTGATTCATAGTTTCCTTTCCTTGAAGCTTTGTAATTATTACTAATATGTCCAAGGGAACCGCAGTTGTAGCATGTAATCCTCTGTCGTCCAAAACGTACAAGTGCCCTACTGTCTCGAGCGATATACCTCAGGGTACCATAGTTAAAACATCCACTACGATTTCCTTCCGTTGTTCTTGGTTAGTTTTGTTGAACTACTGGTTGGGGTTTATTTTCTCCATTAAAGGTCTATTTATGTCTTTGGGGATGATATGGTAGTTTGTTTTTAGAGTTAGGCTTCTACTGTGGCTAGAAATCAAATTGCCCACGACTTGATTAAGCATCTTCTTCCAAATCAACTGCCATTGCCACAATAGCCTCAAAAGATTTATCTAAGTGTACAATAGTCATATAGTGAATAGAAGGAATCAATCCTTGATTATACTTTCAAATTTTCTTCTCCTCACAATCCACCACATGTGGTACAAAGAGTGACAACCTGTCATGCTCCGAAGCAGCAAAAATAGAGAAAAATAAATTTCCTTTTTGGGGCCATAGGGAATGACGGGTGAAAGTCACTAATTATCCACACCATACAGTACTAGTCCAAAAGACAAACAGGAACAGTAAACAACGGTAATATAATAACAGTATCACTATTACAAACATCATAGTGTGGTCCACAGGATCACAACAGGTCTGGAGACAACATATGCCCAAGTACCCGTTAACATAAAATGGAGCAGAGTTTAACAAAAATAAACTAAATATAACTATATTCAGATCTTCAGCTGGCATAAGGATAGTCGTCAGCATAATACTCCTTAGTTTAACTGGCATCAGTGGGGTCACCCTCTATATAATCCTACTCCAGGTTGTAGCCATCACTGTAAGTTCCAATACCTGCATTGTTAAGGACAGGGTAGTCTGGACGGGGAATGTCCAGGCAAATAAAGGCCGTCAGCTTACTGAAAAAGCTGAGTGAGAACTAACCAACACAGTCTCATAGAAATGAAGCAATTACCAGTCATGCACAATATATAGCAGTGATAAATAATATCTTTTCCTCTTTTTATTCAAACACGTCATTTGTAGATTCTCATTGTCTTCTAACTCTAAGACTGACTGCACCAATACTAACTGACTGTACCCAACTGATTATATCATCAAGACATACTAGTGTTCTTGTTCACCGGTTTTAAGAACTCTTACTGTTCACTGCTTTTAAGAACTCTTGCAAATACCATACATCGCTCTCATATAATGACTAGTCGATGGACGCACCAATACTCTTGTTCACCGCTTTTAAGAACTCTTACTGTTCACCGCTTTTAAGAACTCTTGCAAGTATTGTCCGTTCACAATCAACATGTATTCGTACTCTTGTTTACCGCTTTTAAGAACTCTTACTGTTTACCACTTTTAAGAATGCTTGTGAGTACAATACATAACGCCCACATCCTACACAAATTTGTTCACCACTGATCTTTGATACTGTCAATACATACACTAACGGTCACCAATACTCCACTGACTCAATCACCAGGATTAACTAATGTTATCCATAACTCAAACCTTATCTTGTCATTGCGTCGTACTGTTACTAAAGTTCTGAACCTGACTACATTACTCATCACATTATCTCAATCTCATTATCATATCCTATTACCTCCGTAGTTCATAATATCGCATATAGTAATGTGGAACATCAATTAAACAGCTAAGCATTATGAATTATAAACTAAAGGAAACAACCAAGTTCTGTTATGGTTCGATTGATTGAATTCCTCTCAATCGCTTGAGGAAAGTGAGGTTCGATCGATCGAAGTGTTCTAGATCGATTGAAGCGTCGTACTGTTACTAATGTTCCAAACCTGACTACGTTACTCATCATGTTATCTCAATCTCATTATCGTATCCCATTACCTCCGTAGTTTATAATATCACATAATAGTAACGTGGAACATCAATTAAACAGCTAAGCATTATGAATTATAAACTAAAGGAAATATCCAAGTTCTGTTAAGGTTCGATCGATTGAAGTCCTCTCAATCGCTTGAGGAAAGTGAGGTTCGATCAATCGAAGTGTTCTAGATCGATTGAAGTCAAGGCAGTCTCAAGCGATTGAAGTCATTTCGATCGATTGAGACTCAGGGTTGTCAATCGCTCTAGCGTAGTTCGATCGCTCGAACTTCGTCTTTTACAGATTTTGTAGTGAATGTCCAAAATTTGGTAGGGTGTGTTTGGGTCCTTATTAAATGTACAAAAACATGTAAAACATCATAACTAAGCTACTGAGTGAGTTTGGAACTCACCGAACGTCGTAAAGGCGCGTTTGGCTCGTCAAGCTTTGAGCTCTCTCTCCAATGGCTTCTCATCTCTCTCTCTCTCTCTCTGCTCCTCTCTTCGTCTCTGCTTCTCTCTGTTTTCTTCTTCTGTTTGTCTTCTTCACTCTTCTTCTGCCTCCTCTGCCTGTATATATATAACTATATGTGTGAATATATATGGATATATATATATATATAAACTCACAAGAACATACACACACACACATACACACACTCTTTCTCTCTCTCTCTCTCTCAACTCTCTGGTTTTCTAAACACTTCCCACACACTAGCACAAACATATATGTAGAGGGGGAGGGGTACAGGTGGGCATGTGTACAGGAAGTTGGGATTTCAAATGATTACACGTTTGATCGATTGAAGTGTTCTCGATCGCTCGAACTCAGGTCGGCCAGGTTAGATCGGTTGAAAAAGGGCTTTGATCGATTGAAGTAGGGTCCATGTATTAAATTCAGGTCGGTATGGTTTCAATCGATTGAACAAGGTTCGATCGCTTGAACTCTGGGAATGCTCAATTGCTCGAACTAACTTCGATCGATTAAAGATAAAATTTCAAGGATGATCAAGGAAAAATATAAAATCTCTTTTGCATAAATACTCATTGAAAATACAGGGTATTACATCATCCACCTCTCAACAAAAGATTTCGTCCTTGAAATCAGAAGCATATAGAGTTAAAACAAAAATGGAAACTTCTCATGCATCTCTGACTCTAACTCCCACGAGGCTTCTTCTTTATCATGATGCTTCCACTGAATCTTGACTAGTGGTATCTCCTTATTTCTGAGCTTCTTGATTCCATGGTCTAGAATGCGAACTGGTCCTTCATTAAACATAACATTGTCGTTGACTTTAATGTCCTCGAAGTTGATCTCGTGTGCTGGGTTTTGAGAAAACTTTCTCAGCATACTGATGTGGTAAATGTTGTGCACTCTTGACATCTTCGGCGATAATGCAAGTTAATAAGCAACCTTTCCAACATGCTCTAGAATCTCGAATGGTCCAATGAATCGCGGTGATAACTTGCCTCTCTTCTGACCAAATCTAATGGCACCTCAAATAGTGAAACCTTAAGAACCACGTGATCTCCAACGGTAAACGCTAAGTCTTTGCGTCGCCTGTCAGCATAACTCTTGTGTCGGGTCTGAGTTATTTTCATCTTCTCACATACTATATGAATCTTCTCGTTGGTTTCTCATACCATCTATGGCCCAAGAAGTTAAGTGTCTTCAACTTTGGCCCAATAAAGCGGCAATCGGTAAGGTCTCCTGTACGAAGCTTCAAATGGTGCCATCCCTATGCTTGAATGATAACTGTTATTATAGGTGAATTTGATCAAAGGTAAGTGCATCTCCCAAGAATTCTCAAAATCAATAACGCAAGCGCGTAGCATGCCTTCCATCACTTGATTGAATCATTCAGTTAGCCCATTAGTCTGTCGATGAAAAGCTGAACTCAAGTTCAATGTTTGGAGACTCTTCCAAAACTCTGTAGTAAAGCATGAATCTCATTCTGACACGATAGTCACAAGTACTCTGTGTAACTGTACTATGTGTTGTAGATACATTCGGCTCAAATGTTCTACTAAATACGTCATACTGTAGGTAATAAAATGTGTCGTCTTCATAAGTCGATCCACGATTATCCAAATAGCATCGTGGTTTTGCTATGACTTTGACAATCCTACCAAAAAATCCATGGTTATATGTTCCCATTTCCATTGAGGAATCGGTAACGGTTGTAATAGTCTCGGTGGTTTATGATGTTCTGCCTTTACTTGCTTACAAGTAAGACATTGGGCCACATACTCAGCCACTTCTCTCTTCATTTTTTCCCATCAGAAATTCCTTTTCAGATCCTTGTACATCTTTGTACCTTCAGGATGTACAGTCATTCACGACTTATGTGCTTTATCCAATATTTCTTTTCGAGATTTTATTCGTCAGGTACACAAAGTCTACCCTTACATCATAAATCTCCGTCTGTACTAATACTCCAGACTTTCAGTTCCTTGGCTGACATCTTGGTGAACCATAGCTTCAAATCTCCCGTTGTCTGTTGAGCTGCTATGATATGGCTGATCAAAGTTAGCTGTACAATAAGACATCCAAAATGTTGTCTTTCTATTGGTTTTACTAGCTGAAGCTCGAATTCAGCTAACACTTCTAATGCTTTCCATTCTCGAATTAATAATGCAGTGATCACTAGCTGAGGTTTACAGCTCAAAGCATCTGCTACGACATTTGCTTTACTTGGATGGTATTGCAATGAAAAGTCATAGTCTTTGAGTAATTCCATCCATATTCATTGTCGCATGTTCAATTCCTTCTAAGAGAACAAATACTTCAAGCTCTTATGATCGAAAAATAGATCAAACTTTTCTCCATAGAGATAGTGTCTCCAAGTTTTCAAGGAAAACACTATTACTGCTAATTCTAAATTATGCATCGGATAATTCTTTTCATGTACCTTCAATTGTCTTGATCCGTGTGCAATGACATTCCCATCTTATACAAGTACACAACCAAGTCCTTGGTGTGATGCATTACTATAGATTATGTATCGCTTTCCACTCTTAGGTATCGCGAGTACCGGTGCAGAAGTCAATCTTTCCTTTAACTCTTAAAATGCATCCTCATGTTTATTTGTCCATTCGTACTTCTCCTCCTTCCTGGACAAATTCGTCAAAGGTCCTGTAATCTTGGAAAATCCTTCTACAAATCTCCTGTAATATCCTGCTAAGTCGAGGAAACTCCTAACGTTCGTCGTATTGGTCAGTTTATTCCAACTTAAGACTGCATCGATCTTGGATGAGTCCACAGAAATACCATCTTGAGATATAACAAGTCCCAAGAATTTGACCTCTTGTACCCAAAATTCACACTTACTGAACTTTGCGTACAACTTGGTATCTTGAAGTGTTTGTAAAGCAATCTGTAAGTGCTCTTTGTGATCTTTCTCTGTCTTTAAGTAGATCAAGATGTCGTCGATGAATACTATAATGAATTTTTTATCCAGATATAGTCTGAATACTCTATTCATTAAATCCATGAACACTATTAACACATTTGTCAATCCAAAAGGCATAACTAGAAACTTGCAATGCCCGTATCTCGTCTTGAATGTAGTCTTTGATACATCCTCCGGTCGAACTAATAACTGATGATATTCAGATCGTAGATCAATCTTAGAGAAAATCTTTGATCCTTGTAACTGGTTGACTAGGTCATCTATCCGAGGAAGTGGATATCTATTCTTGATCATAACCATGTTCAACTCCTTGTAGTCTATACAGAGTCGAAGTGTTCCGTCCTTCTTCTTTACAAATAGAACTGATGCTCCCCAAGGTAACGTACTTGGACGTATAAATCCTAGATCTTCAAGCTCCTGAACTTGTTTCTTTAGTTCCAACATCTTAGTTAATGCCATCCTATATGAAGTCTTAGATATCGAAAACATACCAGGTACTAATTCCACGCAAAAGTCTATTTCTCTCTTCAGTAGAAGTCCTTTAATATCCTGGAATACATCCTGAAAATCTTGTACGGTAGGAATCTGATCTATCTTGAGTTTCGTACTATTATTACCGATCGTAGATAAACCACTTGTCAAGAACATATCACTCGCTATCTGACACTGAAATCTGTTCGTCAGTCTTCATTGTATCGAAAATACAATCATTCTAGTAGGGCAATCCAGGTTGGCATCATACTTAGTCAACTAATCCATTCCTAGGATAATGTCGAATTCTGACACCGACAATACTACCAAATCAGCTAGAAGATTCTTATCTCCCAAGGTTAGTGGGCAATCTTTACACACTTTACCAAACTTAACAGTCACTACCAATGGTGACACATCATTAAGTGCTGGCACAAGTGTCTGGGGTACTAAACACAACTGACGCACAATTTTAACAATAATAAATGAATGTCCAGCTCCAGTATCAAACAAAGCTTTAATTGGACTATGAAAGAGTACGAGTGTACCTTCCAAATGTTGTTGCTCATCAGTATTAAAGCTTGATTCTGCTGGGATGATAGCATTCATCCTTATTTGATCTGGGGGTCCTTGAATTCCTTGAACAAGTGCCCCATACTATCCTCCGCGTGGTACATGACAGTCCTTGCTCATATGCCTTGGCTTATTGCAATTTCGGCAGACGAGATCTATTCGGCGGTTAACCCTGGGGGGTGTACAGAACTTGGCAATGTGCCCTAGCTTTATGCAATTAAAACATCCTCCATTATTACTTGGCGGGGCTGTTAGCAATGCCTGCGACTGTTGTCCTTGCTGGCGATATTGCTGGGGTCGAGAATAACCCTACTGTGGTTTTCGGGTTCCTTCCCAGGTTCTCTTGTTCCCTTAAAAATTTCCCTAGGGTCTCTACCCTTGGGTATTCCTTGGCAGCTGGGTCTAGAAACTCCGCGGTTGAAATCCTCTTGACGACTGAGGTCGATTTATCTATGGTTGCTGTGTTGGATAGGCGTCTTTCTCCAATCTTGTAGCAAACCTAACAATCCTTTTAAATGATTGATTCAGATGACCAACCATCATATGTCTACGGTGGGGGTTCAATCCTTGGTGAAATTGCTTCACCTTCTTCTATGGGGTGTCTATCATATGTTGAGAAAAACAAGATAGACGCTTGAATTGTGTTGTGTACTCCTGCACAGTCCATCCTCCTTGGACCAGATTGAGAAAGTTCCTCTCCTATTGGTCTCTCTCATCTTTTGGAAAGTACTTTTCCAAAAATCTTCCTTTAAATGTCTCCCAAGTCATTGCCCTTGCGGTACTTATCCCTATAGTGGCTCGCTTGGCTTCCCACCAATCTGTCGGTAGCATAAGTCAACTAAAATGTGGCAAGACGATGATTATTTTGCTTAATACATACCCAAAACTTCAAAAATCAGTTCCCCTTCCCGTAGCCACTGCTCTGCCTTCCATGGATTTGTAAATCCATTAAATTTCTCTAAGCATAATCCTCAGAAACATTTGAGTAACTTATCACCAATCTGCCTTGGTGGCAGTGGTGCAACGGGTCTCTGATGAGTAGAGTGGTTATACGAATCTCCCACATGCTCCATCCTTTGTATGAAGGCTTCAAAAACTCCCGTTGGATCCATGCCTTCCGGAATAGAGGCTCCCAAACGTGCTTGATTCCTTGGTCGAACCATAATGATAACGAGTGCCCCCTATAAGAGACTCAATGATCAGTTGAAAGTCTTCTTGCAGAAATGAAAGTAAGATGGAGAGAAAGAGTGTGTTTGATAACCCAATTAAGTGCTGAAAATGAAAGGTTTTAGCACTTATTTCTTTTTAGTGCATTTGATAATGTATCACTTAATTGAAAAAGCAGCAAAAAAATCGCTGAAAACTTTAAGTGAAAATTTTCTACTAAAAATAATCACTGAATGCATTCTATTTCAGTAGTTGAAGCACTATTTTCAGTATTACAAATTCAATCACTTAAAATTTTTAGTACTTAAAATCCAGCACTTAATTTTTAGCACTTAATTTTCAGTTTTATCAAATAGACCCAAAAGCAACAAGAACTAACAGTTATACTAAACAACACATATCAATCAAATATACAAGCAATAGCGAAAGTATTGCTCGAATATATATATATATATCAAAACATGTACCGCATAGTACACACTAGTCAAACTGTGTACTACGTGAGACAAAAGCAACAACAGTGCTAAGGTCGGCTACTAACAATACTACCACCACTGATAACAACTATACAAAAGCTATGGTTAAATAGCTATCTCTCAAGCTCCCAAAAATCTGGTGGACAAACTAACAAAAACTAAACCCTGCAGATCCTGACTCAAAAATCGTCAGCGTCTGATCCTATTGCTGGTGCCTCATCCTCATGTGCAATATCCATCTCCACAGGTGGATTGGCCTCCACTGATGCAGCAAGTATTCCAACCACTATTCCTATATCCCAATCCTCCACAATCATGTCGTCAACCACCATCTCCTCAACATCAAATGCTGGCTCGGCAACATCGACGATCAACTTAGGAAAATCCCCAACTAGGGCCATAACCTCTGCTAATGCAACTCCTCCTATCGGAACTCCAGCTGGCTATGCAACCATCGCTGCTACCCACTCGACTGCCATATTGGCAATAGTCGCTATATAAAGTACAGGTTCTGCTGGTAAATCGAACACAACGGGTATCTCTGATGCTATAATCTCCTCTGGCTCGACTGAAACATCCTCTATACCCTCATCTCCTACTATGTCATTCCTTCTAGCCATAACATCCTCATTACCTAACTCTGGGTCCTCCTCCGAGTCTTTCTCATCATCCTCGACAGACCCGATGTCCTTGGCGGGATCCTCCTCTGGGTTAATATCTACTTTCAGCTTGGCTTCTGGTGACTCTGGCTCCTCAGACTGCTCCTGTGGCTCTGGAATGGGTACTGATGTTGTCAATATCAAGATATAAAAAGTGTTCTTTACTTTTCAAAAGATTTGTAGTGTGAAAGCAAAGGTCGAACCCACAGGGATTGGTTAACTACAGCGACTTAATTTTAAAACCTAACTTCAGTTAATTATGAAAACGGATTTTGATTTGATTTTAATTAAACTAATAACAATAAAAATAAATCTAAACTATGAAAGCAATTAAAAGTGTTTTTGTAAATATGTAAAGGGAACCTAGGATTGCAAATCCACCACTAGCTTCATAATAGGAATATTTATGAATTACTTTAGCTTATTAAGTCGGATGATAATGGGAAATTGTAGCTACAAGCCCAATTTCTCCGTCAAGAAAATAATCATGGTTCAAGCACCAACATATTCCATCTTCGGTTAGCACGAATTATCCCACACTAAACTAGGGTTGTGATATAATTCATCTAATCTAGGCATGGATTATTCAGATACTTGATAGCACAAATCAATAAAGCACCATCACACGTAAATAATCTAAACAAGCACAGCGAGAATAGATCATTTAGCACATCACAGTCAAAATAGATCTAAGACAAGAATAAATTCTGAAAGTAATGATTTAATCACTAGAAGTACGATTTATTTATAAAAATCCTCGGAACATGTGACTGTAATCCATACATAATAAAACTAAAATAAAAACATAAATAAAACCCTATTACTCGACTAGGGCTTCATTGAAACCCTAGATCTAAGGTCTAGCTGTCCATGGAAGTGATGGATGGCAAGTAGTTGATGGAGGAGGCCATGGAAACCCTTGGTCTTCTTCTTCTTCTCCTTGCTTCCCTCCCTTCAATGGCTGGAAGTATGGTTGTATATGTGTGTATAATAGTTTCAACAACCCTTTTATTGAAGTCAATTAGGGTATATATAGATTTTAGGCAAGTTTTGGAAGCTTTCCTAACCCGAAACGAACTGAAACTGATATATTTTACAATCTGGACGCAGTTAGGACATCTCGTTTGCACAGGAGTCTTCAGTATACTGAAATACGCAACTTTGATTTTTACACATATCGCGCGAGCGGGTCGCGCGAGCGCGACATTTGGCACCTCGCGCGCGCGGATCGCGCGAGCGATTTCGGGACTTTCGCGCGAGCGGGTCGCGCGCGCGAACTGGCTTTTTCAGCTTCTTTTCTTCTGCTTTTTCACCCTGTTTAGCCTGGTATACTTGATTTCTTCCAAAACCTGTCAGAAAATAGAAAACGCAGTAAAAATATACAAAAACAGGATAAAAAGGTACTAACAAATGCTCGTTAAGGCGTATAAATAGGATTTGTTCTCTCCCGATCACACCCCCAAACCTACATTTTGCTAGTCCTCGAGCGAAACTAAAATAAAAACTAACTACTAATAAAACACTACTCCATTTTCGTATGGATCACGATTGCATTTAGCGTATGTAACAAGCCTTTTAAACCTCTAGGTGTCCCTAGTCGGACAAGTGAAGTCTCGTGAGGGTTCTCGTCAACAAGTCACCCACAACCATCTTTATTAACTTGTAAACTTAAAAAGTTTTATAAAATGAAAAACAAAACATTCAATACTCCTTATTATAACACAATGATTCGAAATAGAATAATGGACAAGAAGAAACGGAATCAAACGTTCACTTACATCATGGAAAACAATCCCAAGTACATGAATCGTATAAATCAATAGAATTTCTCATAAAATTGCACGTGTGTGATATGGTAGTCAAATGAACACGCGCATGTCATGAACTTGGAATATAACTCGGATAACCAATTAACTATGTCTCGACTACGAATCTCACACTGTTAATTACACTCTAAAATGAAACACTCAGAAACAGGTGTAATTTTTCTAAAATATGTGAGTAAAGAAAATATGTTTTCAAAAACGAGAAATGCTCACACATGACTCGAAAAGGATGCATGACGTGAAAGAATAATAGTCTCATGGATAGGATGCCAACAATCAAGAAAAATTAATCATTACCATGTTTTAATCCCCCTCCCATCGTTTACATATCCAAACCATGTTTCCTAGAATCAAATAGGACTTTTCAAAGGTTGTATTGTGGCTTAGACAATGAAAGAGGATAGAAAGGATTAATTAGGTAATTTTCAGAATGGCATTGTAAGGCATGTTCGATTTCTTTCATTCATCTCTTCTACCAACTTCATCTTTTCATTCTCTTCTTTTCATATATTTTCTTTCTTTTTTTTTTTTTTTTTTTTATCCTTATCTTTTTTTTTCTTTCCTTCTCGTTGCTTCTTGAAACAAATATTCATTGAATACCATAGCAACTACCCCAAACATCATCTTGCTTTCTTCTTCTTCTTAATCAATACATCGCCTTATCACCACTAACAGTTGACAAATCTCTCAGTGGTGAACTCCAAGTTTGTCAAGTCGGAGCAAAAACAAGGATAATGGTAATCAAAGAAAAAGAGGCATTGTAACGGCTCAACGGGGCGAACTAAGGAAATTTTTATCTTTTATCGGTCGGCAGTAAACAAAGAAGGCCTAAAATCATTCCCTAGGGTCATATGGTTCTTCAATGTTTACAATGGAAGATTATTTAGCATGGTAATAAATATTTTAACTTGACTATCAACCAAAACAAGAATAATGAGACTAAACAACAAGTTAATGCGCTAATTTCAATGAAATTCGACAAACACAAGATGTATTTATAACCCTCTAAAAAGAAAAGATAGGCTCAAAAGCTCACCGGGTTTAGTCTCCACCATGTGTTATCTAGAAATCCGACTCATATTATAGTTCACATCAAACATGTATTCAAACAACTACATGAAGTGCATAGGTTTATGTGCTACTCTATGATATAAAACTACGATTCTAACGATACATAACTTAAAATATTACATCATGACTTCCGCAAATATTTAATCATATCTTCCCTTGTTTACCATTCTATAACAATTCAAAGTTCTCTATAAAAAAGTATCAAATTGATATTGCAAAAACGTCGGTAACATCGTTTATTTAAACACTCTTATTGAAAATTTTTCAAAATTTTCAAAATTTTGCTATATATAATAATGTGCATGTGAGTGCATACCCCCAAACCTAAACCTTTCATTGTCCCTAATGAAACAATAAAACGAAAGAAAGGAGAGTACGTAAGGAAGGAACGATAGTACAGCGATCTTGGCAATGACAAACAGGTGAACACAAAGGAATATGGCAATAAAGCGCAATGTTACCTGTTACTACTAGATAAACGAAAAAAAACTAAACAAAGAAAAGATGAAAAACAACTAAAAGAAATATAAATAAAGTAACCTAATCTATACGATATAACAAAACAAAGAAAACAAAACAAACATAAACTAGAAAAAGAAAATAAAGCATACGATAAAAGAAAATAAAACATAACCAGAATTATGACAATAATCAAAATCCTGATGGAAAAGGACCTACGAAACAAAAACAGAAATGGAAAAACTACCTGAACAGGTATGGGGGAAAGATACAGAAAAGAAAAACAAATATCAAGAAAAGGGGAAATCGCGCGAGCGGCCGTCGCGCGCGCGAATTCTGATTTTTTTTTTCTCCCTCGCGCGAGCGAGATATCTCGCGCCCGGGAGATCAAGCGCGAGGAGAACCCGAGGGCTCATAAAAAGAAAAGTCAGAAAAATTTCACTAAGGCACACTCTCGCGCCAGCGGGCCGCGCGAGCGACGTCTCGCGCGAGCGGGCCGCGCGCGCGAGAATGGTATTTTCTCTCGGTTCATTTATTTTATGTATATAATTAAAAATAACTCCACTCCAACCCCAAACCTATTCAGAACGACCACAACTGACTCAAAAAGACCCAAAAATGACCAAAAATAAGAGAAACGGACGAAATAAAGCTTGGATTGCCTCCCAAGAAGCGCTAACTTTTACGTCTTTAGCTAGACCTTTCTAGCTCAAGAATCATGGAGGCCGTAATTCGGACTGTGAACCCTTTAAGATGTCAGGAAGAGCCCGATGGTAAGTTGAAATCACGTCGCTTTGAATTACTTCGATTGACGGTTTGTCAGCATGTTCAAATCGATTTCTTACCTTCCGAGTAGATTCAGCATTAGGGTCCGAGGTATTAGGATTCATCCACTCATCATCATCCGCTATATCTTTGTCGTTACTCACATTTATTGCTTTGTTAGGCTCAGTATTCCGTCTTACCTCACCTTCCGCCTCACATAGGTAATCGTCGTCTTTAGGAGGTTGATCCATAGCATTAAAAATGTTTAATTTTAAGTTCATGTTCCCAAACGACACTTTCATTACCCCCGTCCGGCAGTTAACACGGGCGTTAGCGGTTGCTAAGAATGGACGGCCTAGAATGACAGGAGTATGTTTCCTAGCATCTAGCACGGGTTCAGTGTCAAGGACCATGAAGTCAACAGGATAATAGCATTTATCAACCTTAACCAAGACGTCCTCGACGATTCCTCTAGGTATTTTAATAGAGCGATCCGCTAATTGTATTGTAGCGGCCGTAGGTTTCAGTTCACCTAGACCTAATTATTTAAAGACGTGATAAGGTATGAGATTAACACTAGCTCCTAAGTCAAGGAGAGCCCTATGAATGATAGTGTCACCTATGACACATGAAATCGTAGGCGTACCAGGATCCTTATACTTCGGAGGAGCGTGTTGAAATATAGAGCTTACTTTTTCTGTTAGAAAGACCTTTTTAGGAGTATGACTCCGTATTTTGCGCTTTTGGGTACAAAGGTCTTTTAAACATTTAGCATAAGCGGGAATTTGTTTAATAGCATCGATGAAAGAAATATTGATTTTAACTTGTTTAAACACCTCGAGTATATCTTCCATTTTTGACCCTTTCTTGGGCAAATGTGACGGTCCCTCAACGTTAGGTGGATACAGCATTCTCGAAATATGATTAGTTGGGACCGGTTCATTTTCTTTTCTATTTTGATTCACGTCCTCACCTCTCTCTTTATTAGAGTTGATGGTCATATCTACCACATTCTCATTCTCATTCTTATTAGGGGTTTCTATCACCTCTTCTCGTGTAGTCATCCTAGTTGAGACGGCATTTACTTGTTCATTCGACCCCTTAACCTCATATTGTCCCTTAGGGTTTTGAATTGTTTGACTAGGCAACGTCCCCTCGGTTCTACGACTCACTACAGTAGCTAGTTGTCCCACTTGGGATTCAAGCTTCGCAATGGATTGTGTGTGAGAGTGCACTATTTGTGCTTGTGCCTGTACTTGTGTTTCAATTTATTAAGGGACGCCAACACCTTTTCCTCAAAAACATTACCCCTTGAAGGATTCGAATTAAGAGGCGGTTGTTGGTATTGATTAGGTTGAAACTGAGGTCGATACGCATTTGGAAAATTAGTTGCCTCATTAGGATTATTAGTATTATTTTTCCATGAGAAGTTAGGGTGGTTTCTCCATGGCGCGTCCGGATTATTATTAGTCGAATTATAATTATTTCGTGGGTATTGTTGAATAGAATTAATGTGTTGCTCCACGAATTCCGGAAATTGACTTGCCGATGGACATGAGAGTATAGAATGTGAAGGATCAGAACATAATGCACAAATTTCATAAGAGGGTGGATTAGACGTTTTGTTTATTTGCATCAGTCGGTCAAGTTTTCTATTTAATTCTTGTATTTGCATTGACTGACTTGACTCAACTGTCACCTCTCGCTTAGGTTGAAGGTATCCCTCAGAACGGACAGACACCGCTTGGTGCATCGAATTCTCGCTCAAAGTTTCGAAAATTTTCCAGGCCTCGTCGACGCTTTTGTGTAGGAAAGTTCCCGCACAAACGGCATCGACGGTATTCCTAACAGAGGGAATAAGCCCCTCGTAGAAGACTTGAACCAATTGCCACTTGGGAACCTGATGATGTGGACACGAGCGTAATAATTCTTTAAATTTTTCCCACGTGTCATAAAGAGTCTCCCCATCTTGCATCACAAAATTAGTTATATCTTTTCTTATCTTATTTGTACGCATAATAGGGAAAAACTTTTGTAAAAAGGCGGTGTGTAAGGCTTCCCATGTTTTTATTGTGTTTGGCTAAAGTGATTGAAGCCAATACTTCGCTTTGTCTCTTAAGGAAAATGGAAAGAGCCGCAATTTTAATTCATCATTATTTAGGTTTTGTATTTTCAAAGTAGAGCATATACCCTGAAAATCCCCTAAATGTTGGTAAGGGTCTTCATTTAGACGGCCATGGAATGATGGAAGTAGCGAGATGGTAGACGACTTTATCTCAAAGTGAGATGCTGTCGCCTCCGGTAATTCGATACAAGCTTGTGGCGTGTACGTCGTAGGAATAAAATAATTTATAAGTGGAGGAGGTGGCGGTATATTAAGATTATTCAAATTAGCTCCGTTGTTATTTTGGTTGTTTTCGTTATTATTTCCAATGTCTGCCATTTTAATTGGTTCTATGTTATTAAAGCGTGGTTTCTTTAGTCTTGTAAGAGTACTACGTATTTCGGACTCAAATAAAGAAGTTGGTTTTAGTGTCAAATCGTCGTCTATTAAAAACCTAGCTCTAGAAGTTAAGTTTGAAGACTTGTTAAGTCTTAATGTACGTTCAAGTTCAGAGTCAAAAGGTTTTAATTCCGGTTTATTTGAACGTGTACCTAACATAAACTAAAATAAAGGAAAAGAAACTAAAACGACTAACTAAACAAAAGAAACAAATAGCAATCACGCAATTAGGGTGAAAGGCACACAACTACTATGATGCATGCAAATTATCCTATAATGCAATGACCGCGTCAAGCCCAGCGCCCCGGGTTTCCTAGCTAATGCAGTGCAATTAACCCTAAACTAATGCAAATAGTGCGTCACAGCGCCCTGACTTACAGTGGTTTAAAGCGAGTTTCAAAAGAAGCAATTTATTTTATTTTATTTATATATTTTTTTTTCCGCGTATGCTCCTTTGATGTAATTAGCTACTCCACTCGGAAACGTTGGAATTTGATGACTCGATAACCTATAAAATAAAAAGAAAAGTTAGTAACTAAAAATCAAAAACGGAAAATAAGAAAATTAGTACCTACTCTAATATTTACGAATTAACTAAACTAAGATTCTAAAACTAAAGGTAGTAATGCAATCCCCGGCAACGGCGCCAAAAATTTATGTTGTCAATATCAAGATATAAAAAGTGTTCTTTACTTTTCAAAAGATTTGTAGTGTGAAAGCAAAGGTTGAACCCACAGGGATTGGTTAACTACAGCGACTTAATTTTAAAACCTAACTTCAGTTAATTATGAAAACGGATTTTGATTTGATTTTAATTAAACTAATAACAATAAAAATAAATCTAAACTATGAAAGCAATTAAAAGTGTTTTTGTAAATATGTAAAGGGAACCTAGGATTGCAAATCCACCACTAGCTTCATAATAGGAATATTTATGAATTACTTTAGCTTATTAAGTCGGATGATAATGGGAAATTGTAGCTACAAGCCCAATTTCTCAGTCAAGAAAATAATCATGGTTCAAGCACCAACATATTCCATCTTCGATTAGCACGAATTATCCCACACTAAACTAGGGTTGTGATATAATTCATCTAATCTAGGCATGGATTATTCGGATACTTGATAGCACAAATCAATAAAGCACCATCACACGTAAATAATCTAAACAAGCACAGCGAGAATAGATCATTGAGCACATCACAGTCAAAATAGATCTAAGACAAGAATAAATTCTGAAAGTAATGATTTAATCACTAGAAGTACGATTTATTTATAAAAATCCTCGGAACATGTGACTGTCATCCATACATAATAAAACTAAAATAAAAACATAAATAAAACCCTATTACTCGACTAGGGCTTCATTGAAACCCTAGATCTAAGGTCTAGCTGTCCATGGAAGTGATGGATGGCAAGTAGTTGATGGAGGAGGCCATGGAAACCCTTGGTCTTCTTCTTCTTCTCCTTGCTTCCCTCCCTTCAATGGCTGGAAGTATGGTTGTATATGTGTGTATAATAGTTTTAACAACCCTTTTATTGAAGTCAATTAGGGTATATATAGATTTTAGGCAAGTTTTGGAAGCTTTCCTAACCCGAAACGAACTGAAACTGATATATTTTACAATCTGGACGCAGTTAGGACATCTCGTTTGCACAGGAGTCTTCAGTATACTGAAATACGTAACTTTGGTTTTTACACATATCGCGCGAGCGGGTCGAGCGAGCACGACATTTGGCACCTCGCGCGCGCGGATCGCGCGAGCGATTTCGGGACTTTTGCGCGAGCGGGTCGCGCGCGCGAACTGGCTTTTTCAGCTTCTTTTCTTCTGCTTTTTCACCCTGTTTAGCCTGGTATACTTGATTTCTTCCAAAATCTGTCAGAAAATAGAAAACGCAGTAAAAATATACAAAAACAGGATAAAAAGGTACTAACAAATGCTCGTTAAGGCGTATAAATAGGATTTGTTCTCTCCCGATCAGGTACCTTGAGTACCAGTGGTAGCAGTTCTACTGTTGGTGCCGCCTCAATAGGTCCTCTAAGAATAGCTCAAAGTGCTATAGCGTCCATCTCCACCTTACTCTGAATCAAACGTAAAATCTCCTGGTAAATATCTCTACCAATCCTCGCTGAATGATAAACATCCATACGTATCTCCATAGGGTGGGTCCTCCCGGTCACATAAAGCGCCTTCCACATATCTTCCTCTAGATATCTACTAGCTGTCTAGTGTATGCGGTCATAATGGTACAAGATCAAGGGTGATTACACAGTCCCATGATTACTTGACCGACCGGGTTACCCCGAGCCTCCAAGGTCATAGTTCTGTGCAATCGACTGGCGAGACATGCAAGTGAAATGCAACAGGCATACAAAGATTAATTAATTTGATAAAAAGGATGCTTTCAAGTCTAATCCTCGAGTGAATCCAAAATAAAAAATTCTGGTCTGCAAAACCAGAGATTCTGGGTTCGATCCCCAGCAGAGTCGCCAGATTATGGATATCGCAAATTTCCGTACCCACGGCTTTTTTATTTAAAACATTTTCCAAATTCAAATTTAAATTAAAAAATGAGTCGCCACTTAATTTTTAAAAGGAAAATTAAGAAACCATTTAAAAGCAAACCGATCTTTTGCGAAACCAAAGATTAACTAGGTCCGGGGATTATGGAATGAGAGAGGAAGGAGTCCGACGGACTAAAACACCCTCTCTCATCCTATCTCGTGATAGGCCTTTACTCAACATCCTTTTAATCAAACTATTAATCTAAGCGTGCCCTCGACTAATACATAGATATAAATATATATTACATAAGCATGTTGAAATGGTGTAAAATTGCTAATGACAAAATATCATTCAAAACCAAGTAGCTCAATTAGCAAGCAATATGATATGCAAAATAGAGAACTAGAGAACTTACCCGGGATCCTGCTGTGAATATTTAAATGTGCAATGCATGCAAAAGTTGAAATCCTAACAAGGGAGTCTCTAATACACATATATACCTATAAGGCAAATTTTTAATTCTAAGGTGTCGCACATGGGGTCCACATGATGTACAAGATATAAAGTTAGATGACAATCCTAACAAGGGAGTCATACCTCATCGTTTCTACAAAACAAGGGTTAGTCCACATGATGTACAAGATATAAATTTAGATGACAATACTAGACTTCTAGCTTAGATCTATCGAATGTAATTAAATCTAAAGCAAATGAATCCTAAGTATGAACATCAAGCCACATGGATGAATGTATACATAGACAAGAGTAAATTATGAAGTATTCATTATTTTGGGTAATTTAAACTTTGAATTCAAGTTTAACTATTCACTATTGAAACATGGTTTAAACCCTAGGTCATAGAAAAGTCATTTGGACCATTATTTACAAGATTGGTCAAAATTGTGACAGAATTCTGGAAATTGCTGAGAGCAGATCAGAACTTCAAGAAATGAAAAGGCATGGTTTCCAAGGTTTGATCTTGATGATTTTTGGACAGTGGGTGCCTATATGAGTATAGTTGCTAACCAAAAAAGAAAATCAAAGTTCCAACGGTTAGATCTCTGGGAATTGAATAAACACTAGACATCACTCAAAAATTTCCAACCTTCTGTCCAGAGATATTGTATGATTTTATAAAAATAGTAAAAAAAATCTAAAAGACTCTAATCTTTTTAGGGGTCTTGTTAACACATTAAAGTTCACAGAAAAAATTATTTGGGGTCATCAATACTTGATCAGGGCTCTGATTTACTCATTTAAAAAAGGTGTTGCTGTTCTGAAACTCTAGACAGATAGTTGTGGTTTCACAAAACTCATGACCAAACCACCCTAACCATGGAATCTTATTAAAAAAAATTTCAGCGGTAGAACTTTGAGTTGTGGACACTTTCCCATTGGTTTCATTCAATTCAACGGTTCGATGTTTACCTAAAAATCTTTGATGAAAAGTGGTTGATGAACTCACTGCACCTTTGTCTAGTTCATCTTTCACTTACTAATTTTAACTACTACGCCATTAAACTTGTCTTTGGTTAAACTAATTCTCCTACTATTTTATGGTCATGGGAGGCTAATGACTCTCATGCTTGTAGATTTCAATGAAGTATGGAGAAACTTCATGAAATCTAAAGGCAATAAACCCAAATAATGATGATTGACTTGGACTTATTAACTAAACATGTTAAACATGAACTTTAATCCCCTTGTAAACCATGAACTTACAAGAGAGACAAAGGACTTCATATCAAGATATTCAAATGAGACATTGGAGGTCTCATGAATCTCAAGAGGTGAATATAATTAAAAGAAATGACTTAAAACTCAAGTATTATCCAAGTTAATACATATTTAGAAGCTAATTAGTTTAAAGTCTACCTCTAAATATCCTCAACTTAGTGATTTTGAGGGGTTTCCACAAGTAAAACAAGCTTTTCAACTCTTAATTCACACACACAATTTCCTTCCTCACTCTTATGAAGGTGATTCTTAGGTTGAGAGGTTGAAGATGAAAAGATTCAAGATAAGGTTGGAAGATTCAAGAATTCCTCTTACAATAGGATATTCACCCTGTTTATATAGGGAAATTTAAATGGGTATTTTAGTCATTTCAGGGGAAAAAACACTGATTTCATATGTCCTTTTGATGGTACAAAATGTGTTGTATTATAGCTATCTGCCTCAAAATGCAGCACTTACTGAAGATGGAAGCGGCAGTCAGTGACAGCCGGCATGGCACTCAATGAATGCCGCAACGACATTCATTGATTGTCGCATCGGCATTCTTTGAATGCCGCGAAAAACTCTAGGAACTGTCGTTTCTTAAATTTTGTAGCACTTGAGTGAAATTGGTGGCAGTCACTAACTGCCGTTGCGGCACTTACTGACTATCGAACGGCAGTCAGAGAGTGCCGCAGAAGTATGCCATGTGCTGTTTTCTCTATTCTTTCCTTTTCTTTCTCTTTTCTTCCTTCTCTTTGTTTTTGTTTGAATTGAAGAGCCTTTTGAAGAGCTTGAATTACCTTTGGAAACGCTAAGTTAGTCGGACATTATTATCATTGGATCTAAGAGGAGATACTACCCTATTTCTGACGTTTGGTCAATTTGGGGTGTCTACAGTTTGCCCCTCTTCAACAAAGCTTATGGAGCAACGCGTGTCACAAGTGAATGTCGAAGCCTGTGTGAAGACAAGCCTTTGACTAAACTGTCGAATCTGGATGAAACAAACTGCGTTACAAAAAAAAATGGGGATGCAGCCAAGTTCTCCTCGATCGTGGTCAACGGTGAGCTGCCTACGTATCCACTTAGGAATAAGACCAAGACGTCGTTTGAAAAAGGATCAAACACGCAAACACAAGTAGCCAAACGGATTAATGCACCTATCATGTCGTGATACACGTGCTTATGCAAATGACAGTGGTCAGTGCAATTTTATGCTCTACAAATGACATGGTTTGAGATCAAGCCATCCCGACGTGCCTAGATGCAGTCTATGTTCTATGTTATCTAATGTTCATAGTTGACTCAACTTAAAGATGACCTGCTACTAGAATTTCGAGTTCCTGCAACCCTCAGGTTGATGCTTTGTGAGTATACAGACGAGTGCAACCGACTGGGCGGTGCTTCGCAACTTAGGCCCCGGTGTCAATGAACGTTTGCTCTGATAATCCGCAACCCTTCGGCCCCATCGGATATGTTTGCTCTGAAAGAAATCCGCAGCCCTTCGGCCTCGTCAGATATGTTTGCTCTATTCATGTATTTATTGGATGATGCATGGTGCGGTAACCAGATAAGATTCTCGGAGACTGGCTAATGCAAATCTGTTGCGAGGACTGAGAATATAAATTTATTATATTCTAAAAAGCGGGGCCAATGCAAATGTATTGCGAGGACCGAGAATATAAATCGTTATATTCTCAAAAGCGGGGCCAATGCAAATCTATTGCGAGGACTGAGAATATAAATCTGTTATATTCCCAAAAGCGGGGCCAACGTAAATCTGTTGCGAGGACCGAGAATATAAATTCGTTATATTGCCAAAAGTGGGGCCAATGCAAATCTATTGCGAGGACCATGAATATAAATTCATCATATTCTCAAAAGCGGGACCAACACAAATCTATTGCGAGGACCGAGAATATAAATCCGTTATATTCTCTAAAGCAGGGCCAACGCAAATCTGTTACGAGGACCGAGAATATAAATCAGTTATATTCCCAAAAGCGGGGCCAACGCAAATCTGTTGCGAGGATCGAGAATATAAATCCGTTATATTCTCAAAAGCGGGGCAAACGCAAATCAGTTTCAAGGACCAAGAATATAAATATGCTATATTCTCAAAAGCGGGGACTAACGCAAATCTGTTGCGAGGACCGATAACATAAATCCGTCATATTTTCAACAGTGGTGCCAACGCAAATCTATTACGAGGATCGAGAATATAAATCCTTTATATTCTTAAAAGCAGGGCCAACGCAAATCTATTGCGAGGATCGAGAATATAAATTTGTCATATTTTTAACAGCGGGGCCAACGCGAATCTGTTGCGAGGACCGAGAATGTAAATTCGTTATATTCTCAAAAGAGGGGTCAACACAAATCTATTGCAAGGACTGAGAATATAAATATGTTATATTCTCAACAGCGGGGCCAACGCAAATCTGTTGTAAGGACCAAGAATATGAATTTTTTATATTCTCAAAAGCGGAGACCAACACAAATCTGTTGCAAGATCCGAGAATATAAATCTGTCATACTCCAAAATTTTAAGAGTAAAAAATATTCAGATTATTCTGGAGTCAAACAAGCTTAAATTCTTTTCAATTTTCCAAATCAGGAGTCAGTTAGACTCAAATTCTCTCAATTTTAAAAACCAGGAGTCGAACAGACACAAATTCATTTAATTTTCAAAACTAGGAGTCGAACAGACTCAAATTCATTTTAATTTTCAAAACTTGGAGTTGAACAGACTCAAATTTATTTTAATTTTCAAAACTTGGAGTCGAACAGACTTAAATTCATTTTAATTTTCAAAACCAGGAGTCAAACAGACTCAAATTCATTTTAATTTTCAAAACTTGCAGTCGAACAGACTCAAATTCATTTTAATTTTCAAAACTAGGAGTCAAACTGACTCAAATTCTCTCAATTTTCAAAACATGGAGTCGAGCAGACTCAAATTTATTTTAATTTTCCAAAATTGGGAACCAATATGGTCCTGGAAATCATCTTTAGGGGCCAAAAGAGTAATGAGGGCAAATTTCGGGGGTTTAAATTCAATTTTCGAGACTCAATTTTGAAATTTGGGGGGAAAACCAAAGGCCATGTAACCGCCTCAATCGCGGCACACGCTAAAATTTGTGACAGTCCGTGACTGCCGTGCCATACTCACTGAATGCCGCAGCGGCACTCACAGAGTGCTGCACAACGCTTCATCAACTGTCGTGCACTAATACCGAGTGTCGCGTTTAAGCGGCAGACCACTTATACGCTTGGTTTCAATTCATTTTCTCTCATTCTTCACAAATCCTCCCAACGAAAATCCCTCTGGAGATTTTTCTCCTTTTTCTCGCATTGATCTAAGGGACTCACAGGTTAGTTCCTCTCGATCAAAATCTCATTTTTTTTTTCTTTATTTTTGTTGTTTTTTTTTATTTCTTTCAAAGGTTCGACATTGAGTTCTTCTCTTCTTGACAGGCCTTGGCTAGCAGTTCAGGCAGTGGAAAGAACACCAAGTATGTGGCCACTCCTCACTCTGATCCTACTTTCTTGCTCCGGGATCCGAACGAGCATTTATCCGCTTGAGCATTCAAATGAGAGGTATACATACCGCCCCATCTCTTCTTCTTTTCTAAATTTCAAAGAATTATAATGTATGGTGTCAAGTTGTGCTTTTGGATGCATGTTCTTTGGTTATTTAGGCTCTGAATTCTTTAGTCTGCTTTGCTCGTTCTTTTTCCATTTCTGTATCTCTTACCCTGCTCCTTATTTAAACCTTATGGATGAGTTGTGTGACAACGAAACCTTATGAACGTGGACGTTATGCTTACGGAATTTTCCGAACACCCCCCAAGTGTCATTTTATTCATTTACTATTTAATTTCATTATGACTCATTATTATTTTTCATCACCAACGTATTACGTTTCTTCATTTTTGTTCTAGAAAACTCATGTATGCACGATGATAAAACGTTCATGGATGTTATGCTTGTGACTTTTTTCGAGTGTTCCAATCGCTATTTTATTCATTCATGTTCAATTTTAACACTCCCAAACATACTTTACATATTTTCCTCATTTCTTCGCGCAAAACTCAAAAAAAAAAAAAAAAAAAAAAAAAAACTTCACGTGTTTTTATCAAAAATGCGAATATTAAATTCATGGAATCTCTCGAGTGTTTCAATTGCTGCCATTTATTATTCATTCATCCTTTTATTATTGTTTCTATTTTATTTTTCTTTTCTTCCATCCATTTATTTACTAACACGGGATCTTGCGACTTCTCTTTTTGCAGCTCCAGCCCAGTGTGCTGAAGGGACATAGCATCCTGGCACACAGATTTGCATGGTACGAATCCTTAAATTAGACTGTACAGGGCTTCGTCAACGCATCGGGATTTGGTGACTTTGTCAAACTCTTGACGAAGAGCTCCAATGACTTGAAACAGATTCATGCTCTCTCAGAGTGATGGTGGGACACCACGCATTTCACTTCTCATTAGGAGAGATGACGATGACCCCACTTGATATTAGCATGATCACAGGGATCCTCTTCAGGGGGGAGTGCCTCCGCTACCTCGATACGGTGACGAAGTGAGATCGGGTGTTACCGTTGCTAGGAGTCATTCCTGAGGAGACCACGGTCACGGTCAAATGGTTGATGGATACATTTAAGGGCCAGCAGAGCTTCACGGACGAACAGATGGCCCGAGGCTTCATCATGTACTTGCTGGGATGTTCTCTGTTGAGCACGAGGGGGGATCGGATTTTCGTGGCACTGGTAGGGTCACTGGAGGACATGGGATAGATTTACCAGTACAACTGGGATAGTACAGGATTAGCCATCCTGTACAAGCATACGGGGGACATTTACTGGGATCGCCCGTGCTCCATCGAAGGCTTCTGGAGGACTTAGGAGGTACATCTCTCCTTTTATTAGTGACACGACTAAAAATTTGTGTGCGCTTGTGTGCTATACCCAAGTGTAGGTAATCGTGCAAGTAGTAATCTGGTTAAGACCAGGTTGATCCCACAGGGAAGGTGTTAAACTAAATACCTAGATTAGTCTCTAGAAAGAAAATAAAAATCAATATTTGCAAGGTTGTAGAACACGAAGTTCCACGAAGTAACTACTAAAATTAAAGCAACTAAATTAAATTAAACTAGTGATTAACGAAGTAACTAAAGCGATATTTTGGAAACGGTTTTCTTTATAAGGGAATGTTGGGATCACACGAGTCTGCAGCGATCATGCCATCTACCATGCAGTTACATTTAAGCTCTAAGGAATGTATCTCTCTACAGCACTCCGTATTTTCTAAAAATAAGAATCAATAGTCCTTTCATGGCTGGGACAATATCATCACAGTTAAATTGAAACACATGAAAGCGGTTTAAATCAATAGTTGAGTCTCGCATTCTGAATGGTGTTAGCAATGAAAATGGTTTGCAAAAGTTATTGAAGAAAAATACCTTAAGGCTTAAAGTAATGAAACTGTTTTGACAAACTGAGCATTCGGGGACAGTTTGATAACACATCTTAAAAATAGATCTGAACCGCACCGCCGGTAATTTCTTGTATAATGACAGAGGATATAGTCTCGGGTGTACTGGGAATGTATGGGTAATAGTGGTCGGGCAACCCCGGTACACCCAAAGCAACGACCATAGTAGCCGGGCTAAATATGATCTTGCGACCCCGGAAGAATGATCGGTAAGTGAATGGTGCTGCAGGGTCCTTAATCATGGTCACACACACTTCTCGCACCCATGTGATGTTGATTCTTTTAGACTGCATCAACATCTCAAACCAACGCGACATGGCACGAATGCGTGCATGGAACCATGGGGCAGAAAGCCATACAGCCTCGAGTGGCCGCTCTAACATCACCTTCCTCGTCTGGAAGTACCGTGTGAACCAAACCCGATCCTCGTCATTTCGAAACCCATGATCGGGTATCGGATCTGGTATGGTGAGAACAAGGGGTTTGGATTTAGAATACCCCATGATCGGATTCATTTGGAATGCCCTGAAAAAGAAAACAACAAACAAGAAAAGATTAACGAAAGCAAAAGTAAAAGGACCAACTAAAGACACTGCCACTGTAGCAGTTCGATCGATCGAGCAGTTTTTGATCGATCAAAAAACTGCTGCCTTCGATAGCTCAAAACCAGCTCGATCAATCGAATAAGTCTTGCTGTCGATCACTCAAAACCAGCTCGATTAATCGAGCACAGCGAGACTCAAAAAAATGATAGAAACTAAAATCGAACAAAACAAACAAGAACCTAAGATTGCTACGATTATAAACATAGGTCTTAGGACCAATGGGGAGCATCCCCTGAGGTTTTAACCAATATTGGAAAAGGAGGGATCTCGGGACTTTACCTCGAGTTGAGCGCGGCTGAGAGGAGGTGGTGATGATGATGAGTGTTGGTGAGGTGCAGGGACGACCCTCTACTGATGGAATTGGGAGGAAATCTCCGGGCTCTCTCACTCTTTTTTTTTCTTTCAAGCGCTCGAGGGTGAAGGAGAGGGAGAGAAACAGAAGAGGTGTATGCTGAACGCTTTGTTTAAATTCAAGTCTCGAGCGATCGAACACTCTCGATCGATCGAACTTTCGATCGATTGAGAATTATTCAAGCGCTTGAGGTTTGGACATTTTTGATCGATCGAGGGTTGTTCGATCGATCGAACATGAAAATTATCAGAAATCTTTACACAGAACAATTGTGTACCCCCAACTAATAGAAATTGATCTGGACATACAGAATATCGTAAAAGCAGTTCAATTACAAGACATGCAAGCCAGAAAAAGATCATCATCAACAAGGAAATATAAAATTGCAAATTTATAAATTTAACATTATAATAGCATCCTTTTTGCAAAGTTATTACCCACCACCATGGTACTTAAAACCTTATTAATCAAGAAAAAATAAAAATTGAAAGCAAAATTGGCAATCCTTTGTCCAGCATTACACTTCAAATGATAAAAGAAAGACCACATGACAAAACGCAGTTGAAGTGGAGCACTAATTTTCAAATATGAATATTCCATCTTCCGCATTTGCTTCTTCTTCCGCCACATCTTCAAGTGTAGATTCCAAACTTGATGATTCCCTTTCCCAGAACAGTCAGAAAGCAGCAAGGATATCATCGAATGAGTCTGAAATCTCTGAGGGATTGATTACACTAGCAAGAGGTGATCCAGATGGAGACAAAGATAACGGAGTGTAATTTCTCAACGGACTTTTCTCTTGTGGCGGAGTACCCGGGGGCACTATGTATGGTCCAAATCCATGGAACAGCTGATGCGGGAGGAACAACGGTGGTAACATTAGATTCATAGTGAGCAGCCTGATAAAGGAAAACAAAAGAACACCAAAAAGAAAAAAAAATTAAGTAAAACAAAAGAAAGAACCAAAAGAAAGGAATAAATACGGTAGGATGAAAAGAAAAAGAAGTGTGACAAGGAATTAACCTCACTATTGGCGTGATACAACCATGTGCACTAGAAGGTAGAGGGCATTGCAGCCGAAACAACAAATAACTTAAGTGCACATAGATGTATGGAACCAATTCGATGACAAGGAAGTCATCAACATAAGTGAAGACAGCATTATGGCGTTCAGGCACCACATCCTGTAAATCATCTTCCTCCCATGGTTCGCACATCGAATCATTCTCCCATTGTGCCAAGAGAGCATCATCGACTTCCCCAACAAAATACCCCTTTGGTTTGCCTTCCTCTTCAGGGAAGTCCATATGTGCGAAGGGGTTAATGTGGAGGAGTGCAGGATCGGAAGGGATGTACCCTTGGGTTAAGTCAATGACATCATCCGCTCCGGGCCCTTGATAAGGAGAGAGACAGAATGCAATCTCCTCAGTAGTCCATAGAGGGTTAGGATATTCAGAGTTAGCCCATGACCCGATGGAATGGATGTCGTCATCCCTCATATTTTCACAGCCTGCAGGAGAGAGATAACATGATAGCAGATTAGAATCGAGGTCACACTCATAAAGAGACAAAAACAAATGAAATAAAACAAAGTGCAGTAAAGGAAAGAAATACAGCAACAATATGTGAACAAGCTTTAGTGTTTTATGTGGATAGATAGCTGGGCTCATCTAGCTCGATGTGCTCAGCTTTTGGTAATAAGTTTTCCAAGAACGGTTTTAACCTTTGGCTGCTAACCTTAAAACAATCATCGTTCTTGGGATTTACGAGCTCCACGGCCCCATGTGGAAAAATAGATTTAACAAGGAATGGACCAGTGCACCAGGATCGGAGCTTACCTGGAAAAAGGTGGAGGTAAGAGTCGTACAACAAGACTTTCTACCCCGGCTCGAATGATTTTTAAAAGATTGTTCTATCGTGGCGAGCCTTCAACCTTTCCTTATATAATTTAGCATCGTCGTATGCATCTCGACGTATTTCTTCCAGTTCAGCCAACTGGAGTTTTTGGAGATGTCCTCCTTCTTTAATGTCGAAGTTCAATAAGTGTGTCACCCAATATGCGTTGTGCTCGATTTCGATAGGAAGGTGACATGCCTTGCCGTACACTAGCCTGTATGGGGACATCCCCAAGTTTGTCTTATAGGAGGTACAGTACGCCCATAGAGCATCAGTTAGTTTGTAAGCCTAGTCTTTTTTGTTGAAACTAACCGTCTTTTCTAGTATATGCTTGATTTCTTGGTTAGCCAACTCTGCCTGCCCATTAGTTTGTGGGTGGTAAGCTAGAGCGATCTTATGGTTTACCCCATATTTCTTGAGGAGTGACTCCAAAGGTCTGTTGCAAAAATGCTTGCCTTGGTCACTTATAAGTGCGCTTAGGGTTCCAAAACACGACATAATATGTTCCTTAAGAAAGGACATAACCGTTTTGTGGTCATTGCGTCTTATCGGTATCGCTTCTACCCATTTCGATACATACTCCACAGTTAGGAGTATGTATTCACAATTGTTTGATTTCGGAAACGGGCCCATAAAGTCTATGCCCCAATAATCGAATATTTCAATTATGATAATGGGGGTTAAGGGCATAGAGTTCCTTTTTGAAATTGTACCTAGCTTTTGACAGTGTTGGCACGACTTACAAAAAGAGTAAGCATCCTTAAACATGGTGGGCCAGTAGAAACCGCTATGTAGGACTTTTTATGCGGTCTTTTGCGAAGAAAAATGGCCTCCACAGGCTTCAAAATGGCAAGATGCCAAAATTACGGTTATATCCTCATTTGGAACGCAACGTCTAATGACTTGATCAGCACAATACTTGAATAAGTATGGGTCATCGAAAAAGAAATGATGTGCGAATGAGAGTAACCGTTTCCTATCTTGATTTGATTAATGACTTGGGGTTTCTCCCATGACAAGATAATTTATTATATCCGCATACCAAGGCAAACTCGACACAGCCATCAGTTGCTCATCTGGGAATTCATCCTTAATTGGTATGGGTCGGTGTTGTCAGTAAATGTTAATTGAGACAAATGGTCAGCGACCACATTCTCTACTCCCTTTTTATCCTTGATTGTGATATCGAATTCTTTGAGTAGGAGTATCCAACGGATAAGTCTTTGTTTCACGTCCTTCTTAGATAACAGGTACTTGAGGGCCGAGTGGTCTGTAAAACAGACGATTGGTGACCCTATCAGATATGACCTAAACTTATCTAGAGCGAAGACTATTGCCAATAGCTCTTTTTCAGTGGTTGTATAGTTCATTTGAGCTTCGTTAAGTGTTCGACTGGCATAGTAGATTACATAAGGCTTATTATCCTTCCTTTATCCTAGGACTGCACCAATGACATAGTCACTAGCATCACACATTAGTTCGAAAGGCAAACTCCAGTCGGGTGTATTATCGGTGCAGAGGTAAGGTATTCCTTTAGTGCGTCAAAAGATGTTTGACAGTTGTCAGACCACTCAAAAGGTGCATCTTTGACAAAGAGTTGACAAAGTGGTCGGGAAATTGCACTAAAATTTTGGATAAAGCGACGATAAAATCCCGCATGTCCCAAGAAAGAGCGGATGTCTTTAACTGTACGGGGGATAGGTAGGTTCAAGATAATATCAATTTTTGCTTTATCAACTTAGATACCCTTATCAGAAATAATGTGGCCGAGGACAATTCCCTTGGTCACCATGAAGTGACACTTTTCCCAGTTTAGTACTAAGTATTTGTCCTCGCATCTTGCTAGCACACGTTCCAGTTTGTCTAAGCAATTTTCAAAACTATGGCCGAACACTGAAAAATCGTCCATAAAGATCTTGAGTATTTGTTCGACCATATCACTAAATATGCTCAACATGCACCGCTGAAAAGTAGCAGGTGCGTTGCATAAGCCGAAAGGCATACGACGGTAGGCAAATGTACCGAACAGACATGTGAAAGTTGTTTTCTCCTGATCTTCAGGAGCGATTTTGGGGCTTCGAAGTGGTTCTGGGCAAACGCTAGTTTGCCCCTAGTTTAGCACAGGGTTTTTCTTTGGGTTTTCATGGACCGAAGGCTTTTGAGAGCCCGCCTACTTATCCCCAAACAGGTATCAGGTCTGCAGTAATTCGGTTTAAGGCTTGACGGAGGGTGTCACTCAAGCAATTATTAATGACCAAACCAAACAGGTTGCATACGTATCCCCTAACGAGAATCAGGTCAAGCGTAGTTCATCAACGTAGGAGGTTTTGAAAGAAGTGATTTTAAGCAAAGTATTTCTTGAGGCGATCGAGGTTAATTGGTTGTTTAAATTCAACCCCGTCTAGGTCCATAAGATAGGCTACTCCTCCAGAGAGGAGAGTCTTAATGATGTATGGCCCGACCCAGTTGGGTTTGAATTTTCCTCAGGGGTCATAAACAGGCACTTTTAGTTGTTTGAGGACCAGGTCACCCTCAGCAAGCTTCCTTAGGCAGATCTTTCTGTTGAAAGCATGAGCTATCCTCTTCTGATACTCCCGAGTATGGTTTATTGCAACCAACCTTTTCTTATCGAGCAACATCAATTCCTCATACCTTCCCCGTGTCCACTCTAACTCAGTTATTTCACATTCTGCCAAAACCCTTAGAGAGGGCATCTCCACCTCGACGGGAAGGACGGCTTCTATCCCATAAACCAGCGAATACGGTGTAGCTCTTGTAGAAGTTCTCACAGAAGTTTGGTAACATAGCACAAATGGCAGTTTCTCATGCCAATCCTTTTACGTATCCATCATTTTCCCCAAGATTGCTTTGACATTCTTATTTGCCGCTTCTACTGCCCCATTCGTTTGCGGTTTATACGAGATGACTGATCACGGGTGATTATATACTTTTCTAATAGTGGGATGACTTCTCCTTGGAAATGACTATCGTGATCTAAAATAAACTCATTTGGGACCTCGTATCTGCAGATTATGTTCTTCTTGATGAAGTTTACCACATCCTTAGCTTTCAGAGTTGCGTATGACGCAGCTTCTACCCACTTAGTGAAGTAATCAATTGCCATGATTATGTACCGGTGCCCATTGGAAGCTTTCGAAACTATTTCGCCAATGATATCGATGCCCCAAATGGAAAATGGCCAGGGAGTGGTCATGCTATAGAGCTGAGATGGCGGGGTGTGCATCAGATTCGCATGGACCTGGCACTTATGGCATCGTCTAACATACTCATAGCAGTCTTTGTCCTAGGTTGTCCAGTAATAACCTTGTCAAATTATCTTCTTTGCCAGCATATGCCCGTTCATGTGGGGTACACAAACTCCTTCATGTATTTCCTGCATCATTCTCTCGGCCTCCTTGTCGTACAAGCATTCCAAATTATACTCGGTATATGACTTCTTCCACAATTTGTCCGCAAAGATCACAAATTGAGTGGAGAATCTCCAGATTGCCTTCTTGTCCTTCTCTGAGGCTCCCTTGGGTATTCTTCTTCTTTAATGAACTTCCAAACGTCTTTATACCAAGGCACTTCCCCTTCATTCTCTAAGGCTGTGACCATCTCAAATGATGGTTGGTTCCTTATTTCTATGGACAGCGGGATCATGGTGACTCCTGGAGGGATTTGTATCATTGAGGCTAAGGTTGCTAAGGAATCAGCCAGCTGGTTCTCTTCTCTGGGAAGGTAATAGAATGATATTTTCTTGAATCGCACATTTAAACTCTCCAGATAATCGTGGTAGGGTCTCAATTTATCATGATTTACCCTCCAATCACCCCGAACTTGAGATATGATCAAATTAGAGTCCCCAAAAACATCGATCTTCTCAACTTTTAAGGCCAGCACCGCTTTTATTCTAATTATGCATGCCTCATATTCTATCATGTTATTGGTTGAGTTGTACTTAAGCTTGACGGCTAAAGGGGTTGGAGTCCCGTCTGGTGCTACAAGGATTATTCCAACCCTATAGCATAATAGGTTGGCTACTCCATCGAAGTACATTTTCCACAAGTTTTCCTCTATCCCCATCACCCCTTCGTCTAGAAATCAAAACTCACCTCTTTATTCGGAATCTATGGCAAGGACGGCTAGGTATTCGGCGATAGCTCTTCCTTTCACGAATTTGGAAGTGACGTACTTAATGTCAAATTCAGCCAACATCATGGTCCACCGGGGGATTTTACTGGTTAAAATAGGTTTTTCGAACAGGTATTTAAGTGGGTCCATTCGGGAGATCAGGATTACAGGAAAGGCTAACATATAATGCCTAAGACGACGGGTACACTAGACTAGGGCCCAGCAGGCTTTCTCCAAGGGTGAGTATTTCAACTCGTATCTGGTCATCCTCTTGCTCAAATAATAATTAGCTCTTTCCACGTGCCCCTATTCTCCTTCTTGGGCCAACATGCACCCCATCAAATCTTCGGACACAGACAGGTACAGTAGTAAAGGTCTTCTGGGTAAAGGTGGTGTTAAGATAGGCGGGTTTTAGAGGTAGGTTTTGACCTTTTTGAAGGCTTGTTGGCATAAGGTATCCCATTCGAACTTCTCTCATTTTCTAAGCAGCTTAAATAAAGGGTCATAGGTTAGGGTGAGTTTTGAGATGAAGTGGCTTATGAACTGTATTCTACCCAGAAATCCCCTTAACTCTTTCTCATTCTTGGGTGGCTGTATTTCGACTATAGCCTTTATTTTGTTCAGGTTCACCTCTATCCCTCTCTAAGTGATGAGAAACCCTAACAACTTTCCGGTAGTGACTCCTAAGGTGCACTTCTGAGGGTTCAGCCTCATTCTGAATTCTCTTATCCTTTCAAAGAACTTCCTCAACACATCCAAGTGTCTTTTCCTCTCCTTAGATTTCACAATCATATCGTCCACATACACTTCTACCTCACTATGGATCATTTCGTGCAACAACGTCGTAGCGGCCCGCTGGTAAGTTGCACCTACATTTTTTAGCCCAAATGGCATCACCCTATAGCAGTATGTGCCCTACGGTGTGATGAAAGTGGTTTTCTCCCTATCCTCGAGCGCTATTAGAATCTGGTTATACCCTGAGAACCTATCCATAAAAGATAGGAGTTCATGTCCTGTTGCATTGTCCACTAATACATCAATGTGAGGTAAAGGGAAATCGTCCTTAGGGCTGAGTTTGTTCAGATCTTGGAAGTCGACACAGACCCTAACACGACCATCCTTTTTCAGGATAGGCACTATATTGGCGATCCACTCCGAGTACTTGGTGACCATCAAGAATTCGGCTCTTATTTGCTTTTCAACTTCCTCTTTGACTTTGAGTACCCATTCAGGCCTCATTCGCCTCAATTTTTGTTTTACAGGTTTTGAATTGGGAAAGAGGGGGATATGATGTTGGACTATTTCTAGATCGATACTTGGCATATCGTTGTAAGACCATGAAAAAACATCTTTGAATTCATTTAATAGATTGATTAATTCTTTGCTTTCTTCTTTGCTAAGTGTAGAGCCAATAAAAACATATGAGGATTATCTTCATTTCCTAGATTAATCGTTAGAGTGTTCTCAATGATTTTACATGCAGATTCTTTTTCTTTTTTGATTAATTTTTGCAATTCATTTGGTATTTCATGATCATCACATTCATCACATTCATTAAGCGCATTCGAGTAGGCAGAATTTGTCATACTTTCATTGATTTTCTTTGGAGCAATTACAATAGACATAGAAATTGAAAGACGCCTCATTTAGGCCATTACAGACTCTGGGTGTGGGGGATACCTATCACTAGACTCGAAAACCCACTCCTTCTTGCTTTCTCCTCCTATATCAGTGATGAAGCATTCTTTCGGATCTCCTGTCTTGGTAATCTCCTCCATCTCTTGTTTTTCGGGTTCTTTCATGTCATCTTCCTCGTCTTGCACCTCTTCTACCAATCCCTCAGTATGTTCTTTTTTGGCCTTGTCTTCCAGGGCCCCTTCTTGGCCCGTTCCATTGGTTTTTGTGCTTTCCTTGCTCAACAGCTTCTTCATGACTGAGCCATCTAGCCCTCCAATCCAATCTTTAGCAGTCGCTGACTTCACGGGCACCCGTAGATATGGATCTTGATACTCATAGAATTTGTGGGGGAAGAAGATTTCAAACCCTAGCTTCAAACAATTGTCTTTCTGATCCACCCATGGTTCTGGGAAGCCACAAAAGGGGAAATCCTCTCCCTCCTTAACAAAGTATCCATTGAGCGTCTTCTGGTAAGGGTCCAATGGTGCATCAATTGCCTTCTTCTTCTCTTTCAGCTCCTTCTTAGATGGTTGATAGCCTAGAACATGAGTGTGAGTCTGGGTGGGGATTCTTGGAAACTCTGGTAGACCTTGATGATTTTTACCCAGCCCCATACCTAGGAAGAAACTCATCTTTTTCAAAATCCCAGTGACCAACGGACTCGCATACTGATCGAAATACAGCGATAGACATTCTCTCGGCTTCTCTTCTTCCAACATGTTGATAAACTCGAACCCTCCCAGACTTGTCTCCTCTTCCTGAAATTACACCTCTAAAACTGGCGCGCTTGATGAAGCTTCAGACGGATGGACCCAACTGTCCCCGAAAATATCACGGACCTTGCTTCCCCAAACACATTTGACTTTCTGATGAACTTTAGACGATAAGGCACCCAGACTATCTAATCATGGCCTCCCTAACAGTAAATTGAAAGAAGCAGGATTGTCAATGACCTGAAATTTGGCTTCCTTTTCTATAGGCCCGACAGTGAGATGAAGGAGAATTATCCCCATGACCGTCCTCTGAGTGTTTCATATGCTCTCACCCTCTGCTCAAATGGTATGAACGATGATTCATCCAAACCCATGCTTAGCTGTTCAGAATGGACAAACGTTTAGAGCGAACCCATTATCAACAAGACAAGCAGGGACAGTGTTTCCCAAGCACTCAACAATAACATATAGCAGCTTATTGTGAACAGGTCCTCTCGGAGGTAGGTCATCTGATGAGAAAGTAATAGCCAGAGCCAGAATCCTACTAATCATTCCCACGAGGTCTTCTAGTGCTATGTCGATAGAAACATTGGATTGGTTCAAGGCATCCAGAACTGCCTGCCGATGATGATTGCAAGCGATCAGCAAACCCCAGATGGTGATGTTGTCCTGAGTCTTTCTCATTTTCTTTAAAACCCTATCTTCTTCCTCTTCTTCATTCAGTTTTCCTTTCCCTTTGTCCAATTCTCTCCCTAGGTGATCCTCCTCCAGCTCATGTGGTTTAAAATGTCTCCCTGACTGGGTTAGATGACTGACTTTTTCCTTTGCGCACAGATTATCAACTTCAGAAATAACTTTCAAGCTCCCTTTCCCTATTTCTTCTCCGTCGCTCTCGTACCATAGGTCCTCTCCTACCTGATCTATATCAGTGTTGCTCTTCTCTTGAACACACTAGTCCAGTTGATTTCCTATAGTACAAATTATCATATTCCCCCGCATCTGATAAAGCTTCCTTGGTGTCCCGGCTTTAGTGATTAGCTTAGACGGATCGAAGGTCTTCTTTTCTATCCCCAAGAAATAAAGGCCTTACGGCGGTGGTACGGCATGATGATTTGGCAGTGGATTCCTAGTAACGTTCAGAGCTTCAATGGGTGGCTCGGATATCACCTTATTATCAATGAGGTCCTGAATTTCATGTCTCAACCTTGTGCATCAATCCGTAGAGTGACCCTTTCATTAGTAAAATTTACAGTAGAGATCTTCTCGGAAGGTTGGTAGAAGTGGACTTAGTAAGGGTCGAGGCTCCAAAGGGCGGAGATGCCCTTCCACCACTAGCCTATCAAGGGCGGTTGACAGTGATACCCCCATTTCTGAAAACTTCCTCTGCTATTTGTCCATTCCTCGCCTTGGCGTTATATCAAACTTTCTCTCTGGTCCACTAAACGCGATGACGTTGGTGGGGCCAGAGTGACCCCCTGAATGCCCCCCATTCGACCCATAAATCGGCCTCCTATATCGATTCGGTTGTTCCTCCTTCTTAATTACCCCTTCTTGGATAGCATCCTCTATCCTTGTTCCCACGTCAAAAACCTCAGCGAAGGTGTTGATCGACTGGAATCTCATCTTCTCTTGATAGACGGGCTAGAGGTTCTTCATCAACATTTGGATCTGATCTTTCTCGGACGGCCTCTGCACCATCTTAGCTGTTTTTCCCCTCCACCTACTCAAATACTCAACAAACGACTCCTTGTTTCCCTGCCTAGTGGTCTCCAAATCTCGGACCGTGACATCCAAGTCCTGATTGTACTCATACTGTGCCACAAATGCTTTGATCACCTCTTCCCAAATTCAGGTTTTGCTTGGTTCAAGTGTGAGATACCAAGATAGAGTGGCCCCAGTTAAAGTCTGCTGAAATAAGACAACCATCAGGGTGGTGCTCAATTCGCTAGGCTGGAAGGCCCTAATACTCATCCTTACATAACTGTAAGGATTCCCTGTTCCATCAAACTTGTCAAAAAATGGCATCTTAAAATCGACAGGCAGCGTCTCGCGGACCCCATCGTACATCCCTTCCAACTCCATCAGATAAGTATCGACCCCTTGAGCCTTACGCATCACCCTTTCTAGCTTTTCAATATTCTCGGTCATTATCCTCTTTGTCAGTCTTTTCCCTTTCCACCCTTTCCCTCTCTGCTCTAGGAACCTCGACTCTCGGCATTTTTGGGTCATCATACTAGCCTTTTTCCCTAATGGGAGGTCGTTGATTGGTGGATTTACAACTGGTGGCAGGCGTGCTATTGCTTCTATCATAACCGTCATTCGGTTCATATTCTTATCCTGTCGCCTCATTTGCTCCACTTGTTGTTCTACTAGTGTCCTTAGTTCTGCTACTTTCCCATCATTTCTTTTATCTACCATTTCTTCATCACTTTCCCTTCTTACTAGCCTTAATGTGGGACCTCTAAACCAGACCGTGCTTGAGCTTGATGCTATTTTTGCCCTACAAAAGAATTTTAATAATTTTCAAAATCTTTTTCCTCCATTTTATTTTCATCTTGGTGAAAAGGTTTTACGAGTGGTTTATATGTTACACGGATGCAATGCATGTGTGTGTGTATGCCTACTCAATATGCAAAAGAAAGAAAAAATTCTAATCCTAGCAAATAGACACATAAGCATATAGAAGCGTTATTCATGTCAAATGCGCTAATTTCTCCTTTCATTGTGCCCTTCACTACCCTTTCAAGGATTGGGTATTAAAAAAAAAATTTAAATTCATTTGGAAAGCATTTCTTGGATGGCGAAATCTTTTGAAAACAATTCCTGGGAATTCTTTTGATAATGATGATGTTTGGACATTCCTCAATAAAGATGACTAAAATTTTTCTTTAAAACTAATTTGAAAAGCACTTTTCTCGAAAATAATTCCCAAGATTTTGGATTTTTATTTTGAAGATGATCATGTGAACAAATATTAGTTTGAATCTTTAAATAATGAACTCCAAAGATTTTAGAAAGAGCGATTGAAAATTTTGGAATAAAGATGGATTGAAAATTCCTTTGGTAGAAGGATCACATGATCGGATTATCACCGTATTTTTCATGAATTCGGATGCATACAAGGTCAATGATGCTTAGCTAAACATGATATGAGAGATGTAATCTTATAATCAAGGTTTGGCATATTCTCAAATGCCATAGGACATAAAGAGGATTCGCTAAAAGGTGATTAAGAGGTTACACGTCCTATATCAAGTAAGCATTGTCATCATCACAAGTAATCCCTTTCGGGCATACAAACTCCCTAGCATATAACCTTAATCAAGATTTTATTTCCTAAGATTCGAAGGGTTCTATAGAAACTACTATGCAAAAGCTGGGTTTCGGTCAAACAAGGGACCCTTGACACATACCCGATAGAATGCTTCATATACCAAATCATGGTACGAGATCAAGGGTGATCACACAGTCCCATGATTACTTGACCGATCGGGTTGCCCCGAGGCTCCAAGGTCATAGTTTTGTGCAATCAACTGGCGAGACATGCAAGTGAAATGCAACAAGCATAAAAAGATTAATCAATTTGATAAAAAGGATGCTTTCAAGTCTAATCCTCGAGTGAACCCAAAATCAAAAATTCTGGTCTACAAAACCATAGATTCTAGGTTCGATCCCCAGTAGAATCGCCAGATTGTGGATATCGTAATTTTCCTTACCCACGGCTTTTTTATTTAAAACATTTTCCAAATTCAAATTCAAATTCAAAAACGAGTCGCCACTTAATTTTTAAAAGGAAAATTAAGAAACCATTTAAAAGCAAACCGATCTTTGCGAAACCAAAGATTAACTAGGTCCGGGGATTATGGAATGAGAGAGGAAGGAGTCCGACGGACTAAAACACCCTCTCTCATCCTATCTCGCGATAGGCCTTTACTCAACATCCTTTTAATCAAACTATTAATCCAAGCGTACCCTCAACTAATACTTAGATATAACTGTATATTACACAAGTATGTTGAAATGGTGTAAAATTGCTAATGACAAAATATCATTCAAAACCAAGTAGTTCAATTAGCAAGCAATATGATATGCAAAATAGAGAACTAGAGAACTTACCCGGGATCCTGCTGCGAATATTTAAACGTTCAATGCATGCAAAAGTTGAAATCCTAACAAGAGAGTCTCTAATACACATATATACATATAATGCAAATTTTTAATTCTAAGGTGTCGCACATGGGGTCGAAAAAACTAATAAAATTAAAGAATAATTAAGCTAAGGAAGAGTCAAGAGATCATACCTCATTGGCGCTACAAAACAAGGGTTAGTCCACATGATGTACAAGATATAAAGTTAGATGAAAATCCTAGACTTCTAGCTTAGATCTATCGAATGTAATTAAATCTAAAGCAAACGAATCCTAAGTATGAACATCAAGCCACATGGATGAATGTATACATAGACAAGAGTAAATTATGAAGTATTCATTATTTTGGGTCATTTAAACTTTGAATTCAAGTTCAACTATTCACTATTGAAACATGGTTTAAACCCTAGGTCATAGAAAAGTCATTTAGACCATTATTTACAAGATTGGTCAAAATTGTGACAGAATTCTGGAAATTGCTGAGAGCAGATCAGAACTTCAAGAAAAGAAAAGTCATGGTTCCCATGTTTGATCTTGATGATTTTTGGACACAGGGTGCCTCTGTGAGTCTAGTTTCTAACCAAAAATGAAAATCAAAGTTCCAATGGTTAGATATCTGAGAATTGAATAAACACTAGACATCACTCAGAAATTTCCAACTTTCTGTCCAGAGATATTGTACGATTTTCTAAAACTAGTAAAAAAAATTAAAAGACTCTAATCTTTTTAGGGGGTCTTGTTAACATATAAAACTTCATAGAACAAATTATCTGGGGTCATCAATACTTGATTAGGGCTCTGATTTACTCTTTTTAAAAAGGTGTTGTTATTCTAAAACTCTGGACAGATTGTTGTGGTTTCACAAAACTCATGACCAAACCACCCTATTATGGAATCTTATTAAAATAAAAATTACAGCGGTAGAACTTTGAGTTGTGGACACTTTCCCATTAGTTTCATTCAATTCCAACAGTTCGATATTTAACGAAAAATCTTTGATGAAAAGTGGTTGATGAACTCACTGCACCTTTGTCTAGTTCATTTTTCACTTACTAATTTTAACTACTAAGCCATTAAACTTGCTTTAGTTAAACTAATTCTCCTACCATTTGATGGTCATGGGAGGCTAATGACTATTATTCTTGTAGATTTCAATGAAGTTTGGAGAAACTTCATGAAATCTAAAGGCAATAAACCCAAATCATGATGATAGACTTGGACTTATTAACTAAACATGTTAAACATCAACATTAATCCCCTTGTAAACTATGAACTTACAAGTGAGCCAAAGGACTTTATATTAAGATATTCAAATGAGACATTGGAGGTCTCATGAATCTCAAGAGGTGAATATAATTAAAAGAAATGACTTAAAACTCAAGTATTATCCAAGTTAATACATATTTAGAAGCTAATTAGTTTAAAGTCTACCTCTAAATGTCCTCAACTTGGTGATTTTGAGGGGTTTCCACAAGTAAAATAAGCTCTTCAACTCTTAATTTACACACACAACTTCATTCCTCACTCTTATGAAGGTGATTCTTAGGTATGTTTGGAAAATTTGAGAGGTTAAAGGTGAAGTGATTCAATAAAAGGTTAGAAGATTCAAGAATTCCTCTTACAATGGGATATTCACCCTCTTTATATAGGCAAATTTAAAAGGGTATTTTAGTCATTTTAAGGGCAAAAACACTGATTTCGTATGTCCTTTTGATGGTACAAAATGTGTTGTATTATAGTTGTCTACCTGAAAATGCGACACTTACTGGAGATGGAAGCAAAAGTCAGTGACAGCCGGCACGGCACTCAATGAATGCCATAGCGGCATTCATTGATTGCCGCATCTGCATTCTCTGAATGCCACGGGCAACTCCAGGAACTGTCGTTTCTTAAATTTTGCGGCACTTGAGTAAAATTGGCGGTAGTCACTAACTGCCATTGCGGCACTTACTGACTGCCGAACGGCAGTCAGAGAGTGCCGCAGAAGTAGGCCATGAGCCTTTTCTCTATTCTCTCCTTTTCTTTCTCTTTTCTTCGTTTTCTTTATTTTTGTTTGAATTGAAGAGCCTTTTGAAGAGCTTGAATTACCTTTGGAAACCCTAAGTTAGTCGGACATTGTCATCATTGGATCTTAGAGGTGATACTCCCCTTTTTTTATGTTTGATCAAAATTGGGCTGTCTACAGTCCCTGTTTCGATCGATCAAATGGACTTCGATCGATTGAATGTAGGGTTTCTCTACAGTGCATGGCAGAGGTTGGAGATCACTATTTCATCATGATCTCCCAATTGTGGAACTACTCAGACATCATTTTAATTGCAAAAGGTTGGTTTTTAACATGAGACATATTTAAGGCAATGTTTGGTTGCAATTTTAACATGAAAACTAATGGAAACTATGGATTAAAGTGACTAGCATGCAAAACTATAATTCAAATAGATAAACTCTATCACAAGCTATAAATAAAATGTAAGCAAGACAATATTAAAGAACCTGGAATGAAAGAAAACTCATATTAAACTTCATAACTTCAAACCAAATCAATGTCCAAGCATTAAACACCTACAAAACAAGTATAAACTCTCTATCTCTCTATGAAACTGATAAACTAAAGTGGGCGTCCTCTGGACAAGTTTATAACCTATATATAGAGAGAGAGAGAGAGAACCCAACTAGGGTTAATTACAAATATGTCTCCATTGCGTTCCCGTAATGTTCTGAGAAAACCGTGTTTGAGCAATCGAACCTATCTTGATCTCTTGAACTTCACATTCCTCGAGCACTCGATAAGTCTTCAATTGCTCAAAGTCTCGATCACTTGAACCTTATTCGATTGCTTAAACGCCTTATTTCAGCTTTAAAATATCTTGTTTGCATTTGAGCTTTACCCATTTCCTGTAAATCATCCCTGCATATATCAACGCAGCATATCTACACAAAATAACGGCTAATACAACCAAACTCATCATAGATTCATCTCATTGTACATAAATTGGCATTATAACACAATTTGCAGATAAAATGGGAAATTATGAACTAAATCATTATATTTTCGTATTGTAGCACGGTTATATTTTATAAATACCCCTGCTTGTCACAAGACGAGCTTATAGCGATCAATGGTACCATTTCGAAGATGCTTAACTATATATACCCATTTAGAGCCAACAGTCTTCTCCCCAGAAGGGAAAGGACAAGCTCACATGTGCAATTATGCTCAAGAGCTTGTACTTCTACTTGCATGGTAGTAGCCCAATTGGGATTCTGGAGAGCCTCAGATATAGATCAGGGAATAGAGACAAAGTCAACCTGACCAAGAAAAGCCTGATAGGAATCTGAAAGAGCATAATAAGAAATATGCTGGGAGATAGGATGTGCAGTGGAACAAGAGTAACCGTACCAATTTATCGGGCAAGACACACGAGTAGGCCATCTTAGAGGAATAGGAGCTAGTTCCATAGAAGTTTATAGAATAGGAGCCTGACCACGCGAACGGCAAGAGTAATGATATTCAGGGGAAGACTTTATCACAAGAGGAAGGGAGTCACAGGGAGACATAGATTCATCAAAAATTAGAACAAGCCAAGGAAGCTCGTCTGTTATTACTGGAGTAGCCTGAGAGGATAAGGTAGGTAAAGTAGAACAACCTACAAAGAAAGAAACATTTTCCAAAAAAGTAACATCCATAGAAGTATAGAATCTACAAGAAATAGGATCATAACACCGATAACCCTTAGACATGGGCGAGTACCCAAGAAACACACAGTAGATGGCCTTATCATATAATTTAATGCGAAGAGGACTTCAATTTTGCACAAAATATGGGTAACCAAAGACACGGGGCAAAACATGAAAAAAAAGTGTATTCGGGCTGAAGAACATGTAGAGGTATCTTCCCATTTAAAACATGACTTGGAGTATGATTAATAAGATAGGTGGCAGTAAGGATAGCAAGATGCCAAAAATACTTAGGTACCTCCATGCCATGAAGAAGGCACCGGATGTCACACTTGTTCTAGAATATGCATGCATTTTTAATAAATATATGTGGTATCATGTGAAATTATTAATGTCGATTAATAACTGAGATTACTTGACGTGGGTCAACGATGAGGTGACAAGTGAGGACACAAGGATTTGGTAATCCATGATGCATTGGTAAGGTTAAATGACATTTATGTGATTTAAATGTTATGACTTTATCTGGTATTTTGATGAATAGTAATTATACCTGTTTCGTATAATTTCTGGTAGTTCTGATGTTGTTTTAGATCGTGTTGAATGTTGTGGTGAGAACATGAGGGATATGTTGGATAATAGGTAGGTTACATAGAGATTCCACAGAAATTAGGTTTTGGATCCTTATTTTGGACCCAAATGGAACTTAGACGAAAACTTTTGTAATTTTTAATTTTCACTCGTGAAGTCATAAAATGGACGTATGTAATGTTTTAGGGAATAATTAGAAGTTTTGATAACTCGTGGGGAGTTTAATGTAATTCCTAAGAGTTATGCCTATAAATAGGAAACTCAAGATATTTGTTTACAAATATCCAATCTAAATTTCTAGACAGAGAGAGACAGAGGAGGAGGAGGAGGAGGAGGAGATTTATTTCCTCCAGCTTGGCGACGTAGATCGATCACCGTTCGTCCATCAGTTTGTCACCATATTTTATATTTGGACTCTTCGAGGTAAGAGCTACGTTTTGATGTCTCTTAGGCCTCGTTTGGCAAATTTTTATGAAAATGTAATTTCTAGGAATTTGAGAAAAATACCTGTAAACTTGTATGAATTGCATATAAACTGAGATTCGAAGTTTATTCGGCCCTCTAGTCGATCCTTCAAAGTTATGAAGAAATCGCACGAGGTACGAAATTTTAACCTATGTTTTATAGGAAAATACATGTTTTGGTTTTCAACGACGAAATTGTGATCCGGGAAAAAGTCATGTGTTAGTAGTAGTCCCGTTAATTATGCACTTATCTATGAAAAGCATGTCTAATTTTACGCGAGCACGTTGAGTTGATTATGTGGGTTAAAGGGGGGACTTATACAAATTCATGCTGGAGTAAATTTCTTGATGTTTAAGAATTTAGTAGTGATGGCTACTGTGCATGGTTTAAGACTTAGACTTGCCATGGCACTTGGGGATGCAATGGTTGTAGACTTGGACTTGCCCTGGGCATCGCAGTTTAAGAATTGGACTTGCCGCTACTGGATGAATGCGTGTTTTTCTCCCTAGAGAATAATTGTTGTGATTTATAAGATTAAAGCATGTTATCTCATATATGCATATGTTAGAATTTATACACTCAGCATATAGCTGAGCAGTGGAGCTTTACTCTATTACAGGTGATAAGAAAAAAGGAAAGATGAAGTGTGAGGATTGAGACCGAGGAATTAGGTTGTAATAAGGTTTTGGTAACTTGTAATATGTCATAATAGAATCTTGACATAGTTTAGTAGAATTGTAATCACTAGTAAGAACTCTTGTAATCTATGTTTTGAATGTTAGAATACATTTGTGTTAATGTTGGTATTTGATTAGAGAACCATGGGTTTGAGCTGCTGCAGATTGTGCAGTTTTGAGGGAGATCAATCGATTAGGTCTCTGACACAATCGAATGGACCCCTATTTTACAAAGATTTTCTTTCAGTTTTCAAAGACATCAGTTGATTGTAAGATGGGAATCAGTCGACTGGTTTCTGTACGAAAAATTACTTTATGCTAGAATGGGTGTTGACCAGACAAGTGTTAGTCGACTGAGAAATTGAGCCCCTAGTCAACTGAGACCCCGACACAGTCGACTGAACAGGGTTGTGGAACTTTTCTTTCTTTTTGCTTTTGACCTCTAGTCGACCAAAACCCCACCACAGTCGATTGGACCCTTGGTTTCAAAATGGATTCTTTTTTTGGAAGGGTTACAATTGGTAAAACTTTTAATAACTCTAATTTTAATGGATTTTAGTTATGTTTTCCATTGCTATTTACTTTAATGGATTGGATGAGCCTTGGTGGCGTGCCATGTGTCCTATTTCCTCACGTAGCGGGATGGGTCATGACATTTAGTGGTATCAGAGCTATAGGTAACAAAACTTTGGGAACGTGCAACGACAAGTGGAGTATTGAGTGTTTCAATACATATTCTAGGTTTCACCCATATATTTTAGAGATGTTTGATGCATATGTATGTGATAGTACATACATGAATTTGGTTATTGTCTTCCATGCCGAGTGTTTATGCATCAAGATTAACAGGATTGCAATCATGAGTGAGGGTGACCGAGATTTATCACCACATACTCGACGGATGAACCAAATGACAAAAGTGATTGGAAATATCAGATAGTTGGTTTGAAATTTAGCAGAGCAATTACCTCCAACACCTCCGTTCGAGGCAGCACCGATAGCTATGGTACATGCACCTGAGAATAGGAGTATAAGATCCATATCTGAATAGTTACTAGAAAGAAGCCAATGGAATTTCATGGGACACCTGACGCAATGCTAGTTACGAGAAAGAAGCCAATGGAATTTCATGGGACACCTGACACAATGCTAGCAGAGCATTGGGTCATGGACATAGAGAGAATTTTTTTATCTATCCCAATGTTCAATAGGGAAAAAACTTGACAATGCAAGTGACGTGTTGAAGGGTAAAGGCCAGAATTGGTGGGTAAATGTTCTAGATCAAGGAGCACCGATTACTTAGGTAGGGTTCAAAGCAGAGTTCAATCGCCACTTCTTTCTGCGGGCCACTTACAACACAAAAAAGAGGGAGTTTGATAATCTTAAGTAAGGGGATTTGACCGTAACCGAATATACTTCCAAGTATAATGCATTATTGAAATTAGACAAGGGTTTAGTGCCAGAGGAGGAGGATCGAGCAAGGAAGTTCTAGGAAGGTTTAAGGGAGAATGTCCGTTTGAGGGTAGAGACCTATGAGCATTCAACTGTAGTAGGAGTATAATAAACAACGCCAGTAGCCAAAAATGGAATGGAGAGATCGAGGCAAATCATCAAGGCGAGCAAAGTAATGAAGGTGGTGACCAGAACCAAGGTGGATCTTTCAAAAGGCCATATCCAAGAGGCTCTGGTTCTAGTTTTAGTGATTTTAGGAGGACTCTAAGCAACATACTGTAGTGTTCACTTTGCAATTGACCACATGCCAGTTGATGTTTTATGACGAACTTTCAAAATAAAACTCATGGGATGAACAGTGCTAGTTTGACACCTGATACGAGGGGTAAATGTTATGATTGTGGGATGGTTGGGCATCAATCTAGGAATTGTCAAAGGAAGTATTCTCAACAAGGAGCTAGTTCAATGGCTTCCAGTGGTTCAAGGCCTAAACAACCCAACGATGGGAAATAGAGGACAGAGCAACGTCAAGGAAGGTCAATTCAGATGAACCCAGGAGATATAGCTACTTCGGGGACAGTGGTCTCAGGTATGGTGGTTGTATGTTCGCACTTAGCACGCATACTTATTGACTCAGGATCTACAGATTCATTTGTATCGCATAATTTTGTTGAACATTTGAATTTTAAGTTCGCGCCACTAGGATACAAATTATCCATTACGATACCGCTTAGTAAATCAATAGTAACGTCTACGATATACTAGGATTGTGAGATCAAAATAGGTGAGAAGTTGATGGTGTAAACCTTATACCGATTACGATGAATTACTTTGACGTGATACTAGGAATTGGTTGGTTAGCCCTTAACCAAGCCACGATTGATTGTGAACGGAAAGAAGTTAATTTTTGATCACCAGAGTATGGAAACTTTTGTTTTCAAAGAAGTGGGGTTACACCGCCATCGTATTTGATTTCAACTTTTCGAGTGGGTAAGCTGTTGAAAAAGGGATGTCAGGGATTTCTATGTTCAGTAACTGATACTTCGATGGCTGAATTGAAAGTAGAGGATATTCCAGTAGTTCGAGAGTATCCGGATGCATTCCTTGATGATTTGCCAGATGTTCTTATTGAGAGGGAGATTGAGCTTACCATTGAGATAATGTTAGACTCAAGACCCATAACGAAAGCACCGTACAGGATGGCATCCATGGAACCGAAGGAATTGAAAATCCAACTACAAGAACTACTTGACAAAGATTTCATTCGACCTAGCATATCACCGTGGGGAGCTCTAGTGTTATTTGTAAAGAAGAAAGATAGTTCAACAAGAATGTGTTTGGACTATCGAGAACTAAACAAGTTGACAATCAAGAACAAGTATCCATTGCCTAGAATTGACGATCTATTTGATCAACTTCGTGGGGTATAAGTATTTTCTAAGATATATTTGAGATCGGGCTATCATCAGTTGAAAGTAAAGGCAGAAGATGTAGAGAAGATAGCTTTTAAAATGCGCTACGAATACTACGAGTTCCTAGTAATGCCATTTCGAGTTACAAATGCACCTTTTGTATTTATGGATCTTATTACTCGAGTCTTCAAAGACTATTTAGATGACTTTGTGATCGTATTCACCGACAATACTCTTATCTACTCGCCAGTTAGATAGAGCATGATAGTCACTTAAGACTTATACTATAGAGACTGCAGGACAAGCAACTAATCGGGGAAATTGAAGATATGTGAATTCTGGTTACCTAGCATTACTTTTCTTGGTCACATGATTGACAAGAATGGAGTTTCAGTTGATCCCCATAAAGTGTATTTCAAACTCTTGTGATCCGTGATTGAGAATTTCTCAAAGCTTCATTGCCCATGACAAAGTTGATGAAGAACAGTACCATTTTTTAGTGGAGTTCAGAGTGTGAAGACAGTTTTCAAGAATTGAAGTCGCAGTTGACATGGGCACCTATTTTTACAATATCATTTGGAACCGAGGGATTCGTGATCTATAGTGATACTTTGCATCAGGGATTAGGGTGTACACTTATACCATTTGGCGATCACGCTAATTTTCATTTGGATTCTCAATCCTCTCGAGGTGTCTGACAAATGCCTTAAACATTCCTATGGGGTCGGCAACCAATCCTTGATCAGATTCCTATTCCTCCTTGGTCTCCCAGCCATTCTATACACATCATAACAATAAAAGAATGAAAATCACGAATCAAAATAATAATATAAATCAGTTTAAATAACATAAAAAATAGTGTTTCCATATATAGAACTCCTCGTCAAGTAGATACAAAAAAATGTGATCAGTCCAATGCCTACCCTATCTGTATGGGTTAGGACGTACATCGTCCAAACAGGAGTTAATACCAAAAGTATGGGGTCATCGCCCTATAGCTAGATGCATGTAATTACAATTGCAAAAAGAGATAGGGTTATGCATCAATATTGCTAATATGTACAAAATTATATCAAGACCATCAATCATCTCCATAGGTCGCCATCAACAAGTCCAGAGCGTCAACGGGACAAAACCATTGAACCTGAAACAGCTCTACTGCATAGTAACCACTGCTTTGAGAGGCTGGTGATGGAGAATGCTCTGAAACATCCACCTCAACCAACATCTCCTTGAGCAGATCTGGCATAAATGCCAGCTCCTCCTCGAGATCGATAGCAAAGTCATCCAGGCCCATACCCTCCTCCTCCTCATCATCATCATCACCATCCAGTCCAAAAGTGGCCAAAATGACGTCTCCGCCATCAATACCCTCATCATCGGGGACAACCGGGTCCTCTGCTGGAATAATCGGTGGGGGTACATCTAGATCTACAAGGTGAGCATGTACAATCTGAATCTCTAAAGGTAGATAAAAGGCATCTTTGTTAACCAATCGTACTATCTTTAATAAAACTAATCGCTGAGCCTCTGCGAAATATAGGAGCTCAAGACGAACTCGGGGCAAATCAACCAGTCCCACTACATGGACCTGGTGCCATAAATTCAACTCTACTGTCGCCGCTACCTGCTGCTCTATCGCGGTATGGTATAACCCAACAAAAGATGGAACCATTGCCCCTGGGGTAACCCAATGTCCTCCATACCTGTCGGGTACAAATAGCGGTGGGACTGGATCCATACCTGACGAAAAGGCACTAACTTATATCAGGACTAATCTTAAAGAGATAATCTTAAGCGTTTGGGCTATGGGTTTGTCCTCTTGTCGTATCATCGGGTGTACGAAGCTTAAGCTTGCAGAAAGTGGAATCGAGTCTATATTGGTAAACCCTAACCTGGCTAAACCGTTCTGATAATAACCTGGCTCTGATACCACTAAATCCTATCACGCCCCGATGTAGCATAAATAGGGAAAGCATTTAATTTCCTTTATGGGTCCGTAGGTCGTGACAGTTTGAAGGATCGATTCCGTCCCAAACGTCGAACAGTAAAATAATTTAAATCAGAGTAAGAGCAATCAAAGCTTATAAAATTTTTGAAACGTAATACTTATTACAGCACGTAGTCATCTAAAGGCACCTCCCACCTTGCAACAAGATGATATCTATTACAAGAATCCTTATTACAAGTTTAGTTCAAGTAAACAAAGCAGAACTTAAATCATTTCTCTTCTCAGGTAGTTGTTCTCAATTACCATAGTCGTACCGTCCACCTTGATCATAACCTGAAAAGCCTAGACATAAATGTCCAGGGCGCATCAACACCGTCAGCTTCATGAAGTTGGCGAATATTAAAAGCATATGCTTATAATGTAAAACATACTCTCTTACCGTTTCCGTTTCACAATTTGATTATTCAATGCATTAGCAATAAAGTAATGAATTTACATTTGTAACGAAATGAAGATAGCACATAATATTCAAACCATAAGTATGTGACCATGCATGAACAATGTGACATTCTCGTCTCACCGACTCTTTCCTCTCAACATGACATTATCCAACTCTCTTGTTCCAATACCTTGAAATACTAAGGTGACCACACTATAGTACACGGGTACCAAGGAGTGTCCAATTTGCCTCACACTATAGTACACGAGTACCAGGGAGTGTCCAGTTTGCCACACACTATAGCCATAACACAGAGGCCATGGAATGTCCAATTGGCCACACACTATAGCACTACTACCGGTGCCAGGGAGTGTCCAAGTCAAGGTCACACACACTATAGCACTACCACGGGTGTCAGGGAATGTTCAATTTGTCACCGTCGCATTTCGCAGATACTCTATATCCACATCATCTCAGCATCACACTATCATACACGAGTACTAGGGAGTGTCCATGCACAACATCATCTATTTACTCTTTTCATATTGACCATCACTCACCATGCATGAAAACTTGACTCATATGCATGTCATATAACTTTATACAAGACGTGTAAAATTACTGAAAAGTAATATCAATGTATACGCAAGAAAATCAAGTCTTTTAATCTTTCTTTTTAATAAAAAGTTACAATCACGATTCAGTTTTAGCATATCTCCAAAACAATACTTTAAAAACTCTCACAACTTCTTCCAAACAGTTCCTTATAAGAAAAAAAAAATCATAAAAAGGCCTAGTCGCTCGCGCGAGAAACCGCTCGTGCGATATCTGTATTTTTTTATTTCTTTTTGAAAATTACAGTTTATTCAGAAATACATAGTTCGCTCACGTGATTTACCACAGAGACTTCATCTTCTTCGTTTTTCTCCCCTGTTTCAATTTTAACGGCCTGTTTTGACCCATTTTGAAATCTGAAAGCTAACATGGCATGTAATATATCTTTCTCTTCGTTTTTCCGCAAGGATTACGAATATACGATCGGATTAACATGAATCAAAACGTAGCTCTCAGATTTTACGAGGGGCAACAAAACTTCAATCTTAATATGCTTTCTCATATGAATGAATTAGACTCTATAACTTTAAACATGACATCTATGAACTATAATCTCTCATTATTATCTATCAAAATGGATTTTGGTTAAGTTTGAAAAAATCATCTTTTTCAAGCTATGAACTCCATTGAAGAACTTAACAATGATGATATACAACTACACCCATATAAACAGTAAATAAGCATGAATTTACATTAGGAATGAGTTTAAATTACTCACTGAGATAGGTGATTAAAGAAATTATTAAGAAAGAATCAAGAATTAAGACAACCCAAACCAAGCTTTGGCAATGGAATTGATTGAACTTTCTCTCTCTAAATTCTACTAAACTCTCTGAACTCTCTCTTTTCTCTTTGATATTCAATTTGCAATTGTAGAATGTGAGTTGTGTGAGAGTATACGTGAGTATACATCAAAACCAAATCTTGGAGGCCAAGAACAACCTCTCTCACTCTACAAATTCGTTTCTTTTCCCATTTTCTAACTACGCAATATATACAACTCATATATGTATACAAATCTGCTGGGAATCAGATTGTAAGGGTTAGATTAGATAAGTAGGGGTCAATTAGGTGTTTGGGTAATTCAACTTATGGCCACAATATAACACACCTTATAGTCATTGCCAAACAAGGCATAACCAAGTTGTCTAGGAATCTCTTAGGGTATTTGGGAAAATTAGCTTATGACACTAATATACACATACACAATTGTATTACCCAAACAAGCTTACCCAATCATAAATGTATTAAATGTGCATAAAGCTTAAGTCAAATTGATTTGACAGAGAATCCCAATTTGTGGGAGTCCATTGTGGCACGGGCAGTTTTCGTTTATAATCTGGTTTTTTCGTGTCGCGGTGATCACTAGAAAAATACAGAAAATTTATATAAACGTAAGAAATAATTTTCTGGTTGTATAAAAATACAGTTTGAATCAGAAGTAAATATTGAAAATATTGTTTTGAAATTCAACATAGGTATTCCTCAGTTATAAAAATTACAGTTTGACCCCAAATAAAGAATTTTATTGCAATAAAACAAGTAATACAATTAATAACATGGAAATTATACTAGTGGTGTCAATCGGGTCGGGTTGGCCCGGCCCGAGCCCGGCCCGCTTTTTTCGGGCTAAAAGCCCGGCCCGCCACAAGGCCCGGCCCGGTTCACATACCCCGGGCCGGGGTGGACACACATCCTTCCGTCCATGGCCCGGTCCGGCCCGGCCCGAGATGGCGAAAAAGCCCGGCCCAGCCCGAAGCCCGCCATAGCCCACTTCAAAAATAGAGAAAAGCCCGCTAGCCCGTCCGGCCCGGCCCGATGTCTGGTCCGCTAGGCCCGGGCCACCAGGCCGGGGCGGACACACCCCCTCCACTCCCAAGCCCGGCCCTGCCCGAAGCCCGTTCGGGGCCCGCTTTGACCGGGCCCGGCCCGGCCCGGCCCGTTTGACACCTCTAAATTATACTTAGCAATTTAAAAAGAAAATAAAGATTGTTACAGTATCAATATAGTGACAAGAAAGAATGTGTTTATTTATTCCAATTTGGATATCTCAGTTGGAGTTAGTATTTTCTAAAAGTCAAACTACTTTTTCAAGTAACTCTTACTTTTTATTTGAGGTAGGTAACACTGAAAATTTTAATTTAGAATTATAATAATAATAAGTTCAATAAAAAAAATTTAAAAATAAATTTTTTTAAAACAAAAGAGAAGAAGAAAAAGAAATAAGCTTCTTTATATAGTTAAAATTCCAAAAAGTGTTTCTTAATTTAGGACAGGACGGAGGGTGGAATACATAGTAGAGGAAATTACACTAACCTCCCTTCCCAATAATGTTAAAATAAACGGACCTTTTTTGTGGTATGAATATTTTGCAGATCTTCCTAGAGTTTAAAGATGAGTAACAAATTTTCTCATTAGTCAACTGTTGTCTGACCAATAATTTTTTCGTTTAAAGCATTTTATTATGACCAATTTATCCTTATAAATGTCAATAAAAATTTTATATAACAGACTTCTCTAATATGTGTGTATATGACAGGTACAATTTTTTCCTACTAGTAAACATGATTGTTTAAATTAAAAAAAAATTATGATGTAATGAAAGAATAAAAAAAAAAATTTGTATTTTATACAATTTGTCTTGATATTTGTTAAATTCAAATTTTTAAATATTTTTTAGGAAAGTATTGGTACTTTTGCACGTATAATTAACATTGTTAGGGTCCAACACAATGCTCTTTATTTGTGCAGGGAAATTTTAAGGGGAGGAAAACATGATACATGCATGCGAGAGGGGGTGGACAACACTAGGTGAGAATTCCACACCCTAATTATGCCAATAAGTACCGAACCGCGTAAGTATTGCATCTCGTTGACTGAGTGTCTTATTTATTTCTCGCCGATATATGTATTATGCACTAGCTTTTTAACCCGTGCGATACACGCAGCGTTGTTGTGAATCTATAGTATTAAATATTAATTATTTTTCTAACATAAAAATGAGATCTCCTTTCATATCAAAAGAAAAAAAATTGTGAAAGGGAAAAGAAAGAAAAAGCCCAGCATTTCTTTTTTGGGGGGGGGGGGGGGGGGGGGGGGGGGGTGGGGAAGGGGGTGAACTCTAATTAAAAATTAAGAAATGGTTAAAATTAAGTATGGATAACTTCTTATTTGGTTAGGACTCTTGCACTTATATTCAATTAGAAAAAGTCCTGAGAAAAAAAAAAGATTATTTGTAAGAGAAAGTAAAGGTTGTTAATATATATATATATATATATATAGATTAGTTAGATATATGTATATGTAAAAAAAAAATGTGGAAAATTAATGAGCTACAACTGCATGGGCTCATGAACCAAACAAAGTCTAAAAGTCACGGAATGAATGTAACCTAAAACCATGAAACATGCTTAGAATCACTGAGAGAAGAAGTGTGTATGGAAATTTGAAACTAATGAGGAACGATAGAGCAACCATGTAGTTTAAAAATATTAAGCTATTAAGTTAGTTTCATATAGTAGCAAAAAGCAATATCTCTCCTCCCTTGGAAAAGAAACGAGATGAGGGACAGACTTACAACACCAATCCAATGATGGATAGCATGGTACCAACAAAGAGCACAATGAAAAAGGAGGCAACAATTGAAATCCTCTAATTTTCATGAACATTCTCTCCAATGGTTTTGCAACTCTTTCCCTCTCAAGACCTCCTAGTTAGCCACTAAAATTGTAATTCACAAATAAATAACCATTTTTTTTTTCATTTATTAACTAAAGTTAGGAAATGCAAATTAATATACAAAACAAAAATAATGGATGGAAAAGAACAGCACAAAGAGGTGGCAACAAACCAATCCTGTCAATCTAAATGCCACATACATCCTATGAATTTTTCCAATCAATGTGTAAAAGATTTGAGAAACAAATCATGAAGAGACTCACATGAGTTCATAGAAGGCTAGCGGGAAAATTCCTTAAAATTGCAGTAAGCTTCTTTCTAATTGGCTCTTAAATAAAAGAGAAACCAACTCGATTGCAGGTCATCACTACAAACCATTTCCAGAAGTTATTTATAAATGTGATATGTCCTTGATAACAAAGAAAAAAAAAGAAAAGAAAAGAAAAGAAAAAGAAATGTGATCTCTCCAAGCGAGACCTGTTTGGCTAGCCATCTTTGAAGGCAAGTAAAGAAACAACATGTGAATAAGCAATAAGCTTAGGTATAGGAAATGGGTGATTACACAATGTAATAGGGATACATAATCAACATGTTTAGTTGTTTACAATTTGGTCTCAATTTGGTCTTGAGATGTTTTAGGCCATCTCTTTCCCATTAAAAGATTCAGTATGATGTTATTATGTTCATCCAAAGAGGTATACATTTTGAGTAAAAGCATCTCCAACCATATATCAAATCCATACCAAATCATATTTGGGTCAAAATCTTAAAAAAAATAATAATAATGATAAAAAAAAAAACCACCTCTTCCAATCCTTACCCAAAACCATATCAAAATTTGACCATGTGAATGAAGTATTATTTGAATTTGGATTGAAGATTGAGTGAACCTCAACTAGGTAGAGATTTGGGTCTGGGATTGGAGGGGGTTTTTGAAGTCTTTTACCCAAAATTTAAATTTGGCATGAGTTTGAGTAAGGATGGAGAATTCGAGATGCCCTAGGTGAATAAAGATCAAAACCTTAAAATTGAAAGTGTCAAGCTTTCTACATTTGTCCTATTTCATTATTTTCTGCACCAAAGCAGATGAGCTTATAGCTGGGGCTACAAAGAAGACCTTGTGTTGGAGCTTGATCACTCTACGCTTTACTCTGGGGATTATTTGAAGCACAATTTTGTAATATCATTTGATGTATTGAAAACAAAATTAATTCATAACCAAATAATACAAAGTTTCCAATTGCTTGAACATCTGAAAGGAAGACGTCACTAAATACAAATGTTCAAAAAAAAAAATTTACTAAATGAAATAAAACAAAACTGATCCCATTAGAAGCTAACCTCCAAGACCTCATGCATCCGCTTAATGTTGAGAGCTGCTGCACCTCAATTTTGCAGTGCACATGCTTCGACTTTTTCCACTTCACCTGCAGCAATCTCTTGAAAAATCCGTTCCAGAACAAATCCACTTCTCATGCATCCTCAATTTTCAAGAAGAAAGTTACAATCGCTTGAGTAACACCAACGCTGGCAATTCTCGTCTTGCTCTTCGTTCATACAAACAAAATTAATAGAGTTTCAACATTCTCCTATTTTCAAAATAAAATCTATAATTAATACTGTATAGATTCAGTGGCCATTATAAGGATCTAAGAGAGGAGAAGATGCTGCCATTCGAATGACATGGAAGAGGAGAATTTGGTGGGGAACTATTCAAGGAGCCCTTTGAATGATGCGTTCGAGGAGGCGGTGAGGCACTGTTGGAGGAGGTGAGAGAAGACGATCAGATCATGGAAACATTCTGTAAAGAAGAAATGCCACGTAGATTAAATTTTGTAAGACATAATGGAAAAGTTCTTCATGGTATCAACCATAGCTCTGTTTATACATGCAAAATTAACAAATATTACTTACCCAAAACATTAAATGGTATTGTGATTATGTAGCTAACATTATCACACCTGATAAATTTTCTATCTTGTCAACTCAGTAGATTATTATAATAAAAGGGCAGCCCAGTACACGAGGCTCCCGCCATTGCGGAGTCTGGGGAGGGTGAGATGTACGCAACCTTATCTGTAGAGAGGCTATTTCCAGTAGATTATTATAATGTAAGACAAAAATTTTGGTGTCACTATAAACAAGTTCTTTTTATTTCAAAAGCTTTACTGCAAAAATCAAGGAAAACTAACAAATAAAAGTGATTACTTTTGGAGAATGTGAACACTCCACAAATATCCTAAAATATTTTGATTTTCCAAGAACCACAAATTCCATAGTGTGGTTTTCAATTGATCAAAAACCCAAAAGAAGTGCTGGAAAAGTATCTCAGGGGCTTTTCCACATTCCTCTTTTAATTTTGACCAAAAACTTAAATGAAGGCCCAAATAAACCACACATTCTGCTTTCTGTAATTTTGTCTACACCTAAGATGGATGGGGAATCAAGGCTGGTCAAAGACTATATTGCTGACAATAAATATGTCGTAACATCGAAATAATTCTCTCAAATTTGTTTCTTAGTGGGGAAAAGTGTGAGAAATATTTTCAATTTCATTTAATAGGAACGGATTGCAAATTTGCAACTAATAATTGCGGAGATGAAAACCAAACAAATACACCAGTTGTAGAGTTGAAAAGAATTACACAAAAACATTAGCCAAAAAAAATTGAGGAAAATATAGTTCAAATCTCACCTTTGGGCTTTGGCTTGGTCAGCAAAAACTTTTGAGAAATTCACATCTTCAAAGGGTGCTTCTATGATGCCAATCTAAAGGTGGTTCTCCGGTGCTGCTGCCTTCTCCAACAGGAATTCCATCTCCGAGTTTGAATTTAGAAATTGAATTCCTATGAACTCGGGTTATTACCCAGATCACAAAGAAAAATCAATCCTGCAAAAACAATATTACCCAGATCATAAACCCTTAAACCAACTAAGAAAAATCAAAATTTCACAAAGAGATACCACACCAGGTCAAATTGATCAGCTATTGATTACAGATATATGGACAGAATCATATTCATACTGTGGTTATGAAGATGAGAGAATGTGAAGAGATTTTAGAAAATCAAGTTGCACGTTATGCAAGAGTGAGAGAGAGATAGTTGCTGATGATGTGGATCACTTTAAAAAGTTTTTGGTTTTGCGATTTATATATACTAGTCAAAAATCTGTGCAATGCACTGACTAATGCATGCATAAACCAAAGATGATTACATTAATGTAAATATGGCACCCAAATATATTTTTGAATAAACCCTGACTACAAGTTATGATGACAACTTAAATAAATATATACGCAGTCACGTAGTGGAATAAGGAATGGAAAACAAAACAATTGGCAAGTAAATAAAATAAAGTACCCATTCAGTTAGAGTGTTTAATTTCAACCAAAACCCAAAAAGAGAAGGGGCCAAGGTAGAATAGAATCTAAATGTTTGGTTCATAAACTGGAAAAAAAATGATTGTTAATGATGTTGCCTTATACAGGCTGAGCTGAGCTATAGCGGATGGTCCTCTGAGCTATGATCTGCACACAATGCAAAAGAAAGATTAAAGGGGGCATATTCTCCCCCAGAGTCTCCTCTGATGGTTAAGTTAGTCAATTGGGAGAAAGAAATTAACTTGCAGGAGATTGAGAGGGAAAGTGATTGTGTACCTTTTTCTGTTGGTTCTGCTAGAGTATATAGCACTGTCCCATAATTGACTACTCCCGTCTCGGCACACACTCCCACTCAGAGGAGGTGGGCTAGACAGATGTCTTTCTTGTTGGAATGAACCCTCTATCATCAGCCATATGTCCACACTTCTTTTGGTAATGGGCTACGTGTTCCGAGTTATCAGGAATATGTGGGTTAAGACGTTTTGGGCTAAATGGCTAGTTTGATTCAGTCTTCCCTGATCCTTTACCTGGTCAAAAAGATCCACGAGCGTGGCACCTACCTAAAACCCTATTGAATGTGTCGCGATCCAACAAAGCGACCAAACACTAGCGCATCAGTTACGTACTTTCCCCTCAGGTCTCAATTCTGACCGTTGGATTGGGACACTGCTCCTGCAGTGATGAGACATGCCTGTCCACGCATCTTCATTTGGCTGGAGTGTGTGCAACGTCGATTTGCACTCCCAAGAGCTATAGTTTGAATCAAAAAGGGACCCTCATAGGCAATGATGCTCACACCGCTTTGACTTGATTTTTACCGATTTGAAGGACTTTGTTGAGCTAAGGAGAAGACTTGTTCGAGACCTTCATCCAACCAGTTCCGGTAATCTAAGTTAGATTTCTTTCTTCATCTTCATGTCTTCCATCTCGGCCTCCTCTAAGTGTACCAGCTATGAAGAGCCTTTATCTCCAAGTACTTCTACTAGGATAGTAAACGAGTTCAAACCGCAGGAACCCATTTCAAATAAAAACAGTCCCATGAACCCATCTTCCATGAATCAAGAAAAATTAGATTATGTTAAGAAAACTTACAAAATTCTTGGCCACCTAGAATGTAGGGTCCCTGATCCCATGGAGGCTGTAATTGATGTGGGTGAAGGGAAATAGCATTAGCATTTTACCATTATTTCTTTAGATTGGGGGTTAGGTTACATCTTTACCCCTTTTTTATTGTGAATTCCTAACCTTCTTCGGGATAGCCCCTTCCCAGCTTGCTCCCAATGAGTGAATCGCACTGCTAGGAACTATAGTCCTATCCTATTTAAATGGCATGGATATGGATTTGCAGACTTTCAGGACAATCATATCCCTGAGGAACAAACCTGGGTCCGATTATTTCATGAACATGGAACATGGGTACCATGTTATAAAAAAAATATTGGATTTAGATCACAAAAAATGGAAGGATGAATTTTTTTTTTTTCATAGGGCTTCATCGGAAATGTTCCCCGACTTGCAGGGATTCCATGTAAGAATAATTGGCTTTATGTTTTGATACGCCCAAAATTGGCTCTATCTTATGACAGAGCGGCTCTACTCAAATGACTGGCCCTTTTTCGGCATCCCAAGCGGTTACGGGCTGCCCCGTGTCATCCATTCACAATACAACTCTTGGGTATAAGCTTAGCTAACTCAGTGGCACTTCCCAAATAGCTCAGCTATGGCAGTTCTCTAAGCAGTCCAGTGCAGTTCAGCCGACTCGTCCCGAGCGGTTCATCCATGGCCCGACCAATAGGTCAGGAGTACCTTACGGGCTCGAGTCCGTACAAGCAAAGTCTAGCCAGGCCTGCGAGGTACGCCCCGGAACATTCCAGTCAGTTCCTATTCAAACTAGAAGACTAATGGAAAGTATACATTGTTTCCTAATCCAATTAGGAAACCCCCACAATTAATGCCAATCAATCCTAATACAATTAGGAAACGCAATTGATTTGTGTCAATCACATCCTAATTGGATTGTATTTCCTTATCCTTGTACGAGTAGGTCTTTTGCATCTATAAAAGAGACCACTCACCCCCACTAGAAGAGATCCCAATAAAAAATCTCACCAAGAGAAATACATTACATTGTCTAGCCACTCTCTCGAGAAATCTTAAGCGCCACCTTGTACGGCCGACCCTTGGTAGTTCCAGTCACCATTGTTGGATCACCAAGGTCCCTGCAGCAGTTTTATTTCACATAGTGGAAGTGCACGGACACACACGTGGACGTAGGTTCCTTCATTAACAAGGTCGAACCACATACAAAAAACCAGTCTCTCACTCTTTCTCCTCTTAAATTGCTTTAATTTACTTTAACCAAATTTTGGCATCATCAGCTTAGCGCCGTCTGTGGGAACGACATGTTCTTCATCAACAAATCTCTTAGCTGATAGCCATGCCTCTGAAGAAGGGTGAGAAGACTGCACAGCAGGCCAACCGGGATGTTCCGCCGGCCCCGGCACCGCCTACGGCAGTCATGACATCTAAGAAGATCACCGCGCCCCTCGTATAACTCTTGGAGGACCAGCATCAAATCCAGCAATAGATCGAAGCCCTGTTGGCCTAGCAAAGCAGTCCTCCAGTGGCCGGGAAACGACCCGGGAATGTTGCGTACGGTTGGAAATCGATCTTGACCAGACAACGTGCCCGAGCCAACCCGTCCCGTGTTGAGGATGCCAGAGACATCAACAGTAGGAGTGTTACCCGAGAGGAAAGGCAGGAGCATATGGCCCGGGAACCAGTCCAGGGTCACTCGATCAAGAGCCGAGGTGTCCTTAGGCACATGATGAACCAGAGTCATAGCCGAGCTCGATCCCAGGGGACAACACACCGCCATGAGAATTAAGCCTCTTCCACTAACCCGACCTACGTCCCGGATCCCGATCGGAAAGGTGTGGTGGCTCATATCAAGGACTTACAGAAATAGATTGATGGAGTGGCCAAAAGGCTGGGCCAAAACCCTACTCAAATTAAAACAAAAATTTTCCAAAGGGGATGGACATGGACCTATGGCTCCTTTCTTCTTTGCCCAAAAAGTTTTAAAGATTTAGAGGGCTTCCTTATTGGAGACATACTGAAAACCATGCCTTTCGAACCGAACGCAACGCCCGTCTTCCAAATAAAAAGAAAAATGGGCTCATTGGGAAGTGTCAGTAGCATACAGAATAGGAAAAAAAAGAGTTGCAAGAGTTACAAAAAAGGAAAAAAAAAAAAAAAAAAAAAGGAACAGAGAATGGAATATCATAAAGAATGACTGTTAGAGAGAGGGAGATAGAGATGTGTAAAAAGCAGGTCCGATTACGCCTATTCTGATTATGACGATTGCGATTGAAGCTCCCGCTGGTGTGTCTCAAAAGAAGAGTTCCTCGTTTTGGAAGAGTCATTGTGACCGGGACTTCAAATACCGAGTTCGGTTTAGGTTGCTTGAATTGTATTATGTAAGTGCTTATTGCTTGCCAAAGATCCTACTTCTACAATTGGTAGGTCACCGGGTTATTCAAATAAGTCGTGTTTTCCGTGGTTTTCCTATGTTACAACTTCCGTACCAATTCGGTCGATCCGGAGTCGAGGGCATTATAGCCTGACCGGACCTGAACACTTATGAAAAATTTCTCGTTACATTTGTAGATGTGAAGTCCTGACCTGATCTGAACAGTTAGGAAAATTTCTCGTTATGCAATTTCCCTAGATTTGAGATCAAACTGAAGGTGTGAAGGCCTATCCTGACTGCCAAATTTGTTTCCATGTATAAACACATGCCTCCTGTATTGATATTGACGTAAACTATCACTTTGCATTAAATTCGCACAACTCTTTAGAATCTTAATCATCGTATTAAGGGCCAGCTATTATGAATCCAATCTTAATCGTCCAAATCAACTTATCACTATTTGGATGGAATAGGTTACTTTTAGCTTGTGTTTTATGATCATCATAAAAAATGTGGCACAATAGACATCTAGTCTAATAAAGACCCTTAGTTCTTCTTTCAGACGGTCACCAAAACCAAACTTGCTCAGAATTGATCTGAATTCTTCTGATTACCCTATTTTCTTATGGCTTCCAAGTTAATCTTCATTCTAAGGAGGGCATGGAGACCTTTAGGAGGGAGTGTGAGATCACAGGCAATGTTGAAATTCGTCCTTTCAATAAGGGAAAGGTGATAAATTTTCCATCCATCATAATCAGTAGCTATATGGTGAAGGTGGTTAGATTATGCTTCCCTCTACTTGCAATTTTCTACTACCTTTTGGGCAGATTGAACTTACCTTTGGGGATTTGCTTACCAAATTTAGTGCATCTTCTCTTAGGCATCGATGTCGTATACCGGCATTTGGGCATCCTTCTCAGTTTAGTGAGATCATTCATTATTACAACCTTTATATCAACCAAGGTAAACTGTACCTTAGAATTAGCCCGGTGGCGAAGCATCTCATTACTAGATTAGAGGTTTTTCACAACAAAAATTGGCACAAGTTTCCAAAAATTATGGTCTCTGGACATTGGATACCTGACAAGGCTGCTTACGCCCTTGAACGTTTTGATCCTAAGGTTGTTAGATAGGCCTATGCTGTAATGAAGAAACTCAGAGCTGATGAGGATGCAATCAACCAGGCTGTGGAGGCTCGTTTTGAGTTTACTGGTCTGATGAAACCATATGGTGATCTGGGGAACCCTTATGCCCAGGATACTCTTCCAACAAGACAAGATGATGGGGCTGAGAACTGGATCTTGTTGTTTCACCAAGTCCATGGCTTCTGGTCCCTGGATCTGGGTTTGGCCCTCGGGAGATGAAGGGGTTGTTTCCTTGTCTGACAGTTCTAATTCTTCTAATGGCGAGGGCTCTTTTGCCCACTCTGGTAAAGGGAAAAAGAAGGCCCAGATAAAAGAAGGTCCTTCAACCTTTGAGGTTGGGTAGAGTTCTCAAGTAGGGGCCTCACAGGAGGATTTGCGAGAATGTGTACAAGCATTGGAGAAGAAAAGTGCCCTCGAGGAGGTAGAAGATTGACTTTTATGGTCACCTGTTTTCATACAGTGACCTAAAAGGTCAGATTAAAGAACTGGTGGGGAAGGTGAAGACTCTGGATGATGAGGTTAAATTCCACAAGATTAAAGATAACTAGAAAACTTATATTTTTTTTTTATTTTGCTATCTTCCTTTTTCTTATAATAAACAATTTTTGCTTTATTTATGTTTTTCCTGGTTTTGCTCTTCATGATTTTGGATATCGTGAACACTTGAGAAAATTTTCAACTAGGAACTCTTCCATGTTTTGAGTTTGGACAAACTATACTTCCATCCTTACATAATTTGCACGCTGAGAAGGTAAACTGTAAAATTTTCTAAGATTTGAGATTGGTAAGGTGACAAATGTTTGTAAAAACAATTTGAAGATAGGATTGTATTATTAACTTGATGATGCTAATATAGTAACTTGAAAAGCAATTTGGAAAGCTGAAACACAAGATTACATATAGTATTTCTTAAGTGCTCAAGCACTGGTTTATCTTCCATGTCATATAACCACTGTGTCTCTGGTCTGTTAACTCTGACCACTTTGTATGGTCCTTCCCAGTTTAGAGCCAGCTTGCCATCAGTGGGGTCTTTGTCATTTGGGAAAACCCTTCTTAGAACAAAATCCCCAAGTTGGAAAGTTCAAAGATTTACCTATTTGTCGAAATACTTTGAGATCCTTTGCATCATGCAGCAAGTCAAAGTAGGGCTTACTCTCTGACCTCTTCTAGGAGATCTAATAATAAACCCTCATTATTGTATGTCTTGGCAGCAAGTTAGAGTCTATAATCTTCCACGAACTTCATTCCTCCTCTATCCATTGGAAGAGGACCTACAATATCCATTCCCCATTACATAAAGGACCAAGTGCTCTGGATGGGGGTCATAGATTGTGGGGGCTGATGTGTATACTGGGCTAACCTCTGGCACTGATCACATTTCTTCACTAATTCCTAAGCATCCTGCTTAATACTGGGCCAGTAGTATCCCAATGTTAGAGCTCAGTATGCCAAGGTTCTGGTTTCGATGTGATTCTTGCAAACTCCTTCATGTATTTTTTTTGAGAACATAATTTGCTTGATGTGGGGTCAAGCACCTAAGTAATGGTTGTGAGAAGGATCTTTTATCCAACACCTCATCCAGGAGCAGGTATCGGGCTGCCCTAATTCTCATATTTCTAGCATGTTGCTTATCATTAGGCAGCTCACCACATTTTATAGACTTATAGATCGGCTCTAGCCAAGACCCAGGGAGGCCTTCTATATCATTTAGATGCATTCTCTCTAAGTACTTGGTGCTTGGGACCTCTTGACCTAGATCGCTGGATCCTTAGGCTGCTCTCCAAAGGCCACCGGTTTAGCTGACCAGTCTGCTTTGACGTTTTCCTGGCTAGGGATTTTTTCTAGGATGAATTCTTGAAAATCTTAAGTTAGCCTTTGAACGATTGAATGATAAATCTTCATACTTGCATGCTTTACTTCGAACTCACCTTTTTCCTGGCTTACGACTAATTAAGAATTACAGTGGGCTTTAAGGGCTGAGGCCCCACACAGCTTAGCCAGTTGTAGACCAATGACTAGAGCTTCATACTCTGCTTCATTATTTGATGCTTTGAAGTTGAAGGCTATAGACTTTTCCAACAACCCTCCATCTGGGGTTCTTAGAATAATCCTAGCTCTATAACCCTGCTTGTTTGATGTACCATCAATGTACAATTCCCATACTCTCTAGATTCCTCCTTCAGGTTTGAGACAGACTCTTCTCTAGTAAATTTGGCTACGAAGTCAACCAAGGCCTGAGCCTTTATGGTTGTTCTGAGAATAAACTGAATATCAAACTCCTCAAGCTCTATATCCCACTTTGCCAGTCTCTTTGAAGTTTTTTTCTTGTAGAGTACAGATCGGAGAGGGTGATCAATAGTTACGATGATGGCATATGCTTGGAAGTACGACCTGTATTTTCTAGCTGACACGATCAGAGCATTAAGTAGTTTTTCAAGATTCGTGTATCTTTTCTCTACGTCCAGGAGCACTTTGTTGATGTATTAAACTAGCTTCTGTGCCCTCTGCACTTCTCTGACTAGGGCCGAGCTAACAGCATGGTTTGAGATCCCCAAGTAGAGTTACAGGGGTTTCCCATGTAGGATTTACGTTTCAAAAAACTTTAAATCATGCACAGCAGAAAATATAGTTTATAAAACTAATTGGTAGCCCGGATCTACTCCTCATTAACCCTATAGATACGTACTAGAGAGAGGACAAGAATTATACCCTTAAGTCTTGAACCCAATTCTAAAAACGTTGACTTCCAACAGCCACCACTAGATGGTCTTCACTCTTATGACTCCTATGGATGCTCTCGGAGATACTAGGGTTGGTTGGAACCCTAATAGAAAGGATAGAGAAGGTTTGGGAACCCTAAAACAGTTTTTACAGCTTCTGGTACAATAAAATGACGAACTCAAATTTCTGGACGCAGTTGCCCTATTTATAGATTCCTAGAATCGACCTTACTTTCAATCAATCGAAGTGACTTCAATCGATCGAACTTTCGATCGATTGAAACACTTTCGATCGATCAAACCTGTCTTAACTTCAATCAATCGAACCTGTCTTGACTTCAATCGATCGAACCTCTTTCGATCGATCGAACTTGTCTTGACAGCATCCTCATGTGCCTTTCCAAGCATCATAGCAGAGCTAAGAGTGGGACCTCCTAGGTTCTTTATTGTTGGCTCAGACTAATTGTTAATCCCCATGACCAAACTCTTTGATCAGCAAATCAACTAACTGACCAGTTAACGTTTACTCTACTATAAAACGATAACTAAACTCTAACGCAAAAGAACATATCCGAAGCGATAACTAGGCTTGTATGGTGTGCTAGTATCCCTCTACCGTTAGCATTCATAATCATATTCAGGTAGTCGGATAACTGTTACTGTCAACCTAAATAATGATTACATCTTCCATTCCTTGAGTCCCATTCACCTCTTATGATTACCAAACATGTTGATAACTACTTATCCCCAAGAATGCAATTCGCAGTAATCAACTCGGTGACATTCTCAAGGTAATGCTTACTTTATCAAATGATAGATTCTATCTTGACAATATATGTTCACAACCCTATGAACATGACATATCCAAGATACTTAGGTGTTGATCTTTTATAGACCTTATTGATTGGTAAGTCAAAGCAGTCATATCTATAGCCTGTGTTCATAATCATCTCAAGATTGAGAACACGTACCTTGTACAATGAGTTCCTATCGACTGTTGGCAGTCTTAAGTGTCAATAGGAAAACTCAGGTCCGTCAATGCACTCTAAGCACTAGCATATTAACTCAGAGTTATACTCTAGTGACTGAGATTAATTACTCCATCCAATGGTAGTCAATCATGCTATAATGTACACCTGATGAGATATCCAGTCTCATCATCCACTGTGACAAACTCTAAGTATCAATGATTAATAATTCGTAACTCACTTGTATGCATCTCATACATACACGAATTACGTACTACGATACTCAAGGATTTACAATCATCTCATTAAAGAAACATACATAATAAAATATAAAGCCGATATCCATATATTAAAATGTCAATGTCTCATACATAAAATAATGGTTTGAGGGCACAAACCCAACAAACTCCCACTTACACTCAAAACCATTCAGGAATACATCTGAGACCTAGACTATCTAGATGACGATCAAAGACCTCTGTGGCAAGGCCTTCGTAAATGGATCTGTAAGATTGTCAGCTGTGGCAATCAGTTACATCTCCACGTTGAACAATATCTTGGATTAGATGACATTTCCACTCTACGTGCTTTCCTTTTCTGTGGCTCCTTGGCTCCTTGGACTGAGCCACTACCCCACTATTATCGTAGTATAGCGTAATAGGTGATAGCAATGCTGGTACCACCTCGAGTTCCATGAGGAACTTCTTAAGCCAAATAGCTTCCTTTGCAGCTTCATAAGCAGCAACATACTCAGCCTCTGTAGTTGAGTCTGCAATGCATTTCTACTTAATGCTCCTCCAACTAACAACACCATCTCCCAAGGTAAAGAGATGTCCAAACGTCGAATTCCTCGAATCTTTATCTGACATAAAGTCCGAGTCAGTATATCCTACTGGAATTAACTCATCATCGATGTACATAAGCATGTATAATCTTTAGTCCTTCTCAAGTACTTAAGAATGTGATTAATGGCTGTCCAGTGTTCTGGACCTGGATTCGACTATTACCTGCTAACCATGCCAACAGCAAAGCAGATATCTAGTCTAGTGCATAACATTGCATACATGAGACTTCCCACTGCCGAAGCATAGGGAATTCCTGCCATGCGATTCCTCTCCTCCTGTGTCTTTGGACACTGGTCCTTAGAGAAGGCTAAACCATGCCTGAAAGGTAATAAACCTTTCTTTGAATTATCCATGGAAAACCTAGTTAGTACCTTCTCGATATAACTAGCTTGAGATTATCCCATTATCTTTCAGTTACGATCCCGAATGATCTTTATCCCAAGTATATAGCTCACCTCTCCTAGATCCTTCATATCAAAAGTACTAGCTAGCAAACCTTACTTGATGACAATGCCCCTACATCATTACCAATGAGTAGAATGTCATCAACATAAAGCACAAGCCACCACTTTACCTTCATACTTCTTGTAAACACAAGGCTCATCCTGATTCTGTATGAAACTAAATGACTTGACCGCTTGATCAAAATGAATGTTCCAACTTCTGGATGCCTGCTTGAGCACATAAATGGACTTTTACAACTTGCATACCAAGTTGCCTTTCCCACCAGCTATGAACCCTTCTGGTTGCTGCATATAGATGTTCTCCTCAAGATTGCCATTCAAAAATGCAGTCTTGACGTCCATCTGCTAGATCTCATAATCTAAGCATGCAGTTATGGATAAGAGTATTCTAATGGACTTGAGCATGGCTACCGCTGAGAAGCTTTCCTCATAGTCAATGCCCTCCCTTTGAGTATAATCTTTCGCTACAAGCCTTGCCTTAAAGGTCTCAATCTTTCCATCAGATCCTCTTTTCCTCTTGTAGACCCACTTACAGCCAATGGGTTTAATATTGGCTGGAAGTTCTACAAGATCCCAGACCTGATTAGAATTCATAGATTCCAATTCAACCATCATAGCTTTAACCCAATGAGCTGAATCAACATCAACCATTGCCTCTTCATATGTGGTAGGATCAAACTCAAATTCTATGGAGACAGCTTCAAAAACTTCTCCTAAGAATATGTATCTGTCAACCTACCTGATAATCCTCCCACTACGATGAGGTACTGATGCAGAAATGGGTAAAAAAGTGGCATTTTCTTATCTTACTTCGCTTTTAACTATTAGAGGATTAGAGGGCTCTCCATCTATTTCTCTTAGATGTATCCTTCTCTTAGGTTCATGGTTCATGATATAATAGACACGAGAATTCTTCTGTGTGCGCTTGTGTGCTATACCCAAGTGTAAGTAATCGTGCAAGTAGTAGTCTGGTTAAGTCCAGGTCGATCCCCACAAGGAAGGTGTTAAACTAATTACTCAGATTAATCTCAAACAAGAAAATAAAAATCAATATTCTAAAAGAGTGTAGAACACAAAGTTCCATAATTTATCAACTACTAAAGATTTAAACTAAATTAAACTAATTACTAACTAATTAATTAAAGCAATGATTTAAAACGTGTCTTTCTTACTAAAGTGGAATGTTGGGATTACACGAATCCACCGCGACCTAGCCATCTACCATGTAGTTGCGTTGAAGCTTAATGGAGCACACTCTCCACAGTATTCTGTATTTCTCTTAGGATAAAGAATCTATAGTCCTTTCATGACCGGGACCATATCATCACAATTAAGTTTGAAATACACAAAAGCGGTTTACAACAATAGTTTTGACTCTCACCTACAGTGGTGTTAGCATTGAGGGTGGTTTGCAAAATATATTGAAGAAAAATGCCTCAAGGCTTAAAGTTCACAGACTGTTTTGACAAACTGAGCGATTGGGGACAATTTGATAACAATCTAGTAAAGCAGAAAGTCTAGGAATACTGCATAGAATGTCCTCAAGAATCAGAGAGTTCGATCGATCGACGCACTTTCGATCGATCGAATATCTTCATCCATCGATTGATCGAACTGACTTCGATCGCTCGACTGTATCTCTGTTTCGATCGATCGAGCCTTCTTGATCGATCGAACACAGGAATTATACTGCTGCATGGCAGAGGCTTGAGATCACGGTTTCATCGTGATCTCCCAATCTGGAGACTACTCAGACATCGTCTGGAGTGTCTCAGATTCGTTTTTAACGTAAAGTTCCATTAAAGGCGTGTTTGTTTGTGATTTTTGCAATGAATCTATGAAAACTAATTGTATAACTATAACTAACATGCAAGACTATTGGATAACAAGATATAATACTATAAACTAAGTGCAGAACGTAAACAAAATAACCTGGAAATGAAAACTTGTATTGAACTAAGGGAAATCCAAACCAAACAATGTGTATCCTTGATGAAAACCTACAAAACAAACAAAGTAAAACTCTCTACTCTCTATAAACTGATGAAAATGAAAGTGGGCGTCCTTATGGACGTATATAATACAAGTATTTATACTAAAACACCAATGCTAGGGTTAACATCCCGTTTCCGCTGCGTGCGCGTATAATCTGATAAAAGCCATGTTCGATCGATCGAACATCTTTCGATCGATCGAACCTCTAGGGTCTTCGAGCGCTTGAACTTCTATCGATCGATCGAATGGTCTTCAATCGATCGAGGTTCACTTTTCATCTTTTACTTGTCTTCATTAAAATTCAGCACTCCCTTTTATCTTTCTCATCTAATTCTTTACACAGAAATAGTAATCTGCGCAAACTACAGCTAAAACAAACAACTTATCATAGTTTAATCAAATTGTGTACAAACTAGCATTGTAATTCAAATTATAGATAAATGAAGGAATTGTGAGATAACATAGCACATTTTTTTCTTTTTACGCAGTGGTATTTTACAAATACCCCCGCTTGTCACAAACCCCAACTAGCGATTTGCTAGTCCCTAGCAACAGAGCGAAAATAAAAACAAGCTAAACTACAACTATAACAAAAAAAACTAAAGTAAACTAGACCCAAATTACCTAAATTAAAATAACAAGAAAGAAACTACCTAACTCACTTTCGCAGGAATCGCGGTTGCATTTAGCAAATATAACAAGTCGTTAAACCCCTAGGTTTCCCCTAGTGGACGAGTGTTGTCTCGTGAGGGTTTGCAGTGAATGTACCCACAAAATTCTCTGATTTTAAGCTCAAAAAGATATAGAATAACTTTTAAACACTCTCTTCCATTCAACTATTAATTTAGCTCTACAAATTAAATCATCCTCATTCAAACCATGAAAGAAATGCACATGTTCCTCATGTCACCAAGATAAAAACAACAAACGCATCACATCCCTGTATCCGTGTGTGTGTGAAATTAACAGCTATACATCGAACTTTATTTAGAGTTGTTTAAACTATCATACTCTCAGAACTTGTAGTTTCAACTCAATCCTCACATAGTTATTACACTAAAAAATGAACATCCCACAGAAACTTGGCTAATAATGATCGCACATGGTATGGAAGCTTTGATAGGATTGATTTTTCGGATACTAATGCTTCCATACTCGACTCTATAGAAGACGAACATTTTAGAGTGTATAGTCTCAGGAACGGAATACCACTTACTAGAGGAGCGAAATACCGCGGATAACTCAACTTACACGTTCATGTTTAAACTAAGATGTTGAGAATCATCAAGGCTTTGACTTTTCGGTTTTTATTTAGTAGGGTAGAAATTAGAGGGGTAAGAAATTGCACATTTTCAGCATGTGGCTGTGTTCAGTAATTTTTTCACTTTGTTCCAACCATCCTCTCCATATATATAAATATATATCATCATTTTTTTTTATAACATGCTTCTCCTTTTCTCTTTATTTATTTATTTTTTATTTTTTTTATACATATATATATGCAGCCCTTCTCACCACTGTTCCCTCCTCATACTTTAACAATTTACTCACATTAGGTGTGTAATGGGGTATATTGAGGTCAAAGTATACGATTAAGGATTTAGAATTTAATCATGGATTCGGCATTATTTATTAGGTGTGGGGTTAAGAACAATGCATATTCAGAGATATCGATATAGGTAAATGGAGAAAGCAAGGGGAAAATACGATGGCTTAAATCATTTTCTCAACTTCTTAATTTTTAACACTTACAAGTTCATTGAGTTTAGTTGGTAAATCCTGAACGCTCTCCTCTACTAAGAAGCCAAAATGAAAGAATTAGAGACTATTCAACGAATTTAATCGGCATACTCAAGAAAAACAATTCGAGTTTTAATGTGATAATTCCCTCAGAATTGAAGATTGGATTCAAAAGCTCACTAAGGGTAACTAGTTTTCACTACTTCATTCTTTAAAGTACGAAAGTCGTATTAACTCTTATTTTAAGTTTTCTGCATAGCTATTAACACGTGCAAATGATTTGGATACAAGAATGATCAACATATGCATTCATCCTAGAGAAACTAGAAAAACGCGTGAACTTAATTCATAAAAGGATGAGAATAAAATGTTTGTGTCATTGCTTGATAACAGAATAGAAGTGAATATTCAAAATTATTCTACCAATTTAATTCAAAAACTTACTTAACTGTTTGAAAATTTTGAATGTGAAAATTTTGTAATTTACTTTAGTTGCTAATGGAAATTGTATGACATACACAATAGATAGAATGGTCCAGATTGCTACGAACTAATGTGCACATGTGATTATCTATCTACATCCCACCCCCAACTGAAAATTGCAATGTCCTCAGCAGGCGATTTTCAAAAATAGATAGAGAGATATCACCTGATATATATCATCATAAGAATGGCAAGTGTAGCAACCTGCACAGAAAGCATACAAACTCCAAGCAGCAGAGTTCAAAAGAATATGAAATATATAGCATTGGATCCATGCATAAAATGGAACTAATCACTGGAAACATAAAAAAAAATGAAAGAACAGAACAGTGATAATATGCACCATGCAACTAAAATACAAAATATACAAAGCACCCAACAATACAAAATATCCCAACAGTATCCAAAAATATATCCAACAACCAACCAACACATCCAAATCCAACCACAATGACCAAAATATCTAAACAACCCAATAACCAAAAACAATCAACAACACCGATCCCCCAGAAACTAGACATCATCGGCTACGTCCGATAATATCTCAATAAAAACATCAGGAGCATCCCCACCGCCACCCTCAGCAACAGTCGGTGCCGCTGGGTCACTCGTGATCGTGGTAGCTAGAATAGATAAGTGTGTGTCGGCCATGACAAGAGGAGATGGAAGTGGTATCTCCTTAGCAGGCGGTGTCGCCAATGATGTAGAAGCTGTAAGATCAATCTGGGAAGGTGGAGTTACAGATGATGGACCGGTGGTGGATGGTGGAACTACAAGATCTGAGGTAGGTGGGTCAGTGGAAACGGCAGGAGCAGCTATAGGTGGATCACTGGGTGGTGGTGCAGAAGCTGCATGAACTGCCTGGTCGACTCTGATCTGTATCAAGATCGCCTCCAGCAGAGTCGTCATCTGATCAACCTTACCCTTAAGTCTAATCCTGGCCTCTCGCTCCTCCAATAGCAACTCATGAATAGTCGGGAGAGGCGCAGAAGAAGACTCTCCCTGGGTACGAGCCAACCTCCTCAATAGGATCCATCTTCTCCTCAGAATCATGCTCCTCAGCCTCTGTGGGCATCCCAAAAGTAGCACCCTCCGTGTCGGTGCCTCCTCCTCTCCTCTTCTTCTCGCCAACCTTCGCCTTGCCTTTACCCTACCTCTTTCTCTTTTACGCCTTAGACCGACGGGAAGCAGTCTCACCAAAATGGCTGCGAGACTGGGCAGTCACATCACCCGCCAATAGAAGTAGACCCGCCTACTCAATAACCCTGTGAATGGCCCAAGCACCCTTCAGGTGCTACTTGGCCTGAATGTATCATGTGGGGTGCCTCATGAAATCAATGTAGAGGCGAGGCAAACAGACAGGCTGTCGTGTCCCGATCGCATACAACACGCGTGCATACCAAGATGCAATCTTCTCCCGATAAGATGTCACTAAGAGGCAATTGCTGAGGGCGAGGTGCAGCATATGATAATTATCTATGAGGTAGAAGTCAGGAATAAGGGCCTCGCCATCCCAACCCAGAAGAGCACCCCCCAGTGATCTCTCTGATAATAATAGTCGGGGAGAGCAGCGGTGTGTCGGGGCAATGCGGACAAAAATAATCAGGTACCTCGGGTTCCCCAAGAGTAGCAGAGACAGTGGCCGAACTAAAAACGATCTCCCGGCCACGGAAGAATGAGCGGAGTATGAATGGAGCAACTGGATCCCTGATCATCGTCGCACACGCCTCCCGGATCTAGGACAGATTTACGTGCTTAGGCGGGGAAAGGAGTGTGTACCACTGTGGCATAGCGCGTAGCTGGGCTAGATACCAAGGAGTAGCCAGCCAAGCTGTCTCAAGGGGTCGCTCGAGCATGACCTTACACGAATGGAAATATCTGGTGAACCATACCCGGTCTTTTTCGTTTCTGAACCCGTGATCAGGTATAGGGTCGGGTATGGTTAGGTCAAATGGCTTGAGCTTGTGATACCCGGTGATAGGGTTCATTGTGTAGCCCTAAAACAGAAGAAACAAACATAGAAATATTAAAACAGGGAAACCAGAAAGAAAAATGAAACTATCACACTTCGATCGATCGAAGCATGTTCGATCGATCGAGAACATCGCAGGTTCGATCGCTCGAGACTTGTTCGATCGATTGAAAGGATACGATCGAAGTTCGATCGATCGAACACAGCGAAGTGGCAGTCTCGAGCGATAAGAACGAAAAAGACCTACAAACAAAAAATATAACAAGACAAGGAAGAAAAAGATTAAAATAACCAATGGGGGGCACCCCTACTCGAATTTGAAATGAAAAGATCAACGAGGGGTCTCGGGGCCTAACCTCGATAGACATGCCGAGTAGAGGATGAGGGTGATGATGATGATAATCAGAGTGCCCAGCTGCTCCTCAATTGATGTTAGTGTATATGGGGGGCCAAGAAACGCGTGAGTCCCCTTCTGTCTTCAATTGCTCGAGGAAGGGAGAAGAAGATAGACTAAGGAAGATACTAAACGATGCCTCGTTTAAAAATAGGTTTCGATCGCTCAAGATGGTTCGATCGATCAAACCTTCGATCGATTGAGCCCTGCTGAAGCGCTCGAGGTTCTGATGATCTCGATCGATCGAGAAACGGTCGATCGATCGAACTCTAAAGTTCTACAAGATCATATAATTGATAAATTAAACACCCCCAACTAACCAACATCGGTCTGGACATACAGAATAGTGATAAAACAGTTCATTGGTAAGTCATGTAAGCCAAAAACATCATCCTCATAGTAGAAAATTGCAAATTTATATAAATAAATCCTTAAAATAGCATCCACTTGCAATATTATTGCCCCCACATGGCCGTTAAAACCTTATTGAAAAAGAAAACTAAAATAAACTGAAAATAACAAAACTTTGTCTAAGAATACACTCCAATTGATGAAAGAAATATGAAATGACATAAAACAATTGGAGTGAAACACTATTCTTCAAGCAGGAAGATTTCGTCTTCCACAACCTCCTTCTCCGCCGGAACTTCAAGTGTAGAGTCTGAACTTGATGATTCCCTTTCCCAGAACAAGCGGAAAGTAGCGAGGACATCATCGAACAAGTCCAAACTTTCTAAGGAATTGATTTCACCGACAATAGGGGATCCGGATGGAGACAAGGATAACGGAGTGTACTTGCGTGTCGGACGTTCCTCTTGCGGCAGAGTATCCGGGGACCTTATGTATGGTCCAAATCCATGAAAGAGTTGATGTGGAAAGTACAACGGTGGAAATGGTGGATTCATAGTAATATTCCTGACAAAGGGAAACAAAAAGGAAACGAAGAAAATAAATTAACTAGAGCAAATGAAAGAGCAAACAAGAAGAAATAAACAAAGCAACACGAAAAGAAAAAAGAAAGGAATGTGACCAAGAATTAACCTCACTATTAGCCTGATATCCTCAGGTGCACTAGTAGGTAGAAGGCATTGAAGCCGGAACAACAAATAGCTCAAATGGACGTAAATGTAGGGAACCACGTGGATGACCAGGAAGTCATCCACATATGTGAATACAACATTATGGCATTCTGGCACCACATCCTGTAAGTCCTCTTCCTCCCATGGCTCCCACATTGAGTCATTTTCCCACTGTTCCATCAGAGCGTCATCGACTTCCAACACATCATATCCCTCTGGTTCTCCCTCCTCTTCAGCGAGTTCCATGTGCTCAAATGGGTTAATCTAGAGGAGAGCAGGATCATATAGGATGTATCCATGGGTTAAGTCAACAACGTCTTTGGCTCCTGGCCATTGGTATGGAAATAAGCAGAATGCTATTTCATCAGCAGTCCATGGCGGGTTCTGATATTCTGAATCAGCCCATGACCCAATCGAGTGAACATCGTCATCGCTCATGTTGGACAACCTGTAGGAGATAGAAATGGAATAGCATATTACGATCAAGATCACACTCAAAAGAAATAAATAAACGAAAGAACAAAACAAAATGCGAAACAGTAAAAAGAAAAAGTACAACAACATTGTTAAAACGCACTTAAGTGTTCTAGGTGGAGGCATAGTCGGGCTCATCCAGTTGGATGTGCTCGACCTCTGGTTGGAAATCTTCTAAGAACAGTTTTACCCTTTGGCCATTGACTTTGAAACTTCTGTCGTTCTTAGGATTAAATAACTCAACGGCCCCATGTGGAAAGACAGATTTGACTGTGAAGGGTCCTGTCCACCGAGATCGAAGTTTTCCTGGGAAAAGATGAAGGCACGAATCGTATAGTAAAACTTTCTGCCCAGGCTTGAAAGATTTCTAAAAAATCGTTCTATCATGGCGAGCCTTCAACCGTTCCTTGTGGAGTTTGCATTGTCATATGCATCTCGTCGAATTACTTCTAGTTCTGCCAGTTGGAGTTTCCGGAGATGACCTCCCTCTTTAATGTCGAAGTTTAATGAGCGTGTCGCCCAATATGCTTTGTGCTCAATTTCAATAGGGAGGTGACATGCCTTACCATACACTAGCCTATATGGGGACATTCCCAGATTTGTCTTATAGGCAGTACGGTATGCCCAAAGAGCATCAGTCAGTTTATAAGCCCAGTCTTTTCTGTTGAAACTAACCGTCTTTTCTAAAATGTGCTTGATTTCACGGTTAGCTAACTCTGCCTGCCCATTCGTTTGTGGGTGGTAGTCTAGAGCGATCTTATGATTCACCCCGTATGTCTTGAGTCATGATTCCAAAGGCCTATTGCAAAAGTGTTTGCCTTGGTCACTTATTAGGGCTTTTGGGGTTCCGAAACGCGATAAAATATTTTTCTTAAGAAAGGACATTACCGTTTTATGGTCATTACATCTCGTCAATATCGCTTCTACCCATTTTGATATATATTCCACAGCAAGGACTATATATTCACAGTTATTAGATTTAGGAAATGGGCCCATGAAGTCTATGCCCCAACAATCGAATATTTCAATTGTGATGATGGGAGTTAAGGGCATCGAATTCCTTTTCGAAAGTGTACCAAGCTTTTGACATCGCTGGCACGATTTACAAAAAGTGTAGGCATCTTTGAACACGGTGGGCTAATAGAAACCGCTGTGCAATACTTTGTGTGCGGTCTTTTGGGAGGCTAAATGGCCACCACAGGCTTCAGAATGATAAGAGGCCAAAATTACAGTTATATCCTCATTCGGAACGCAACGCCTGATGACCTGATCAGCACAATACTTAAATACGTAAGGGTCATCAAAGAAGAAATAGCGTGCGAACGAAAGGAACCTTTTCTTGTCTTGATTTAACCAATGGCTCGGGGACTCGCCTGTAACAAGGTAATTTATTATATCCGCGTACCAAGGCAAACTGGAGGCAGCCATCAGTTGCTTGTCTGGGAATTCATCTTTTATAGGTACAGGCTCAGTGTTGTCAGTGAATGTCAAACGAGATAAATGATCGGCGACCACATTCTCTACTCTTTTTTTTATCCTTTATAGTGATATCAAATTCCTAGAGTAGGAGAATCCAGCGGATAAGCCTTTGTTTCGCGTCTTTCTTAGATAGCAGGTACTTGAGGGCCGAGTGGTCTGTAAAATAGACTATTGGGGACCCTATTAGATAAGACCTGAATTTGTCTAGAGCGAATACTATTGCCAGTAACTCTTTTTCAGTAGTCGTATAGTTCATTTGAGTTTCGGTACGTGTTCGGCTGGCATAGTAGATTACATAAGGCTTGTTGTCCTTCCTCTGTCCTAGAACTGTGCCAATGGCGTAGTCGCTAGTATCGCACATTAACTCAAACGGCAAACTCCAATCGGGTGCTTGTATTATTGGTGCGGAAGTAAGGTGTTCTTTTAGTGCATCAAAAGATATTTGACAGTTTTTCGACCATTCAAAAGGTGCATCTTTGACTAAGAGTTTGCACAGTGGTCGGGCGATGGCACTAAAATTTCGGATAAAGTGTCGATAGAATCCAGCATGCCCCAGAAAAGATCGGATGTCTCGGACAGTACGAGGGACCGGTAAGTTTGAAATTATATCGATTTTTGCTTTATCGACTTGGATACCTTTGTCAGAGATAATGTGGCCGAGGACAATTCCCTTGGTCACCATGAAGTGACACTTTTCCCAGTTTAGTACTAAGTGTTTGTCCTCGCATCTCGCTAACACATTCTCTAGGTTTTCTAAACAGTTATCAAAACTATGGCCAAACACTGAGAAGTCGTCCATAAAGACCTCGAGTGTCTGTTCAACCATATCACTGAATATGCTGAACATGCACTGCTGAAAGGTAGCAAGTGCGTTGCATAAGCCGAAAGGCATACGGCGGTAGGCGAATGTACCAAACGGACAAGTGAAAGTCGTTTTCTCCTGATCTTTAGGAGCAATTTCGATTTGGTTATAGCCATTATATCCGTCCAAGAAGCAATAAAATTTATGACCTGCCACTCTTTCTAGCATTTGATCCATGAATGGCAATGGAAAGTGGTCTTTCAGGGTCATAGTATTTAACTTTCGGTAATCAATATACATCCGCCATCTAGTGGGGATGCGTGTTGGTACTAACTCGCCATCTTTGTTTGGGATAACTGTTATACCTGCCTTTTTGGGCACCACCTGGTTGGACTAACCCAAGAGCTATCAAAGATAGGGTATATTATCCCAATGTCTAGAAGTTTTAAGACTTCTTTTTTCACTACTTCTTGCATATTGGGATTCAGACGCCTCTGCATTTGTCGCGACGGTTTAGCGTCTTCCTCTAGATATATCTTATGGGTGTAAATAGATGGGCTTATGCCTTTTAGATCGGCAATAGTCCATCCCAATGCTCCCTTGTGCAGTTTGAGCATTTGAATCACCTTATCCTCTTGTTCTGAATTCAACGTGGATGAGATTATCATAGGATAAGTCTTTTCAGTCCCTAGAAAAGCATATTTGAGCTCTTTTGGAAGCTCCTTTAATTCCAAATCAGGAAACTGAAAGTTTGACGGCATAGTTAACTTCGTTTTCGGAGGCAAGGTTTCATATGGTGTGACCCACATGCATTCATCTCTATCTTCCTCCTTAGTTTCCATCATGAGGCAGAAATGATTTAAGGCAGCGTCCAATGGGGTAGAATTGTTAGGTTGATAAGTAGCGTCAAATTATGACACAACTACCTCAAAAGGATCTTTGTATTCTACAAGATCAGCCTCTTCCTTGATGACTGTTTCGATGAAGTTAACTTTTTCTTCGTCCTCGTATTCTTCGGGTCAGGGATTTGAAAAAATCTTGACATTTAAAGTCATGTTCCCAAATACAATGGTCATGATACCACTCCTTATTTTGATTGTGGCATCAATGGTGTTGAGGAATGGACGTCCAAAAATCAACGGGATTTGTGAACACGGATTGGATACAGGTTCAGTGTCCAAAATCACAAAATCGACCGGAAAGACAAATGTATCTATCTGTACTAGAACATCCTCCAGTATTCCTCTAGGATATTTGACTGACCTATATGCCAATTGCAATGCAACTCAGGTGGGTTTGAGCTCACCCAACCCTAGTTGTTTATATACTGAATAGGGCAGCAAGTTTACAAAAGCTCCTAGATCAAGGAGTGCATTGTCTAGCCTTTGATTCCCAATTCTACACGAGACAGTTGGGGTGCCAGGGTCTTTAAGCTTTGGAGGCAACTCATTTTGGATGATTTCACTTGCTTGGCAAGCGACATAGGCATGTTTCTTCACACTTTGCCTCCTCTTGACCGTGCATAAATCTTTTAGATACTTAGCGTAGGCTGGCACTTGTTTGATTGCATCAAGGAGCGGGAGATTAATTTTAACTTGTTTGAACAATTCCAAGAACTCCTGATTCTTTGCCTCGTGTTGGGGCTTCTTGAGCCTTTGAGGGTAAGGCGCGGGGAAAGGGCATTTAGGTAATTCATCCTTGATGGGCTCCTTTCCAGGCTTCTCTCAACTTCTACTTCTTTAGGAGCATCCTCGTTTGATTCTAAGGATTTGTCATTAGTGGACGGCTCCTCTTCTTGAGTAGATGGCTTGTTTTTAGTTACCACTTCTTCCTCTTCATACTCCACAGAAGTAGAATGAGGCATATTTTTCTCTATGACTTTTCCGCTTCTCAAAGTTGTCACGGCTTTTGCCTGTTCATGATTAAGGGGACCATTGCTGTATCCCTTAGGGTTTTGAAGTGGTTGAGCAGGAAATATTCCATCGACCCCTCTTGACGTGCATCCATTCTCTCTAATGTCGCAGACATTTTACTCATCATTTGAATTAGCTATTGTGTTAAATTCGTGTTAGAGAGTGGATCTTCCTCTTACACCTCTTTGTGAGGTGGCACGTAAACATTTGCTTGTTGATTATTAGGGGGTTGAGCGTTGTTATAGTTATTTGCTCTATTTTGATGGAATGTCTGGGACTGCCGGTTGTATTGCCCTTGATATTGATTATTGTTATTGTTGGACTGTTGACACGACTGGAAATGTGTTCTCTGAAGAGTAAGTCCAAGCGCAGACGGTCGCGTTGAGTAAAATCGGTAAAACCGAGTCGTTTTCCTAAGGGACGGAAATTGAGGAAAGAAACCTAGATTGGGTCCTAAAGAAAATAAAAGATGATTTCTTATAGAGTGGAGATTCTAACAGCCCTATTGAATTTAAATAAATAAAAGAAACAAATTAAAGTGAAGCGATAACTTAACTAGATAGAACTAAAAACTGTAATTTGAAATTAAATCTGAAAAAGAGTTGGGAATATGTGAGTCCACAAAGTACCAGCCACTACCATGATTTAACAAAAACAAACAAATGGGGTTTTCTTCTTTAAGTATTCCAAAATTCGAAATTGATTAAGTAACACATTCTAGACACTAAGTATGTGAATTTCACATTCTTAGTGGTTCAACGATCTCACCTATTTATGAAGGACTGGAATTAAACTAACTAACTCTATGAGCAATGATAAACAAATCGAGTATAAGATAATTGACATGCTTATCAAAAGTGTTCATTAAGTTAATTAATCAAAAGAGCTCTTATTTCAAAATCAGATTGCAATTTAAACTTAAAAATATCAATTTGGACTTAGTTTCTGAAACAAAAGTTACTGGAATACAAAAAGGAGTCAACCCAACTCATAAACATACCAATCGATTGATATTAATGTCAATCGATTGGTATGAAATGGCTTCCAATCGATTGGTTAAAGTACCAATCGATTGGCTTGGAACCTATGTCAATCGATTGGACTCTGCATCCAATCGATTGAAATTGATTCTTTCACAGAATCATGGCAGTGGGCTGGGAACAATGTTTCTTCACATTATTCCCAACCAGGATTCTACTTGAGCATGCTTAGGACTGCACAAATATAAATAAACTGAAAAGTGGGATCAAGCATTGATATGGATTAAAACTATAAACTAGAAATTTCAAAATCTAACTAATACTAAAATGGTGTTTAAAATCAAACTAATTCGGAAGCAACAAAGAACAAGGAGGAATAACCTGACTCGAAACTGAATTGGAAATGTAATTTCTTCAACTTGAATCTTATATCAATCCAAAACAAAATGGAAAATCCTACAAAAACAAGCACAAAATGAGCCAACCCTTGACCCTTCTCACTCTCCTCTATATATAGTGTCATATCCACGAGCTGAAGGCGTCTAGGTTCATTCCGTAACGGCTAGTCGTCCTAATTGCTGAGATCTTGCACCATTAACGCAGATTGATTTCCATCTTTCACCAATCGATTGACAAAAATATCAATCGATTGATAAAGATTCCAATCGATTGATTATGAAAATATGTCAATCGATTGGTATTATGTCAATCGATTGATACCCAAACTTCATCTTCTTGTTTCTTGATTTATTCCTTTCAACTTGTTTATTCATTCTAACTTCAGAACCTGCATTCAAAGAGCTAAACACAACAACATACCACGGAAAATACATCATTGTGTAAAGAAATGAATTAAAACACAAATGTAGGTAAAACTAGAGAAATGAGATTAAATCCAGTCAATTTTTACTCTTTCATCAAGCTAATATTAAGCAAATATCAGCTCTCATCAGCTGTTGTTGTTGATATTGGTTTTGAGTTCCAGCATTGTTTTTCCAATCGAACCCGGGGTGATTCCATCTATTGTTATTTCGTGAATTGTAATTGTTGTAGGAATTCCCCGCCCCCCTATACCCTTGCATGGCATTCATTTCCATGGGGGTTGTTCTTGAAAATACAGCACATTGGGACAGTATTGAGTAGTGTGTCCCAGCATGTTGCATGTGTCGCATGGTTCTTCAGGCAAAACCTGCCTAGAACTCTCTCCTTTCATACCCAATTCTTCTACTTTCTTCGCTAGTTCTTCATACTTATTCATCAGATGATCCTCACTTTTTTGTTGGTATAAACTTTTCTCTTCCACACAGGATATCTGTGAGCGTAGGACATCGTCTAAATTTGACCACTCGTGGGCGTGCTCAGCTAACCACTCAAAATGAGCTTCAACTTCTTCCGTGTTTTTACGAAGAAATGGCCCTGAACTCATGGTCTCGACCAATTTCTTAGTTTCACCATTTAATCCTTCATAAAAGTAGCTAATGGTTTGCCATTTCCCGTACCCGTGATGTGGGCATGAGAGTAGCAAATCCTTGAAACATTCCCAAGTTTGGGTGAATGTTTCATTGCTCTTTTGTTTGTAAGAATTTATTTGTCATTTAAGCTCAGTGGTCATGCGAGGTGGGAAAAATTTCTTCAGGAAAGCAGTGTTCATCGCATGTCAGGTGTAGATGGAGTTTGGTTTCAAGGTGAGTAACCACGCTTTTGCTTTATCCTTCAGAGTGAAAGGAAATAGCATTAAACGTGTTACTTCTACAGGACAGTTCTGTGAGAAAGTTTTACAAACATCCTCAAAATCCTTGACATGTAGATATGCTTTCTCGCCCTCCATTCCATGAAAGGTAGGAAGGAGTTAAATCATTCCATTGTGAAATTGAAATTCGCCTGCATGGGGTGGAATGAGGATACAAGAAGGCGTAGGCGCGTGTTCGGGTGTCATGAGATCGCACAACGGACACAGTGAATCGTCGATTGGTACGACCACATTATCACCGTTTTCACTTTGATTATCAGTCATTGAATCGATTGGTGTAACTATGGGGTTAATAGAACTAGATGAATTGGATGAATAGAATGGGTTTCCGTAAATTTCTTTGAATTATCGGACATAAAGGGAAAGACCCTGAGTAATTTTTAATCTAAAGAACGAAAGAAAAAGAAAAATAGAAAGAGATAAGGATAGATTGAGGTAATCAAAGTTTTAGCTTGTCGCCTTCCCCGGCAGCGCCAAAAACTTGACACGAGAATTCTTCTGTGTGCGCTTGTGTGCTATACCCAAGTGTAAGTAATCGTGCAAGTAGTAGTCTGGTTAAGACCAGGTCGATCCCACAGGGAAGGTGTTAAACTAATTACTCAGATTAATCTCAAACAAGAAAATAAAAATCAATATTCTAAAAGAGTGTAGAACACAAAGTTCCATAATTTATCAACTACTAAAGATTTAAACTAAATTAAACTAATTACTAACTAATTAATTAAATCAATGATTTAAAACGTGTCTTTCTTACTAAAAAGGAATATTGGGATTACACGAATCCACCGCGACCTAGCCATCTACCATACAGCTGCATTGAAGCTCAATGGAGCACACTCTCCACAGTATTCCGTATTTCTCTTAGGATAAAGAATCTATAGTCCTTTCATGACCGGGACAATATCATCACAATTAAGTTTGAAATACACAAAAGCCGTTTAAAACAATAGTTTTGACTCTCACCTACAATGGTGTTAGCATTGAGGGTGGTTTGCAAAATATATTGAAGAAAAATGCCTCAAGGCTTAAAGTTCACAAACTGTTTTGACAAACTGAGCATTTGGGGACAATTTGATAATAATCTAGTAAAGTAGAAAGTCTAGTAATACTGCATAGAATGTCCTCAAGAATCAAAGAGTTTGATCGATCGACGCGCTTTCGATTGATCGAATATCTTCATCCCTCGATCGATCGAACTGACTTCGATCGCTCGACTGTATCTCTATTTTGATCGATCGAGCCTTCTCGATCAATCGAACACAGGAATTATACTGCTGCATGGCAGAGGCTTGAGATCACGGTTTCATTGTGATCTCCCAACCTAGAGACTACTCAGACATCGTCTGGAGTGTCTCAGATTCGTTTTTAACGTAAAGTTCCATTAAAGGCGTGTTTGTTTGTGATTTTTGCAATGAATCTATGAAATAGTGAGGTTAGTTCCTTGTCATAACTCATTTTATTTTTGCTTTTCTTTGTTCGTTCCTTTCATTTTAAGTTTATTCGTTTGCTTTATTCTAATTTTAATTCCTGTCCTTATTTTGTTGTCTTTTTGTCCTTGTCTAGGCATTTCACTATGAGCTATAATCTACCACGGATATTCCTTCCACACCTGCTATTTCATGGGCCTCCCATGAGGTCCCCTGGTACTCCGCCATGAGAGGGAGAACAACTACGGAGCTACACTCCATTATCCATGTCTCCAACACGATAACCTCTCATAAGCTCAATCAGTTCCTTGGAGATTCCAGACATGCTCGATGATATTCTTGCCACTTTTAGGCTATTCTAGGAAAGGGAATTATCAAGTTTGGACTCCACTTTAGAAGATTCGACAGAGTCTAAAACAATTGTGGAAGAGAGAGTTTTCATGTTCGAAGAATAGTGATTCACTTGAGTTGTATTTATTCATTTGTTCAGCCTTTAGCAATCGAAGTGTAATCCTAGACACAGCTTTGTTCTTTTGAGTTTTAATTTTAGTTTTTCATTGTAATAAGGTCTTAAGTGCCAAGTAGGGGGAAATCATTTTCCAAAAGAATGCTATTAAAATTTATATTTATAAAATTTGCAATTTTATATTACTATGATGATCAATTCTGGCTTACATGTTCTGTGATTGCACTGCTTTTATACTATTCCTGTATGTCCATAACAGTTTTTGTTAGTTGGGGGTACACTATTATACTAATTCAAAGGATTTATAGAAATCTTATGTTCGATCGATCGACAAATTCTCGATCGATCGAGATCTTTTACCCTCAAGCGCTTGACAAATGCTCAATCGATTGGTCCTTCGATCGATTGAACATTCTTGTCCAATCAAGCCTTGTCTTTAAATGAGGCATCTTTCAAACTCTTCCTCAGTCTCTCTCTCTCTCCCTCATACTCTTGAGCGATCAGAGACAGAGAGAGAACTCTTGGCGATTTTGTTCCCCCTACGTCATACATCAATAGGAGGTCCCTGATCACTCACAAATCATCACTATCATCTCCTCCCCCCTCGGCTTTACATCCCAAGGTAAGGATCTCCCTTACCTCTCTATTTCATTCTTTGTTAAAATCTGAGAGGGAGTACCCCCCCCCCCCCCCTCCCTTGGTCCTAAGACCATTTAATGTATATCTTGGTTATTTGATTTGTGTTTTTCTTTTCATTTCTCTGTTTTCTTTGTTGTCACTGCGTACTTCTGTACTCGACTGATCGAGCTAGGCTCAAGCGATCGAGCCCAGCCTTTATTCAATCGATCAAAAAAAGTTCGATCGATCGAACTTATGCAGAGGCAGTTTTCTTCTTTTAATCTTTTGTTCCTATTTTAATTAGTCATATCGTCTCATTTTCTATTTCAGGGTCATCGCCATGAATCCCACAACAGGTTACCATAGGGATAAGGCATTTGATCTAACTATTCCTAACCCGGTACCTGAACATGGGTTTTGGAATCCTCTTGACCTGTCATAGTATACACGTTTCTTCAACCACCATAAGATTATGATTGAGAGACCCCTCGAGATGGTCTGGCTTTTAGCTCTGTGGTTCTTAGCCCAGATTCAGGACATGCCGTAGTGGTTTCCGATGTTGACCCATGCTAAAAGGGGTCAGTATCTCTTAGGTGCGGGAGGCGTACACCACTATGATCAAGGACCCGATTGCCCCGTTCACATATTGCTCATTTATCCATGGTAGGGAAATCATATTCAGTCCTGCTACATTAGCCACAGTTTTAGGTATCCTAGAGGAGCTCGAGTGTGATTGTCCTCAAAGACTGGGAGCTCTTGAGACCCCTTATGCCACTATTGTATGGGAGATTATGGGCGGTGCCGTCCAGTTCTGGAATGGTGTCTCGCTTATCGAGAATCGCCACCTGACAGACGACTACCATATGCTCTACTTGGTACTGTTCAACTATATCTTCTAGACATCCTATCACGAGAAGCTAGTACCGTGGCACGTCTGGGCATTGTACTTAGTGGGGACAAGGAAGCGAGTCTGTCTGCCACACTTGTATATTGAGTTCTTGGTACAGCCCACACGCTACATTTTTGCAAAGAAACACCTAAAAGGCGCGTGGGCCATTCATAGCATCGTGGCCCAGTCTGGTTTGCTCCTATTCCCCATCGATGCATTTCAGGCTTCTTCTAGCAGATTTGGTGAGACGGTTGCCCGCTGATTAGATGCCTAGAAGAGAAAAAGAAAAGGAAAAGGCAAAGAGAAGGTTGGAGCATAGAAGAAGAGGAAAGATAGGACAGACACCAAGGGAGTACCTTTTAGGACGCCTACCAAGGCTGAGGAGCTGGATACTGAGGATGAGAAGGATCCTATCGCTACTACGCAGTAGTTCGAGGTAAGACAAAGATCTCAGGCTCTGGCCGAGGAAGAGTCATCATTTGTGTCTCTCCATACTCTCTATGCATTGCTCTTGGGGGAGAGGGAGGCCCGGATGCGACTCGGGGGCAAGATTGATCATCTGACCACATAGCTGGATACACTTCTGGTGCAAATAGGGGTTGCTTAGTCTTTACATACACTAGTTGTACCACCCACATCAGAGCCTTCATCATCTGCTCTACCACCCTGGTCGTGTCGATTCCTTCATCATCTACACCAGCCGCCCCGTCGCGAGTGACCCAGCAATGGCCCCTGCGGTTGCTGAGGGTGGAGGTGCTGATACTCCTACTGCGCCCATTGAGATTCTATCCGATGTTGCTGATGACTAGTAGATTATGATAGTTAAGAGAGTGGGAGCTTTTGTTGTATTTGTTTTATTTTTATTTTCTCTCTCCACTCTCTTTGTACCTTTTTTGGACATTTTGGATAGTATGATCACTGTTCTGTACTGTTATTGTTTTATTTTTCCAGTGATGGGTGATGTTGCTATATATGGATCATATTTTGTATTGATATATTTATTAATCTTAGTTGCTTGGAGATTGTATTGTTTATTTACAGGTTGCTATGCTTGCTGTCATTGATTTGGTTTGATCAGGTGTATCTATTTTTATTAAAAATCAACTTCTGTGGACATCGTTGTTTTCAGTTGGGGGTAGGGAATAGATAGGTTTTCACTTGCATTTTCCACACTGCACCTTGAAACTTTGAGAAACTTCATTAACATACAATCTCAATTAAAATTAAAATTTGTGAAAATTTTGAAAATTGTGAACTTAATTGATAGAAAAACTTTGAACTTTCACTCCCGATTGGTTGTTTATAAAGCAATGACGCATTCATATTAGTTTCATCCTTTTATGAATTACGTTCACGCATTTTTCTAGTATCACTAGGATGATTGCATGTGTTGACCTTTCATGTATCCAACATCCATATGCACTAGTTGATAGCTATGTAGAAAACCTAAAAATGAGTTAATACGACTATTGTGCTACAAGAACGAGTAGTGGAAACTAATTACCCTTAGTGAGTTTTTGATCCAATCGTCAGTTCTGAGGGAATTGTCACAAAAATTTGAATTATTTTTCTTGATTATGCTTATAAAAATTTGTTGAATTGTCTCAATTAATTCTTCATTTTGGCTGCTTATTAGAGGAGAACGTTCAAGATCTACTAACTAAACTCGATAAACCTAAGTGCTAAAACTAAGAAATTAAGAAAATGATTTAAGCCATAATCTATACATATCCTTTTACCTACATTCAATAAACCGTTTTGTTTCTAACTTCACACCGATTCTACATTGCCAATTCTATTATGAAAATACAAACTTCTAATCTTATACCTTGACCCCAATGGACCTCATTGCACACCTAATATGAATAAAGTGTCAAAGTATGTGATTGGAGGAGAGTAGATATATATAAATAAATAAAAGAAGAGAAAAGAAGAAAAAGAAGAATATGTAAACATAAAGGTTGGTTGGAGATGTGAAAAGAATAAAATGAGAAGATAGACTTCATCACATACTAAGACGTGCATTCTTTCTCTCTCATCATCTTTGGCTACCATATAAAAATCGAGTATTCAAAGTCTTAATGATTCTTAACAAATTGGTTTGAACATGAATGTGTGAATTGAGTTATCCACGGTATTTCGCTCCTCTAGTAAGTAGTATTCTATTCGTGAGACTATACACTCTAAATGGCCGTTTTTCATAGAGTCAAGTATGAAAGCATTAATAACCAAAGCATCACTCTTATCAAAGCTTTCATACCATGTGCGATCATTATTAAGCAAGTTTTTGTGAGACGTTCTTTTACGAGTGTGAACCAATGTAAGATTTGAGTTAAAACTACGAGTTCTAGAGGTACAATAGTCTAAATAACTCTAAATAAGGTTTGATGCACCGCTGTTAACTTCACACACACACGGATGCATGGATGTGATACATATGTTATATCCATCTTGGTGTCATGAGGAGCATGTGAATTTCTTTCATGGTTTGATTGAAATTAATGTCTTTGTAGAGCTGATTTAGCAGTTGAATGGGAGGGTATGTTAAAAGTTATTCTTTATCTTTTTGAACTTAAATTTAAGAATTGTGTGGGTATGTTCATTGTAAACCCTCACGAGACAACATTCATCCACTAGGGGGAACCTAGGGGTTTAACGGCTTGTTGCATTCGCTAAATGCAACCGTGATTCCTACGAAAGTGAGCTATGAATTATCTCTTTCTACTTAGGTTAGTTTGCTTTATTTATTTTATTTTCTTTTAGTTATTGTAGTAGTAGTTTCGCTTGTTTTCACTATCGCTTTATCGCTAGGGACTAGCAATAAGCTAGTTGGGGGTTGTGACAAGCGAGGGTATTTGTAAAATACAACCGCACTAAAATAAGAAAGTATACCAATTTAGTTTACAACACCCTGTTTATCTGCAATTCGTGTTACAATGCTAGTTTATATACAATATGACAAATCTATGATAAGTTATGTTGTTTTAGCTCTTATTTATGCAGATTGCTGTTTTGCTATGTGCAAGAATGAATAACAGAGAGAGGGTAAAGCTTGATTACAAGTAAGGCAATTCAAAACTGAAATGTGGAGTTCGAGCGATTAAAGAAGCTTCAAGCGATCGAGTGTTTGATCGATCGATACCAGTTCAAGCACTCGAGGATTCCAAGGTTCAAGCGATCGACTTCAGTTCGATCAATCGAACATGCCTTTTATTAGGATTTACGCGCACACAGCAGAAACATTGGTTATAACCCTAGCCCTAGGATTATCTTTATATACTAGTTATGAACATGTCCATAAGGACGCCCAACTTTTAGTTTTACAGTTTTCATAAAGAGGGGAGTTGTGTTTGATTTTTGTACGTTTTAATCTTGGGATATTGCTTTGTTCGAAGTATTCAACATTTAATACAAGTTGCTTTCATTTCAAGTTTCATATTATCATTTTTTACAGTCTATTAGTTGAATCTCATAGCATAATATGTCATTGTTATAATTTTGCATGTTATTTTAGTGTTAAAGCATAGTTTTAAAGATTTTTATGTTAAAGTCACAAACAAATAGGACCTTAATGATTTTCTACATTAAAAACCATTCTGTGATACTCTAGACCATGTCTGAGTAGTCCCAGAGTTGGGAGATCACGATGAAACAGTGATCTCCAGCCTTTGCCATGCACTAGAATAAAACCTGAGTTTGATCGATCAAAGTAAGTTCGATCGTTCAAACTAGAGATATAGTCAAGCGATCAAAGACATTTCGATCGATTGAGAGATGATGATGTTCAATCGATCGAGAACGCGTCGATCGATCGAGAACGCATCGATCGATCGAACACTCAGATTCTTGAGATGGTCCTTTGCAGTACTCCTACCTTTTGTTTTCTAGATTTGTTATCAAACTGTCCCCATATGCTCAGTTTGTCAAAACAGTTTCTTAACTTTGAGCCTTAAGGTATTTTTCTTCAATAACTTTTGCAAACAACTTTAAATGCTAACATCATTCAGTGTGCGAGTCTTAACTATTATTTTAAACCGCCTTCATGTATTTCATATCAACTGTGATGATATAGTCCAGGTCATGAAAGGACTATTGCATCTTTATCTTTAGAAAATACAGAATACTATAGATGGACGTACTCCATAGAGCTTTCATATAACTGTATGTAGATTGTTCGATTACTATGGATTCGTGTGATCCCAATGCTTCCCTTTTATAAATTAAAAAAACATTTTAAATATTGCTTTAGTTAGTTAGTTAATTACTAGTTAATTTAGTTGATTTCTTTTAGTAGTTGATAATTGTGGAACTTCGTGTTCTACACCTTACTTAAACATCGAATTTTTATTTTCTTTTTGAGTTTAGTCTAATTAAATAACTTCTAACCTTCTCTGTGGGATCGACCTGGTCTTATCCAGTACTACTTGCACGTCTACCTACACTTGGGTATTGCACACAAGAGCACACAAATAAATTTCATGTCATTGTTACACAAGGATTGGAATCTACTAAACTTTTGATTTGCTGCATCATAATCTCCATAGGAGTTAGTGGACGAGGAGGGGGCTAAGGTGGTTCGTACGCACCAGTTAACACTTCTAGCATAGGAAGATTTGGATTACCCATGGGGGGATTTGGGTTATCTTGATGAGATGAAGATGCTCTAATGGAGACCATCGTATAAGGTTGAGACAAAAAGTGAAAATGACCAACGAATTCATTGTACCCATTAGATGGCGCCACATGATGTTTCCTTACTCAGGCTGAGCTAAAGTAGGTGCTGAGCTAAGCTATAGCAGATGGTTCCTCTGAGCTATATATGATTGCACAGAATGCAAAAGAAAGACTTAAGGGGGGATGTTCCCTTTGAGTCTCCTCTGATGGCTAAGTTAGTCAACTGGGAGAAAGAAACTTATAGGAGATTAAGAGGGAAAGTGATTGTGTACCTTTCCTATAGGTTCTACTAGAGTGTATTTGCTAATCTCAGCACACACTCCCACTCAGAGGAGGTGAGGTAGACAAATGTCTTTCACATTAGGAAGAACCCTCTATCATCTCTCATGTATCCCCACTTCTTTTTGGTAATGTTCTGCGTGTTTCGAGTTATCAAGAAGATGTGGGTAAGCCATTTTTGGCTAAACGGCTAGTCTGATCCACTCTTCCCTGATCCTTAACGTGGTAAAAAAGATCCACATGCATGGCACCTTCCTAAAACCCTATTGACACGTGTCATGATCCAATGAAGCGACCAAACGATGGTGTATCAATTAATATCATACATGAGTTAACACTGTTTTTCCCTCCAAATTTTGTATGTGATCTCTGCTCATTATATGTGAACTTACTGGGGTCCCTTAAATTGAGCAACCCTATTCAATTGCTCTGTAGGGGTGATTGAATTATTCCTAAAAATCTCACAAGCTAAAACTTTCAATTATCTGCAAAAACCCATTTGTTAGTTAAATATAAATAAATAGTAAAAATTCTTAAGTTGTGTTTGGGAAAATTCTGATAAAAAATAGCCACAACAATTTGATGATTTGATGAGATCTGTAACTTGCTTCATTCAAAGGAAGTCTCTCTTATATATCTTTGAGTTGCAAGATTATGCTACGACATTTAAATCGAAGTTATGCCATCAATGGAAAGTGGGTTTAGATTGAAAGTGTCCTTACCTTCATAGATGGAAAGGAGGTCCATTGCATGATCCAAGTGCCTCACGGTTTTCTCTCTAAGTTTTACAATACTGGTCCCTGTTTGTTAAAGTTTCTAATTGTCAATGAAATGGAGAAACCATCTATTATACCATACTGGTTAGAAATTCAAGAGGGTAATTAAACCTCTGGATCATCTAGACTACCCATATATCGGAATCCTCGGAATTTATCAATTCAATGCAAGGTGAGAGAGAGTGTGAGAGAGAGAGAGAGAGAGAGAGAGAGAGAAAAGAAGAAGAAGAAGAAGAAGAAGAAGAAGAATGATTTTCTTTCCATTGGAAAACACGAATGTTTAGGTTAATCTTCAATAAGATTTAGTAAGAAATTAACTAACTAACAAATAGACCCTATAATCGGATCTCAATCTCATCCAAGATGAATCCCAAAACAAATAGATTACCAAGTACAAACATATCCATTTTTTTTTCAAAAAATGGTTAAGCATGTCCATATATGTAATATATATACACATATGTAAGTATACAGAACCTTCCCATGAGGATTCCTTATTTTAAAATGAGGACTTCTATTTACAGCCACTGGATCCAATTTTCATTAAGGGTACTGAAGTAAGACTGAAAAATTGGATCCAACAATTATAAACAAAAGTCCTCATTTTGACTCCCTTATGAGAAAGGCTCTATGTAAGTATATAGATTATATGCAAACTTGGTAAAAGAGAAAAATAGCGCTAGAGAGAATAAGTGATTATAGAGAGGAATACCGGAGCTGGATTGCAGCCATGGTGATGAGAAGTCGAGTGGGTGGTAGTACGGAGGAAGAAAGAAAATGGAAGAAATGAATGAGAGAGAAAGAGAGTGTGAGAGAGAGAGAGAGATTTCGGGGTTGTGATGTGGTTACATCAGTAAGAGGGTCTTGATGAGAGTTAAATATGGGTATTTATTTGAGAGAGGGAGAGAGAGAGAGAGAGAGAGAGAGAGAGAGAGAGAGTTGAGGAAGGTGAAGAAGTGGGTGGGGAAGCCTCTGGAAGTGTGGGGGAAAAAAAGAACTGATGAGAGAGGGGAGGGGATGAGGTGTCGACATGAAGAGGGAGGTTAGAGGACGCTGATAGGATAGGAGGCCATGTAAGATTAATTCTCTAAGGATAGAAGACCACTTAGGTGCCAAGTGGATGAATGTGGGAAAGTTTTTGGCTTCAATTTTTATGTATATATAATAGATATTTACATATGGTGTGACAACATATGCAACTTATGAGGTACAAACAAAAGAATCCAATCTATTATACTAGCAATAATGATACACACACACACACACACACATACAATTCTACAAACTTTTTCACAATCAATAATCATGGCCCTTGATTCTAGTGGACCCCATGTGCTCCAACGTGAGACCCATGTGGGATCTACATGGAGTCCACTAGAATCAAAAGCCAGGATTGTTGGGTGTGGAAAGTTTGTGAAATTTTTGTGTGTGTGTGTGTGTGTATCATCACTCTCTTACTAGATATCTCTTTGCCTAGTCTTTAGCAAATAGCAACACCACTAGGAAGATCTAAACCCTGTGCTAGCTGAAAAAAGTTAGTTGTAGAAAGAATATCATTATCATAGATTATTTTTGTGTATAAATTTAATTTTTTTTTGTGTTTTAATTAGATGGAGGGAAGAAAGAGAAGGAAGGGTGACACAACTAAAAAGTTGTGCGCTCTTGTGCAACACCCAAGTGTAGGTGATCGTGCAAGTAATACTGGATAAGTCTAGGTCAATCCCACGGGGAAGGAATAGGAAGAATATGTACTAAGTTACAACCTAAAGAAAAAGAAAAGATCAATATAAGAGTGGAGGTTCTAACAAATTCTAAATAATTAAATTAAACTAAATAATAAACTAAATCATAAAGAAACATAACTAATGAAATAAAAAAAATTAAAGGTGTTGGAAATATGGGAATCCGCATTGATCCTAACCATCTACCATGCATACTCATTAACTTTCTATGGAGTTCATTCCTCTTCAGCATTCCGTATTTTTTTAAAGATAAAGAATCAATAGCCCTTTCATGACCGGGACTATATCATCACAAGTGATTTAAAATACTTAAAAGACAGTTTAAAACAATGATTAATACTTGCACTCTAAACGGTGTTAGCATTCAAAGTGGTTTTCAAAAGTTATTGAAGAAAATAGCCTTAAGGTTTAAGTTCTAAAAACTGTTATGACAAACTAAACTTACTGGAACTATTTGATGACATATTTCTAAAACAGAAAGTCTTGGAACACTTAAAAGAATCATCTTAGGAATTAACAAGTTCGATCAATTGAAGCGCTCTAGATCGATCGGACTGCATCATCCTTCAATCGATCAAAATGTCTTCGATCGCTTGACTATAGCTCTGGTTCGATCGCTCAAATTAACTTCAATCGATCAAGCCCAGGGTTTCTAAAGATTGCATGGAAGATGCTGGGAATCAATGTTTCATCACATACTCCCAATGTCTAAACTACGGAAACATGATAAAACTAATGCAGAAATAGTAAAACATAGCAATCATAACAACTCGATTAATAAACAATGCAATAAAGATAAAAGAAAAGAAAAACCTAGAATAAATCTGAATATAACTTGAAATAAACTTGAATCTTGAATCTAACAACTCGATTAATAAACAATGCAATAAAGATAAAAGAAAAGAAAAACCTAGAATAAATCTGAATATAACTTGAAATAAACTTGAATCTTGAATCTACAATGGAAAAGGAGGAAGAAAAGGATTAATCTAATATAATCTACTCCTAAACTAACCCTAAAACTGCTATTTTTTGCATTCTGGAGCGTTATCCTTTTGTCTGGTATCATAGCAGCTTATTTATAGGGTTCCTGCAGACTGTATGCAACTTTTGGGGGAAAATAAAGCTCAAGCGATCAAATTTAGTTCGATCGATCGAAGTCTCAATCGCTTAAACTCTCTTCAAGGGCTTGAACTTCTCTGATTTTGACAGCTCTGCGTACCGATGGGAGAATGGCCATATCTTTTCACTCGGACCTTGGATTGACCTCATGTTTGTGGCCATGCGACCGTAACTCATAGATCTACATTTTATATTTCTATAGAAACCTTTAAAATTTGAAGTCTTCAATGTCAAAAATGGCATTTTCTCAGCTGTTTCTGTTGTTCTCTCCACCAGAATCACTTTTTATGCAACGATTGCTTTCCACAACCTGTAAAAATAGTGTAAAAACACGTGTTTGAGTCTCAACATGATAGAAAACACTTAATCATTTATATGCATCTAAATCTAGGGACTTGGGGATGAAAGTATGCATAAAAGACCATGTAACACGCTATAAATATGCATTTTTCACCTCTAATCACACCCCCTAACTAGTTCGTTACTAGTACCCAGCAATGAAGCGAACTACAGCAATGTTTATTTGAAATCTTAAAATTGAAAGCAAAAGAAAGTAAAAATCCTAACTCACTTTCGTAGGAATCACGATTGCATTTAGCGTATGCAACAAGTCTTTAAACCCCTAGGTTCCCCCTAGTGGACGAGTGTTGTCTCGTGAGGGTTTGCAGTGAATCTACCCACAAAATTCATGTTTATGGTAATAGTTCTTGTTTAAATTTTTTTAAGAAAATTTTCCTCTCTCATTTAGCAATGTGGTTAAGCTCAACATTCTCATGAAACCTATCTAGTATGCCATAGTCATGAAACACACACATTACAGTTAATCTACTATCAAAGTCATTAGAATATTCCATACCTATTAATCTTCAAGTGTGTGTGTCAATAGAAAACCGAAATACAAAATTTTAGTTTCAAAGCTCACATAACCTAAGATACTATCAAGATGTTCATTTTGACTCAACTCTCACTAATTACACTCTCAAGATGAAATCACTCCGAATTAGGTGTAATAATTATCACTCATGATATGAAAGCTATAACGAGTAAATGTAAATGGAAACAAAGGCCTCACATATCTAAATTGAAAAATTGACATTTTAGTGTACAAAGTCTCATGAAGTGATACTTTTCACTAGAAGAGCAAGATACCGTGGAGAACTCTCTCATTACCTCAACTTCATACCCAATTTACTTAAAATCATTAGGACTTTAAAAAAAAAGTGTTCGATTAAGAAGAAACATGCTCGTGATTTTCAATTGGGTCAATGGATGCGATTGGAATATTTACTATAACTTTTCAAACTTCCCCACATCTCCAATCTCTCTCTTCTCTTTTTTTTTAAAATTAATTTTTTTTTCTTTTCTTTCTTTTTTTTTTTTTTGTAACCATTGGCATCTTTTTTTCTTTTTCTTTTTTCATGCTTTTTTTCTTTTTATTTCTTTTTCTTTGCCAACTTTCCTTATTCACACTAACACTTCTTTTTAATGCAACACATCCCTATCACACCTAAATAAAGAACTGAGGCTTGAACTCCTAATTTGGAGTTAGGTATAGACTTTAGGATTGTGAACACAAGGTGATTATGATAAGCTCAAGAAATAAAGGAATATTATAGAGGTAGGCCAAGGCTATATTATACATGTATGGTCAAAAGATGGCCTAAATCATCATCTACGTTTATAGGATTATTCATTTCAGTAAATTCAAGAGCTCTAGAGTTTTGGTAAATCCTGAACAATCTCTTCTAGTGATCAGTCAAAATGAAGAAAATTGAGACTTTCAACAAATTAAAACACTTTTAAAAAAGTAACAGTAATTTTTTAAAACTCTCAAGAAAAAATAGAAGGGCTCAAAAGCTCACTTGGGTTAGTAGTCTCCACTACAGTCTCTCAGGACACCTAAGCTATACTTACTAATCAATTTTAGCTAAGTGCAAGGTTGTCACAACGTGCTCAAAGTTATTTGAAGATTAAGAGGCATAAAATATACTATAACTAAGATAGTAAACAAACTACCATAGTGTGTTACATACTAATAACATACCGAAAATAATACTAATGCATCATAACTAACTACATTAACTATGAAAGAAATACAAGAACCATTTTATTATATTAAAAAATTAAAATTTTTACAATTTTTAACTTATTGAGTTACATGTTGCTAAGCAGGTATATGACACTAAAGCACAACAAAAAGATATGAGGCATCCAATAACTCACTCCCTTCAACTAAAACTAAACATTGTCCTCAATGTTGTGAACTTAGCACATAGACAAATAAAGTGAAACGAGAGAAGGAAGGATGTTACCTCGAGGCGTTAATATCCAATTTCTTTGTTTATTTATTTCATTTTTTCAAGTTACTTGCAAAATCATTAGTAGCAACAAGGAAAAAAAATAGAATATAATACAACTACTCAGTAAATTAATTCAGGTAATCAAGATTTTTATCATAGAGTAATAAACAAAATTTTTGAGAATCTTGTTAGTAGCATGCCCTAAAAGCCAATTAGATTGGAATAGTATTTTAGGAATATCACATTGTAATAACAGTTTCATATTAATAAAGGGCAAGTTTATTATTTATCATTATTGTTGTTTAACACTTATATGATCTGTCCATAGAATTAAAGATGAGAAGGTATGTACTTAAAGAGTTAAGGAACAAGACCATATACTTCTCAGTTGCTATATTCTAAAATTGTTCTTAGTCGTAGGATTATTAAATTGGGCATTGGATAATCCAGTTAGACTAACATGTGCCATGTTTATTTTATTTGATAAAATATGACTAGTCTTAAGTCATCGGTGTGGGGACACTGGAACAGACACATGGGTGCTTGTTATAGAACAAGTTCACTGAACATGATCAACTATTACGAAAATCCAAATGGAGTTTTACTTATCTGTCAATGGATTGTTCTTAGTTACAGTGGTACGAGTAATCGTTAGACCTGAGACATTAATGTTGTTTTGTGTATGAGTTATTATACTATAACGTGCATAGTGCTTATGTTTTAATCAAAGGCATATACATGTATCGTTGGGTATAATAAGTCACACATGGAGACATGTGAGTGTACAACAAGGAATCTATCACTCTCAAGTGAGAGAGTGAGTGTCCTATGTGATCTTCGATGATATATCTCAAGTTAAGCTCCCTGACCAAGGTAGGGTGAGAATTAGAAAGAGTTTTCTAATTTCACTAGATGTAGAGAAATATCAATTAGTTCGAGAACATATAATTAAATCTGTCCATTACCCAAGAGGTTTAATTGGGACATTGCTTGATAGAAGTATTGAATTGTACGGTAACTGTTAACGGAAAGGTTCACTATTTTTCATAGTGTCTGGGGTGTGTCATGATACACTGCTAGGTGTCACTCTTGACTAGTGGAAGCCTAGAAATAATAAATATTGATATAAATTATTTCTATAAGGGATAATTAGAAGATGTTCTAATTTAAATTAATTAGAAAGGGTCTAATTGTAACACTTTAAAGTATTAGTACCTACTACAAGATTAGTATGAACCTAAAGGGTCACGCACAAAAGGGCAATAGGTAATTGGAAGAAGTTGTGAGGTTCTACTTGATATTAAGTTGTTAATATGGAAGTAGTATAATAATACTATTTGTTTATATTTGATTTAAGAAAGTCTTCCAATCAAATATAGTTTCCTAATTAGATTGGAAAAGGGTCTTATAGCATTATTATATATATATGAGGTATGAAAAATAAAAAGTTTGCTAGCACACCCTAGTTTCTCCCATAAATTCCACCCTACACCAATCCGTATAGTCACAGAGGGTGACTTTCTAGTATTCTTCAATTGTTGAAGAAATCAATAACTTTAGTGCAATTCGTGATTTGCTCGTGTGGATACTTTTAGAGATCGGACGCTTGGACGATTTGGTGAACTGTTCGTGGGACGAGCCAGATTCAATATTTTGTAAAGCACGCTTCAAGGGTAACTATTCGATTAACCCTCTATGGATGTTCTATGTATTTTTGTATATTTCACAGACTTGATCGTGGATTTTAGGAAATCATTAAATTTTTGTTTTCCGCTGCGCGAACTTTAAAGGGTTCCACATGGTTTTCTTTCAATGGTATCAGAGCCTTAGTCTATGATTAATACAAAATATCTATTTATTTTTATGGTACGGATTTGGTATGAATTAATCTGTAATTTTGGGATTCTAAATTTTGTATTAGATACAACATTAAATTAATTTTATTGATTGATACATAAATATACCATATATATGTGTGTGTGTGTGTGTGTGTGTGTGTGTGTTAGTCAAGAGTATTTGTACACTATTGTGTATCAGTTTCTTTACACAGTTTTCGATTGGGAAACACTTTTTCAATTAAAATAATAATAAAAATTCAGCAATTGGACTGCGAGTATTGTACATGGTCAATCACTGTTTCCAAAAGTATTATCCAATTTTGATTGGAATATTTTTTATTTTAATCAAATCAAAATTCTAATGTGATTAGGATTAGTCCCAAAATTATATGCTATAATAATAATAATAAGTTATTATTTTATTTAGATGAGATGTGAATTATTGATGTAAAGGATGATTATGGACTAGACCAAAATAATTGAGCTATGTGATTGGTTTGTTAATTCAATGTGATTGAACTATTTATTATTTTGGGTTTGTAATTTTTAAATAGGGCTTGCATGCCTTCCTCCCTCCTTCTCAATGTAATTTCTATCTCCTTCCTATGTACCTCCCCCATGATCATGGATCAAGGGTTTTCCTTTTAAAGTCATGTGAAATTAGGCTTAGAGATGAAGATCAAAAGATTACAAGGAAGACAAGGTGGAGCCTACTTGGAGTAGATAAAGTGTCCAAGAAAAGAATGAAGACTATTTATTATTATTGTTTCAAGCTTAGAGCTTGAAAGCATGTGTTCTTTAATAATGATTACAACCCATAGACCTAGATTCAACTTAAAGGCTTAAGTTGAATCACCTTAAAAGTCCATAATCATCCATGACCCATTTTTATGTGATAATTGTTGGGGCGGTTTCACCATATATTTTATATGTCCATTGATCGGGAGAGAACAAATCCTATTTATACGCCTTAACAAGCATTTGTTAGTACCTTTTTATCCTGTTTTTGTATATTTTTACTTCGTTTTCTATTTTCTTACAGGTTTTGGAAGAAATCAAGTATATCAGGCTAAACAGGGTGAAAAAGCAGAAGAAAAGAAGCTGAAAAAGCCAAGTCGCGCGCGCGACCCGCGCCCGCGAAAATCCGAGAATCGCTCGCGCGAGAACCCATAATCGCTCGCGCGATCCGCGCGCGCGAAGGCCAATTGTCGCGCTCGCGCGACCCGCTCGCGCGATATGTGTAAAAACCAAAGTTGCGTATTTCAGTATACTGAAGACTCCTGTGCAAACGAGACTGCCGAATTGCGTCCAGATTGTAAAATACATCAGTTTCAGTACGTTTCGAGTTGGGAAAGCTTCCAAAACTTGTTGTAAATCTATATATACCCTATTTTACTTCAATTAAGGGGTTACACATTGTTGCCAAATAATATACACACATTCTACAACCATACTTCCAGCCATTGAAGGGAGGGAAGCAAGGAGAAGAAGAAGAAGACCAAGGGTTTCCATGGCCTCCTCCATCAACTACTTGCCATCTACCACTTCTATGGCAGCCTAGACATAGATCTAGGGTTTCAATGAAGCCCTAGATGAGTAATAGGGTTTTATTTATGTTTTTATTTTAGTTTTATTATGTATGGATGACAGTCACATGTTTAGAGGATTTTTATAAATAAATCGTACTTCTAGTGATTAAATCATTACTTTCAGAATTTATTCTTGTCTTAGATCTATTTTGACTGTGATGTGCTCAACGATCTATGCTTGCTGTGCTTGTTTAGATTGTTTACATGTGATGGTGCTTTATTGATTTGTGCTATCAAGTATCCGAATAGTCCATGCCTAGGTTAGACGGATTAGATCACAACCCTAGTTTAGTGTGGGATAATTCGTGCTATCCGCAGATGGATTATGTTGGTGCTTGAACCATGATTATCTTCTTGTCGGAGGAATTGGGCTTGTAGCTACAATTCCCCATTATCATCCAATGTAATAAGCTAAAGTAATTCATAAATATTCCTATTATGAAACTAGTGGTGGATTTGCAATCCTAGGTTCCCTTAAACATTATTTAAAACAACTATTTAAATTGCTTTCATAGTTTAGATTTATTTTTATGTTCTTAGTTTAATTCAAATCAAAATCTCGTTTTTCATAATTAACTAAATTTAGGTTTTAAAATTAAGTCGCTGTAGTATTTCAATCCCTGTGGGTTCGACCTTTGCTTTCACACTACAAATCTTTAGAAAAGTAAAGAATACTTCTTATATCTTGATATTGACAACATCATATTTTAAAATTGTTTTAAAATTGCCCATGTCTTGGATGGGCCAATGCCGGAATCTCTTCCGGAAGGATCCACTGAGGAAGAGCATGACACTTTGAAAAAGTGGCAGGAAGATGAAATAAAGGTGAGATGTTACATGTTAGCATCCATGAGCGATGAGCTTCAGAAGCAACATGATTCATATAAAAGCTCAACCTCTATTCTTCTTCACCTACAAGAGTTGTATGGGGGACAGAGTAGAACCGCAAGGTTCAATGTTTCAAAAGAACTCGTCCAGGCCAAAATGGCAGAGGGGTCATCTGTAAATAAGCATGTGCTTAAGATGATTGATTACATTGAGCAACTTGAAAAGCTTGATGTAGGCATGGATACAAATTTGCAAATAGATTTGATCCTACAATCCTTGCCAGATTCATTTTCGCAGTTCGTCATGAACTTCAACCTGAGCAGGATGATAGTTTCACTACATGAGTTGCTAAGTATGTTGAATACTGCGGAAGGCTCCATCAAAAAGACAAAGGGATCTGCTCTTGTCATTCATGAGACTTCTACTTCCAAGTCCAAGCCCAAGGGTAAAGGAAAATAGAAGAGGAAAAAGTCCAAGATGAAGGCAAGGACGGGATCAAGAAAGGCAAGCTCACAAATGATAAGGGTAAAGGAAAGTGTTTCTTTTGTGGCAAAGAAGGACATTGGAAGAGGAAGTGCAGAGAGTACCTTGCTTCTATAAAAGACAAACCTTCTGAAGGTATGCCTAATTTGCTTTTTATAGAAACTAACCTTTCAGTTAATTCTGTTTCTTCTTGGGTATTAGATACAGGAGCTAGTTCTCATATTTGCAATTCATTGCAGGGATAAAGGGGAAGCAGAAGGCTGAGTAGAGGACAAGCTATTCTTCGAGTGTGAAATGGAGCCAGTGTTGTTGCATTAGCTGTAGGGAGCTACTATTTAGCATTATCATCTACGTAGTTTTAGAATTAAAAGATTGTTTATTTATACCAGATAGTGTTAGGAATATTATTCTATTTCTGCTTTATCTAGAGATGGTTATAAATTTGTTTTTGAGAAAAATAAATGCACATTTTATTTAAATGATGTTTTAGTTGGTTCTGGCATATATTTGAATGGTCTTTATTTCTTAAACTTGGATAATGGTATTAACTATATTGAGCAAGCAAAAGATAAAACACCAAAGAGACCTAGAGATGAAGTTAATCCTACTTATATGTGACATCTTAGATTAGGTCATATTAATGATGATAGGATCAACAAGTTGGTTAAGGATGGACACTTTGGCTCATTAGTTTATGAAGCTTATCCAACTTGTGAATCTTGTCTCATGGGCAAAATGACCAAATCACCCTTTATGGGACATGGGAAAAGAGCTGCCGACTTACTTGGGTTAATTCACACTGATGTGTGTGGTCCTATGAATTCAATTGCAAGAGGAGGTTTTTCATACTTCATAACCTTCATCGATGATCACTCACGGTTAGGGTATGTGTATTTAATGAAATCCAAATCTGAATCTTTTGAAAAGCTCAAAGAATTCAGAAATGAAGTAGAAAAATAAACTGGGAAAAATATTAAAGTTCTTCTATCAGATCGAGGAGTTGAATACTTAAGCAATGAATTATTGGATCATCTCAAGGAAAACTGTATTTTATCACAATAGACTCCATTTGGAACACCACAATTAAATGGTGTGTCCAAAAGGAAAAATCGTACCTTATTGGATATGGTACGACTCATGATGAGCTACACAGATTTACCTATATCATTTTGGGGATATGCGCTTCAAACAGTAGCACATATACTGAATAGGGTGCCATCCAAATTTGTTCCTAAGACACCGCATGAGATGTGGCATGGAAAGAGGCCTAGTCTTAATTACATTAAGATCTGGGGTTGTCCAGCCTATATTAAGAAACTAGAAGTGGACAAATTGGAATCTAGGTCAGTAAAATGTAGATTTGTTGGTTATTCAAGAGATTCTTTGGGATACTATTTCTATCACCCAGGCTAACAAAAGGTGTTTGTTAGCAAGTTTGCTGTATTTCTTGAAAAGTAGTTTATTCAAGATGGAGGCAATGGAAAAGGATAGAATTAAAGGAAATCTACTCTGAACCATAATCCAACATTGACCAACCTGAAGAAGTGTCTTCACACCCTATTAGAGTTGAACCTTCTATCACACAACCTCCACATAAGACTAGTAAGACTCCCATACCTAATAAGAGATACTTAGATCTCCATCAAGATGATGAGGAACTCTTTCATTGTGGAGACAATGGCGACAAGAGTGATCCTACTAATTACAAAGAGGCAATGTCAGACATCGATTCAAGTAAATGGCAAGTTGCCATGAAATCAGAAATGGATTCTATGTACTCCAACCAAGTCTGGACTTTGGTAGACCCACCCCAAAGTATTGTACCTATTGGCTGCAAATGGGTTTACAAAAGGAAAATACGCTCAGACGGATAGGTATCTTGGCTAGTGGCAAAAGGTTACAAGCAAAGACAAGGAGTTGACTATGAGGAAACCTTTTCGCCAGTAGCCATGCTAAAATCCATCAGGATTATGCTTGCTATAGCTGTACACTATGATTATGAGATATGGCAGATGGATGTAAAGACCGCTTTTCTCAATGGTCAGATTGAGGAAGAGATTTACATGGAGCAGCCGGAAGGTTTTATATCCCGTGGTGAAAACCACAAAGTGTGTAAGCTGCAAAGATCTATTTATGGACTCAAGCAGGCATCTCGAAGTTGGAACACTCGTTTTGATGAAGCGATCAAAGCATTTCATTTTCATCAAAACATGGATGAACCATGTGTGTATAAGAAGCTCAGTGGGAGAGCGATTACATTCTTGATTTTGTGCGTTAAAGACATCTTACTCATTGGGAATGATGTAGGAATGTTAGCATCAGTCAAACTATGGCTTTTGACACGAAATTTTTTCTATGCGCTCTTGTGCAATACCCAAGTGTAGGTAGACGTGCAAGTAATATCTGGTAAGACCAGGTCGATCCCACAGGGAAAGTGTTGACCTATTGAATTAGACTAACCTCAAAAGAAAGCAAAATAAAATGAATAATATTAAGCAATGATGCGGAACACAAAGTTCCACAAACTAAGATTACTAATGAAATTATTCCAGATAAACTAACGATCTAACTAGCTAATTAAAACAGTACTTGAAATTAGGATGTTTAACTTTAAAAGAAAGTGTTGGGATTACACGAATCCGCAGCAATCTAGCCATCTACCATGCATTTGCCTTGAAGCACAAAGGAGTACATTACCCACAGTTTTCCGTATTCCTCTAAAGATGGAGAATCAATGGCCCTTTCATGACCGGGACCATATCATCACATTTAAGTTAAAATACGTGAAAGCGGTTTAATCCAATAGTTGAGACTCACACCCTCAATGGTGTTAGCATTGAAGGTGATTTGCAAAATGTATTGAAAGAAAATGCCTTAGGGCCTTAATTTTAAAAACTGTTTTGACAGACTGAGCATTTTTGGGACAGAATGATAACAAATCTTTAAAACAAAAGGTCCTGGAATACTGCAGGGAACATCCTCAAGAATCAGGGAGTTCGATCGATCGACGCGCTTTCGATCGATCGAACACCTTCATCCCTCAATCGATCGAAATGTCTTCGATCGCTTGACTGTCTCTGGTTCGATCGATCGAACTAACTTCGATCGATCGAACACAGCGATTATTCTGCTGCATGGCAGAGGCTGGAGATCACTGTTTCATCGTGTTCTCCCAACCTGGGACTACTCAGACATCGCCTGGAGTGTCACAGATTGATATTTAACGTAAATAAACATTAACACCTTGTTTGGTTGTGAGTTTTTCATGGAAAATCTAAAAACTATGGTTTTGACAATATTTAGCATGTAATACCACAAGAAGAGTGATTAAACTACGACTACAAAGTGCAGAAAGTAAACGTACAATATATAAACAACCTGGAACGCAGAGTACTAGTATCAACTTAGAGAAATCCGGTCCACAATGTAAAAACTCAATGAAAACCTACAAAACACAAGCAAACTCTCTATCTCTCTCTCTAAAACTGTAAAAATAAAATGTGGGCGTCCTTCTGGATGTCAACAATACACATATATATAAGAAAACCTAAGAACTAGGGTTAAAAACCCGCATCTGCTGCGCACACGAATGTTACTGGAAATACCACGTTCGATCGATCGAACTGGTCTCGATCGATCGAACCCTTACTCTTCAAGCGCTTCAACACCCTTCAAGCGATCGAACACTCGATCGATCGAACCGACTTAGATCGATCGAACTCCACATTTCAGCTTTGACTTCTTTTGTTTTCATTCCAGCATTCCAGTTATCCTGATGTTCATCTGTTTAGTCCACACAACAGTGATCTGCACAAACAACAGCTAAAACAATACAACTTATCATAGATTAATCATAGTGTATGAGAATTAGCCTTGTAATGCAAATTGCAGATAACACGGGAAGTTGTGATAAAAATTAATACAATTCTTCCTTTTAGCGCGGTTGTATTTTACAAATACCCCCGCTTTGTACAACCCCCAACTAGCTTATTGCTAGTCCCTAGCGATAAAGCGAAAATAAAATACAAACTCCTAAACTACTACTACCACGACTAAGAAAACAAAGGAAAACTAAAAACAACCTAAACTAAGATAGAAAGAAAAATCCTAACTCACTTTCGCAGGAATCGCGGTTGCATTTAGCGAATGCAACAAGCCGTTAAACCCCTAGGTTCCCCCTAGTGGACGAGTGCTGTCTCGTGAGGGTTTGCAGTGAATATACCCACAAAATTCTCCAATTTTAAGCTCAAAAAGATTTAGAATAACTTGTAGAATTTCCCCTTCCATTAAACTGTTAATTCAACTCTACAATAAAATACTATCCTCTATCAACCCATGAAAGAGATCCACATGCTCCCCTATATCACCAAGTAAAATATAACAAATGTATTACCATCATGCACCCGTGTGTGTGTGAAATTAACAGCCATGCGTCCAACCCTATTAAGAGTTATCTAGACTATTGTACCTTGAAAAACTTGCAGTCTTAGCTCAATTCTCACATTGGTCACACTCAAAAAGAACGTCTCTCAGAAACTTGCTTTACAATGATCGCACATCGTATGAAAGCTTTGATAAGGATGATATTCTAAGTGATAATGCTTTCATACTTGACTCTATGAAAAACGGACATTTAAGAGTGTATAGTCTCATGAATGGAACACTACTTACTAGAGGAGCGAAATACCGTGGATAACTCAACTCACACTTCCATGTTCAAATCAATTGTTGAGAATCTTCAAGACTTTGAATTGCGGCTTTTATTTAGTAGGTGGGAATGTTGTAGAGAAGAGTGTGCTTTTTAGTATGTGATGGAATTTCAACTTCTCTTCTCTTTCTCTTTTTTTTTTTTTTTTTTTTTTTTTTTTTTTTTTTTTTGTATATCCACCCAATCTCCCATTCATTTCATATACTCTTTTTCTCTTCTCCTTCATTCATCATCAAAATTTTTTTTTTTTTGAAAGTACTTCCTTCCATTTCACATACTTTGATGACTCATTCTCAACAAATATATCAAACGGCTCAATGAGGTCAAGGTATAAATCAAGGATTCGGATTCTTGTAATTATATTGGAAATATTTAATTGGTGTGGGTTCAGAGATGAAACAATTCAATGAATGTAGGTAAAAGCTATATCAGGTAAAAGAATGGGTAAACGATGGCTTAAATCATGTTCTCAACTTTCAATTTTTAGCACTTAAGTGTTCATTGAGTTTAATTGGTAAATCCTGAACGTTCTCCTCTAACAAGCAGTCAAAACTTTTAAAGAAAACTGAGACTTAACAACGAATTCACCAAGTATATGCAAGAAAGACCATTCGACTATGTGTGAAAATCCCCTCAGAAATGACGATTGGCTCAATAGCTCACAAAGGGTTATTAGCTTCCACTACTTGTTCTTATTGCACAATATTCATATTAACTCAATTTTCAGGTTTTCTACATGGCTGCCAATTAGTGCGCAAAAGTATTGGGTACATAATAGCTTCACAAATGCAATTCATTTTAGTGATACAGAAAACGCGTGAATTTAATCCATAAAAAGATAAGAATACTACAAATGTGTCATTGTCTAATTAACAAGCAGGAGAGGTTATTCAGAGTTATTCTATCAATACGATTCAATAATAAATTTTCAAAATTTTCAAATTTTAACAGACTGTGTTCTCATTAAATTTAAAACAAGTCCAAGTGCAAAAACCTGATCATTATGAGTGTATACCTATCTATTATCTCCTACCCCCAACTGAAAACAACAAAGTCCCCAGAAGTTGATTTTCAATAAATAAAATAGATGGGTATCACCTGTATAGAGCACAGCGACAATAACAAGCATAGCAACCTGGCAAAGAAAAGTAGAACACAATCTCCAAAACAACCAGGATCAATAGATAACAATAACATAAGAAAAACCATGATCCAAACAAACGAAACTACTGTAATAAGAACATAATAAAATAAAAACAGTGATACATAATGTCCAGACAGAACCAACCAACCAAATGGGCCAACCAAAACAACCAACATATCCAACCAACCAAACCCATAACCAAAAATCAGTACAATAACTAACCAAAAACACATAAACACCACCTCCCCAACTAAAACTAATCGACACCAGACGGCGTATCATCAGCTACATCAGAAGAGATGTCGATGGGAGCAGGTGGCAACATGGTAGTGGCAGGAGCAGTAGTAGATAGTGGATCGGCAACGGGATCCGGGGCAGCAGCAGATGGTGGATCAGACAGTGGTGGATCTGTAGGAGTAGCAACATATGATGGATCAGCAGCAGGCGTAGCAGACGGGGTAGTCGTGGGATGGTGAGCAGAGTGAACGGCCTGATCAACCCCTATCTGAATCAATATAGACTCCAACAAGGTATGTATCTGATCCATCCGGCCCTCAAGTCTAATCCTGGCCTCTCTCTCCTCCAATAATAGCTCGTGAACTGTCGGGAGAGGCACAGAGGAAGAAGACTCTCCCTGGGCCTGAGTCTGCGACCGCTGTCGCAGCTCAAACTGCCGAACCGCAGCAACCGGATCATCCTCATCATCATCAGAATCAAGCTCCTCCACCTCGGTGGGTGTCCCTGAAGCTCCCGCCTCCGTGTCCGTCCCACCACGCCTCTTCTTCCTCCCCCTCACCCGCGATTTCCCTTTTCCCTTTCGCTTCCTCTTCTGGGCGTCGGAGCGGCGAGCAGCCGCCTCGCTGAATCTGCGGGGAGAAGGGCGAACATCATCTCCAGCAAGCTCGGGGAAACCGGCATCAGCCATGACCCTATGAATAGCCCAAGCACCCTTTAGGTGCTTCTTGGACAAGATAAAACGGGTGGGGTGGACCATAAAGTCAATATAGAGGCGTGGTATGCAAACTGGCTGTCCCGTCCCTACTGCATATAAGATTCGCGCATACCAAGCCACGATCTTCTCACGATAGGAAGTCACTAGGAGGCAGTTGCGGAGGACCAAGTGGATCATGTGGTAGCCATCAGTGAGAAAGTGGTCCTCAATCAAAGCATCGCCATCCCAAGACAGAACGGCGCCTCCAGTGAGCTCACGGATAATGGTGGATGGTGGGGTCTCTGGTGCATCAGGCCGGTGGGGGCAAACACAATCTGGTACCTCGGGTACCCCCAACGCGGCTGAAATAGTAGCGGGACTGATGATGAACGGGCGACTCCGGAAGAAGGCATGGTATGTGAATGGTGCAACCGGGTCGCGGATCATAGTCGCACATGCACCTCGAATCCAGGACAGATTGACCCTCTTGGCCAATGAAAGGAGATGGAACCAGTGAGGCATAGAACGGATCCGCATCAGGAACCATGGGCTCTCTGTCCAGACGTGCTCAATAGGGCGCTCGATCATCACCATCCGTGTCTGAAAATGCCGCTCAAACCATAGCCTGTCCTCGTCATTCCGGAACCCGTGTGCGGGTACCGGATCTGGTATAATAAGGCTGAGGGGCTTGGACTTATGGTAGCCCGTCACTGGATTCATCGCAGCAGTCCTGAAAAATAGTCATGACACGACACAGATTAGAACAGAAGAAAAGAAGAAAAAAACTGCCACTGCTGGAGTTCGATCGATCTAAGTGAGTTCGATCGATTGAACTGGAGTAGGCTTCGATCGCTTGAACATTGTTCGATCGATCGAGCATCTCCCCTTTGATCGCTCGAATCCAATTCGAGCGATCGAACACAGCGATGTGCAGCGATCGCAGAAACGCAAAGGAAACAAAAGGTGCACCAACAATGAACTATCAAAAGGAGATCCTAAGACCAAGGGGACACCCCCTTGGGATTTTCTAACACAATCATTAAGGAAATGAAATACAAAAACATGTGGGGCCTACCTTTGTGTAGAAACCCGCAGTAGAGGTGGAGGGGATGATGATATGACGATGAGGATGATTAGAGGGATGATCAGGGCGTCTTATTGAGTGCAAGGACACGAAAATTGCCGGGTCGCCCCCCCCCCCCTTGTGTTCGAGCGCTTGAGAGTGAGAGTGAGGGAAATGAAGAGGTGTTCTGAAGACATCTCGTTTAAATGACGAGTTCGATCGATCGAACTACGGTCGATCGATCGAAAACAAATCCCTCAATCGATTGAATAGAAAAGGCAAGCGCTTGAACATCCAGGTTTCGATCGATCGAAATGGGTTCGATCGATCGAACACAAAAATTCCAGAATTCAATGGGAAACATGAGCCACATCACACCCAACTATCAGAAACAATTCTGGACATGCAGAGAGACTGAAAAGCAGTTGAATTACAGGCATGTAGGACAGAAATTCATCCTCAGAATAGAAAATTGCAATTTTATATCAATCAAATTTTTATAAAAACATCCACATTGCAACAAAATTCTCCCACATGGTATTTAGAACCTTATTTAACTAAAGAAAACCAAACAAAATAAAACTAAAAACCAATAAAAACTCTGTCAAGGATTACACTCCAGTTGATCAACAAAAGATGAAAATGAACGGAAACAACTGAAATGCAGCACTAATCTTCGAGTATAAAGATTTCCTCTTCCACAATCTCTTCATAGCCCGCCGAATTTTCAGAAGTGAAGTCCAAACTCGATGATTCCCTTTCCCAGAACAATCGAAAAGCAGCAAGGACATCATCAAACAAGTCTGGTGTCTCCAAAGAATTGAAAGCACATGCAAGAGGTGATCCGGATGGAGACAAGGATAAAGGAGTGTGATTGCGCAGCGGACTGTCCTCTCGCGGCGGAGTGTGTGGGGGCCTTATATAGGGCCCAAAACCATGAACCAGTTGATGTGGAAGGAATACCGGAATACCATTTAGGAACATAGTGACAATCCTGGACAAAAGACAACAAACCGATATTAAAATAACAGAACACAAGAAACCCGGATTAACACGAAAAGAAAAACAAAGAACAGAAACAAAAATACAAAGAAATGTGACAAGTTCCAACCTCACTATTGGCATAGGTTCCCAAAATGCACTAGCTGGTAAGGGGCATTGGAGCCTAAATAGCAGGTAGCTCAGGTGCACATAGCGGTATGGGACCAACTCAGGAACAAGGAAATCATCCACGAAAGCAAAGACGGCATTGTGGCGGTCTGGGATGACATCCTGGAGGTCATGATCTTCCCATGGCTCCCACATATCATCATTTTCCCATTGTGCCATGAGTGCATCATCCACCATTCTTCCCATGTACAGGTCTTCTTCCTCATCCACATCTTCGTCATCCTGAAATCCCATATTTTCGTATGGATTGATGTCCAGGAGGGCTGGTGGGTATAGAATGTACCCTTGAGCAGCATTAATGAGAGAATGAGCTTCAGGGTCTTGATGAAGCAAGGGGCAAGGTGTGAGTTCACCCTCAGTCCAGGTGCCACAACGACATTCTGAATCAGCCCAAGAACCGATAGAATGAACATCATCACCTCTCATCTATGCACCTGCAACAGAGTGGTTTAAGGTATAATGGATTAGAACCAGATCACAAACACAAAAGAACGAATAAAAACTTAAAAACAAAAGCAAGCAAGAAACTAAAATGCAGGGAAAGAAGAGAAATACAACAACAATTTGGAACTCCACTTTGGATTTTTAAGTGGGAGAATAGCTGGGCTCATCCAGCTGGATGTGCTCAACCTCAGTTTGGAAGTTCTCCAAGAACGGTTTCAATCTTTGGCCATTGACCTTGAAACAATCATCGTTCTTTGGATTGACGAGTTCCACCGCCCCATGTGGAAAGACAGTTTTCACAGTGAATGGGCCTGTCCAACGGGAACGGAGCTTCCCTGGGAAAAGGTGGAGGCGAGAGTCATACAGCAAAACTTTCTGCCCCGGCTCAAATGATTTACGAAAGATCGTACGATCGTGACGAGCCTTCAACCTTTCCTTATGCAACTTTGCAGAGTCATACGCATCTCGTCGTATTTCCTCTAGCTCTGCAAGTTGGAGCTTGCGTAGCTGAACTCCCTCTTGAATGTCAAAGTTCAATGAGCGTGTCGCCCAATAAGCTTTATGTTCAATTTCAACAGGAAGGTGGCAAGCTTTCCCGTAAACCAGTCTATACGGGGACATACCAAGATTCGTCTTATAGGCAGTACGGTATGCCCATAACGAGTCAGTTAGCTTGTATGCCCAGTCTTTTCGATTGGAGCTAACCGTTTTTTCGAGAATATGCTTGATTTCTCGGTTAGCCAATTCTGCTTGCCCATTTGACTGTGGATGATAGGCAAGAGCGATTTTATGGTGGACTCCGTATTTCTTGAGAAGTGACTCTAAGGGCCTGTTGCAAAAGTGCTTGCCTTGGTCACTTAGTAGAGCTTTCGGAGTTCCAAAACGAGACAAGATGTGTTCTCTTAGAAAGGACATGACCGTTCTGTGGTCATTGCGTCTCGTTGGTATCGCTTCTACCCATTTGGATACATACTCGACAGCAAGGAGTATGTATTCACAGTTATTCGACTTGGGAAATGGGCCCATAAAATCTATGCCCCAATAATCAAATATCTCAATTGTGATGATAGGGGTTAAAGGCATAGAATTCCTTTTAGAAATGGTTCCAAGCTTCTGACAACGTTGGCATGTCTTGCAAAAGGAGTAAGCATCTTTGAAGACTGTGGGCCAGTAAAAACTGCTTTGTAAGACTTTTTGTGCTGTCTTCTGTGACGCGAAGTGGCCACCGCATGCCTCTGAATGGCATGATGCTAGAATTACGGTTATATCCTCGTTGGGAACGCAGCTCCGGATAACCTGGTCAGCACAGTACTTGAAAAGGTATGGGTCATCAAAGAAGAAATGGCGCGCGAACGAGAGGAACCGTTTCCTATCTTGGTTCGACCAATGAGTTGGTGGTTCACCCGTGACGAGGTAGTTTACAATATCAGCATACCAGGGCAGACTACTTACTGCCAGTAGCTGTTCGTCTAGGAACTCGTCCTTAATGGATTGGGATTCAGTATTGTCAACAAAAGTCAACCGAGATAAATGATCCGCAACCACATTCTCTACTCCTTTCTTGTCCTTGATTGTTAGATCAAACTCTTGGAGTAAGAGTATCCAGCGAATAAGCCGTTGTTTAGCGTCTTTCTTTGACAAAAGATACTTGAGGGCCGAATGATCTGTAAAACAGACGATTGGAGACCCTATCAGGTAAGACCTAAACTTGTCCAGAGCGAATACTACAGCCAGCAGCTCCTTTTCAGTAGTAGTGTAATTCATTTGAGCTTCATTTAAAGTTCGGCTGGCATAGTATATCACATATGGCTTATTGTCCTTCCTCTGACCTAGGACTGCGCCAATGGCGTAATCACTAGCATCGCACATTAATTCGAAAGGCAAACTCCAGTCGGGTGCCCATATTATAGGTGCGGAGGTGAGGAGATCTTTTAGATCCTCAAAGGACTTTTGGCAACTCTCTGACCACTCGAACGGTGCATCTTTGACAAGAAGTTGACAAAGGGGTCGAGAGATTGCACTGAAATTCTGGATAAATCGACGATAAAATCCTGCATGCCCCAAGAATGAACGAATGTCTCTTACTGTACGGGGGACAGGTAGATTCGAGATTATGTCGATTATAGCCTTATCCACTTGGATTCCTTCATCGGATATTATGTGGCCGAGGACTATTCCCTTGGTCACCATGAAGTGACACTTCTTCCAATTCAAGACTAGGTGTTTGTCCTCACACCTCATTAAAACCTGCTCGAGATTGCTGAGGCAATCTTCGAAGCTATGGCCAAATACTGAAAAGTCATCCATGAAAACTTCAAGGATGTTTTCGACCATGTCACTGAATATACTTAGCATGCACCGCTGAAAGGTAGCCGGCGCATTACATAGGCCAAACGGCATTCGTCGGTAAGCAAAAGTACCGAATGGACACGTGAACGTGGTTTTTTCCTAATCTTCAGGAGCAATTTCAATTTGATTATATCCACTGTATCCATCCAAAAAACAGTAATACTTGTGACCCGCCACACGTTCTAGCATTTGATCCATGAATGGCAAAGGAAAATGGTCCTTTCGGGTCACAGTATTTAACTTCCTGTAATCAATACACATCCTCCATCCAGTGGGGATACGTGTTGGTACTAATTCACCATCTTTGTTCGGGATGACCGTTATGCCTGCTTTCTTTGGAACTACTTGGGTAGGACTAACCCAAGGACTATCAGATATTGGATATATCATCCCAACATCAAGTAGTTTAAGCACTTCCTTTTTAACTACTTCTTGCATGTTGGGATTCAGACGCCTTTGCATTTGCCTTGAGGGTTTAGCGTCTTCCTCCAGATATATCTTATGCGTGCATATGGATGGGCTTATGCCTTTGAGGTCAGCAATTGTCCATCCCATAGCATCTTTATGCTTTGTCAGCATTTCCACTAGCTTACTTTCCTGTTCATGAGTTAAAGCAGATGAAATGATCACAGGATAAGTTTTCCCAGCCCCTAGGAATGCATATTTTAGCTCTTTGGGAAGCTCCTTCAATTCTAACTCCGGAAACTGGAAACTAGAGGGCATTACCAACTTGGTTTTGGGAGGCAATTGTTCATATGGCATTACCCACATGCATTCTGCTCTATCCTCCTCTACTGTATCCATCATAAGACATGTCTGGTTCAGGTCAGCATCCAATGGGGTGGACTCTGCAGGCTGATAGATATCGCCAAATTGAGTCATCACAACTTCCAAAGGATCTTTGTAGTCGACCAAGTCAACTTCATCTTCAATGACCGTGTCTATATAATGAATTTCTTCCTCATCATCGTATTCTTCAGGTCGGGGATTAGAAAAGATCTTGACATTCAATGTCATGTTCCCGAATACGATAGTCATGATACCACTTCTAATCTTGATTGTGGCATCAATGGTGTTGAGGAATGGACGTCCAAAGATAACCGGGATATGTGCACCAGGATTAGACACAGGTTCTGTGTCCAATATCACAAAATCAACCGGAAAGACAAAAGAGTCTATTTGGACAAGGAAGTCCTCTAACACCCCTCTAGGGTACTTCACAGATCTGTCTGCCAATTGCAAAGCGACTCGGGTGGGTTTTAGTTCACCCAACCCTAGCTGTTTATAGACTGAATAAGGCAGCAGGTTTACGCTTGCTCCTAGATTGAGGAGTGCGTTATCTATCCTTTGATTCCCAATTCTACATGAGACAGTAGGTGTACCGGGGTCTTTGAGTTTTGGAGGCAACTCATTTTGAATGATCGCACTGGCTTGGCATGCGACATAAGCATGTTTCTTCACGCTTTGCCTCCTCTTGACCGTGCATAGATCTTTGAGATACTTAGCATAGGCCGGCACTTGCTTGATAGCATCTAGGAGTGGAAGGTTAATTTTAACTTGTTTAAACAATTCCAGAAACTCCTGATTCTTTGTCTCATTCTTGGGTTTCTTCAACCGTTGAGGATAAGGTGCAGGAAAAGGGCATTTCGGTGGTTCCTCTTCAACAGATTCCTTTCCAGGCCTTCTCTCAACTTTGGCTTCTACTCTAGGAGCTTCAATGTTTGCCTCTATTGATTCGTCATTAGTAGACGGCTCCTCCTCTTGAGTAGATGGTAGCTCAACTTCTTCATCCACCACTTCCTCCTCTTTGTACACTTCGGGAGTGGACAGAGGCATGCTTTTCTCTATGATTCTTCCACTTCTCAGTGTAGTCACAGCTTTAGCATGTTCTTGATTGTTAGGACCATTGTTATGTCCCTTGGGGTTCTGAAGTGGTTGGGCAGGGAATGTTCCTCCTGAACCCTCTTGCCGTGCATCTATCCTCTCTAACGTAGCAGACATTCTACTCATCATCTGTATGAGTTGCTGCGTTAGATTGGCGTTAGCAAGTGGCTCTTCTTCTTGTACCTTCTTGTGCGGTGGCACATAAGTATTGGTCTGTGGTGCATTGGAGGGTTGAGCTTGGTTGTAGTTATTGGCTCTGTTTTGATTGTATTGCTGGGACGGCCTATTGTTTTGCCCTTGATATTGATTGTTGTTGTAGGGCTGCTGTTGATATTGATTTTGGGTCCCAGCATTATTTCTCCAATCAAAACCGGGGTGATTCCATCTATTGTTACTTTGAAAGTTATTGTTGGAATTCCCCGCCCCTCGAAAACCTTGCATGGCATTCATCTCTATAGGGGCTTGCTCTTGAAAATATGGCACATTAGGACAATATTGAGTTGTATGTCCCAACATGTTGCATGTGCCACATGGTTCCTCAGGCATGACTTGCCTAGAGCTCTCTCCTTTCATGCTTAACTCCTCTACCTTCTTTGCTAGCTCTGCATACTTAGTCATGAGGTGATCTTCACTGGTTAGCTGGTATAGGCTTTTCTCCTCTACACAGGATATCTGTGAGCGTGAGACATTATCAGAATTTGACCATTCATGAGCGTATTCAGCTAACCATTCGAAATGTGCTTCAACCTCTTCAGTGTTTTTACGCAGAAATGGTCCAGAGCTCATTGTTTCCACCAACTTCTTTGTTTCACCATTCAATCCTTGATAAAAGAAGCTGATAGTTCGCCATTTCTCAAACCCATGGTGTGGGCACAAGAGAAGCAAATCTTTGAAACGCTCCCACGCTTGTGTGAAGGTTTCATTGCTCTTTTGTTTATAGGAATTGATTTGATGCTGAAGGTCTATGGTCATGCGAGTAGGATAGAATTTCTTTAGAAACGCGGTGCTCATCGCATGCCAGGTGAAAATTGAATTAGGTTTTAGGGAGTGGAGCCACGCCTTCGCTTTATCTTTCAAAGTGAAGGGGAATAACATTAAATGCGTCACCTCCCTAGGACAATTTTGCGAGAATGTTTTGCAAACATCCTCGAAGTCAGTGACATGTAAATACGCCTTCTCACTTTCCATCCCATGAAAAGTGGGAAGCAGTTGAATCATCCCATTGCGAAACTAAAATTCGCCATTATGCGGTGGGATTTGAATGCATGAGGGCATAGGTGCATGTTCTGGTTGCATGAGATCGCAAAGAGGACGGAGTGCCTCATCAATTGGTACCACAACATTGTCACCATTTTCACTCTGATGATCATCCATTGATGCAGTTGGAGTGGCTATTGGGTTGATGGAACTATCAGAGTCAGACAGGTAGAAAGGATTTCCAAAAATTCCTTCAATAGAATTATTGGACATGAACTAGGAGAGTCCCTAAGGTGAGTGCTTACCAAAAGAACTGAAAAGAAGAAAAAAAATAAAAACAGAAAGAGATGAAGAGAGACCGAGGTTATCTAAGGAATTGATCGTCGCCTTCCCCGGCAACGGCGCCAAAAACTTGACACGAAATTTTTTCTGTGCGCTCTTGTGCAATACCCAAGTATAGGTAGACGTGCAAGTAATATCTGGTAGGACCAGGTCGATCCCACAGGGAAAGTGTTGACCTATTGAATTAGACTAACCTCAAAAGAAAGCAAAATAAAATGAATAATATTAAGCAATGATGCGGAACACAAAGTTCCACAAACTAAGATTACTAATGAAATTATTCCAGATTAACTAACGATCTAACTAGCTAATTAAAACAGTACTTGAAATTAGGATGTTTAACTTTAAAAGAAAGTGTTGGGATTACACGAATTCGCAGCAATCTAGCCATCTACCATGCATTTGCCTTGAAGCACAAAGGAGTACATTACCCACAGTTTTCCGTATTCCTCTAAAGATGGAGAATCAATGGCCCTTTCATGACCGGGACCATATCATCACATTTAAGTTAAAATACGTGAAAGTGGTTTAATCCAATAGTTGAGACTCACACCCTCAATGGTGTTAGCATTGAAGGTGATTTTCAAAATGTATTGAAAGAAAATGCCTTAGGGCCTTAATTTTAAAAACTGTTTTGACAGACTGAGCATTTTTGGGACAGAATGATAACAAATCTTTAAAATAAAAGGTCCTGGAATACTGCAGGGAACATCCTCAAGAATCAGGGAGTTCGATCGATCGACGCGCTTTCGATCGATCGAACACCTTCATCCCTCAATCGATCGAAATGTCTTCGATCGCTTGACTGTCTCTGGTTCGATCGATCGAACTAACTTCGATCGATCGAACACAGCGATTATTCTGCTGCATGGCAGAGGCTGGAGATCACTATTTCATCGTGTTCTCCCAACCTGGGACTACTCAGACATCGCCTGGAGTGTCACAGATTGATATTTAACGTAAATAAACATTAACACCTTGTTTGGTTGCGAGTTTTTCATGGAAAATCTAAAAACTATGGTTTTGACAATATTTAGCATGTAATACCACAAGAAGAGTGATTAAACTACGACTACAAAGTGCAGAAAGTAAACGTACAATATATAAACAACCTGGAACGAAGAGTACTAGTATCAACTTAGAGAAATCCGGTCCACAATGTAAAAACTCAATGAAAACCTACAAAACACAAGCAAACTCTCTATCTCTCTCTCTAAAACTGTAAAAATAAAATGTGGGCGTCCTTCTGGATGTCAACAATATACATATATATAAGAAAACCTAAGAACTAGGGTTAAAAACCCGCATCTGCTGCGCACACGAATGTTACTGGAAATACCACGTTCGATCGATCGAACTGGTCTCGATCGATCGAACCCTTACTCTTCAAGCGCTTCAACACCCTTCAAGCGATCGAACACTCGATCGATCGAACCGACTTAGATCGATCGAACTCCACATTTCAGCTTTGACTTCTTTTGTTTTCATTCCAGCATTCCAGTTATCCTGATGTTCATCTGTTTAGTCCACACAGCAGTGATCTGCACAAACAATAGCTAAAACAATACAACTTATCATAGATTAATCATAGTGTATGATAATTAGCCTTGTAATGCAAATTACAGATAACACGGGAAGTTGTGATAAAAATTAATACAATTCTTCCTTTTAGCGCGGTTGTATTTTACAAATACCCCCGCTTTGCAGCTTTCACAAAACTTCTCCATGAAGGATTTGGGAGAACCATCTTATATACTAGGTATAAAGGTTTGTAGAGATAGATCTAACATTGCTTGGTTTATCCCAGTCCTTATACATAGATAAAGTGTTGAATAGATTCAACATAGCAGATTCCAAGAGAGGGTTGCTACCCTTCAGACATGGAATTCATCTCTCAAAGGATATGAGTCCTAAAACACTAGAGTAAAGAGAGATCATGAGCAAAGTACCATATGCTTCAGTAGTGAAAAGTCTCATGTATGCCATTCTATGTACTAGACCTGATATCAGTCATGTTGTAAGTGTAACAAGAATAAATCAGTCTAATCCAGGTATGTATCACTGGATTACAGTGAAGAACATCCTTAAGTACTTGAGAAGAACTAAGGATATATTCCTTATTTATGGAGGACGAGAATTGAGAGTTGATGGCTACACGGATTCGGACTTCCAGTCTGATGTGGATGATAGAAAATCCACATTTAGGTATGTGTTTACCCTTAATGGGGGTGCTGTTAGTTGGAAGAGTTGTAAGCAAGATACAACGGTAGATTCCACGACCGAAGCAGAATATAATGCTGCTTCAGAAGCAGCAAAAGAGAGTGTATGGATAAGAAATTTCATGAGTGAACTAGGTATAATTTCAACCATTGAATCACTTGTGCCTCTGTACTATGATAACAATGGGGCGATAGCTCAAGCTAAGGAACCAAGGTCTCATCAGAAATTCAAACACATTCAGCGTCGATACCATATGATTAGAGAAATCATTAGTAAAGGTGATGTGGAGATATAGAAGATAGCATCAGCAGATATTGTAGCAGATCCATTCACTAAGGCCTTAACCCAGCAACAATTAGATCGCCATCTTGAGAAGATGGGTATGAGATACATGGTCAATTGGCTTTAGTGCAAGTGGGAGATTGTTAGTAGTATGCCCTAAAAGCCAATTAGATTGGAATAGTATTTTAGGAATATCACATTGTAATAACAGTTTCATATTAATAAAGGGCAAGTTTATTATTTATCATTATTGTTGTTTAACACTTATATGATATGTCCATAGAATTAAAGTTGAGAAGGTATGTACTTAAAGAGTTAAGGAACAAGACCATATAATTCTCAGTTATTTTATTCTAAAATTGTTCTTAGTCGTAGGATTATTAAATTGGGCATTGGATAATCCGGTTAGACTAACATGTGCCATGTTTATTTTATTTGATAAAATATGACTAGTCTTAAGTCATCAGTGTGGGGACACTGGAACAGACACATGGGTGCTTGTTATAGAACAAGTTCACTGAACATGATCAACTATTACGAAAATCCAAATGGAGTTTTACTTATCTATCAATGGATTGTTCTTAGTTACAGTGGAACGAGTAAACCTTAGACCTGAGACATTACTATTGTTTTGTGTATGAGTTATTATACTTTAACATGCACAGTGTTTATGTTTTAATCAAAGGCATATACATGTACAGTTGGGTATAATAAGTCACACATGGAGACATGTGAGTGTACAACAAGGAATCTATCACTCTCAAGTGAGAGAGTGAATGTCCTATGTGATCTTCTATGATATATCTCAAGTTAAGCTCCCTGGCCAGGGCAGGGTGAGAATTAGAAAGAGTTTTCTAATTTCACCAGATGTAGAGAAATATCAATTAGTTCGAGAACATATAATTAAATCTAGGTTTGATAGCATGTCCATTACCTAAGAGGTTTAATTGGGACATTGCTTGATAGAAGGATTGAATTGTACGGTAACTGTTAACGGAAAGGTTCACTATTTTTCAGTCTGTCTGGGATGTGTCATGATACACTGCTAGGTGTCACTCATGACTAGTGGAAGCCCGAAAATAATAAATATTGATATTAATTATTTCTATAAGGGATAATTAGAAGATGTTCTGATTTAAATTAATTAGAAAGGGTTCTAATTGTAATACTTTAAAGTATTAGTACCTACTACCAGATTAGTATAAACCTAAGGGGTCACACACAAAAGGGCAATATGTAATTGGAAGAAGTTGTGAGGGTCTACTTGATATTAAGTTGTTAATATGGAAGTCGTATAATAATACTACTAGTTTATATTTGCTTTAAGAAAGTCTTCCAATCAAATATAGTTTCCTAATTAGATTAGGAAAGGGTCTTATAGCATTATTATATATATGAGGTATGGAAAACTAAAAGGGTTGCTAGCGCACCCTAGTTTCTCCCATGAATTCCACCCTACACTAATCTGTACAGTCACAGAGGGTGACTTTCTAGTATTCTTCAATTGTTGAAGAAATCAATAACTTTAGTCCAATTCGTGATTTGCTCGTGTGGATACTTTTAGAGATCGGACGCTTGGACGATTTGGTGAACTATTCATGGGACGAGCCAGATTCAATATTTTGTAAAGCACACTTCAAGGGTAACGATTCGATTAACCCTCTATGGATGTTGTACATATTTTGTAGATATCACATACTTGATCATGGGTTTTAGGAAACCATTAAATTTTTGTTTTCTGCTGCGCGAACCTTAAAGGGTTCCATATGGTTTTCTTTCAAATCTTCCCAATAAAATTATTTAACAGTGAGAAGAACTTTGGGATCCTCATAAAAATGTAATTCCCCCCAACTAATGTCAAGCTTAAGGTCAGAGGAGATGAGATTTTCCAAGTCCTCTCTCAAAGAATTTTGAAATTTAAAAATTTATTCAAGAGTGGGGTACACATAACTTTTAAGCTCGGGATGAGAGCTTTGATTGACAATAAGGATAGGTGATGAACTTGGTGACACCACGTCTTCAGCCGAAAGAGGTGAGGGTTCATAAATATCACATGAATCTAAACCGGATTTAGATTTTTCAATTATGTCCTCCCTAGGGTCACTATCAAAATTAGGTAGAGAGTCAACAGGGGACTCCTCCTTTCCTAGTTGGGTTTAATCACCTAAACTCTCATCATCTTTAAAAACCTCATTCTCATCCTTGTAACTCTCCTCACTATATATGTTATCTATTGAGGTGCTCTGGACAAAGAGATTGTGCAACTTTATCCATGCAGTGAAGGAGTTGATGTATAGGGGTGCATATTGAGGAGAAGATGGTTCTACAACTTCAATGGTTTGGTTTTGGAGTTCAGACATCATACACCCGTCATTATCCTCCAATTCCAATATTCCATTGTTAGTGTCTTGAAATTCAGGTTATAGTGTTGAAGGACTGGAGTAGTCTTCTATAGGTTGGCTAGCATATGCTTGGTTATATCTAGTTTCTAATTTATCAATTGCACTATCTAGTATTTAGGGGTGTAAGGTAAACCGAAAAAATCGAACCGGTCGACCGAATCGACCGGTTCAGTTCGATTAGGTTAGGTTTTACTCAAACATCGGTCGGTTTTGGTTCCTGTTAACTAAGAAAATCGGTTTTCGGTTCGGTTTCAATTTTTCCTATATTTATACCGTCACCGAACCGACCGAACCAATTGTATACTTATATATACATTTAGTATACATTTGTACTAACATGTATAAAATAAGTAAACACAAGTAAACCCTAAAAAGTAAAAAAGAAAAAAAAACATTTAACATGAAAAGAAATGAAAGGAACCCCAAGTTCCTTATCTATTTCACACTTTCACTTCTCATTCTTAGAGACTCAAAGGCCAAAAGCCATAGCCGCCACCTCTTCCTCCAGCCCTCAACCACAGTGACAAACCATAGCCTCTTCCTTATCCTCCTCCTCCATCGACGACCTCCGTCTCCCTCAGCCACCGTGAAAAGGCCCTAGCTGTTGTCCCCTTCTACTTCCTCCTCCTCTTTGTGCGTCGCCTTAAGCCATAGCCGCCGTCTCTTTCTCGCGCCACCTCCGTCTCTTGATCGCACCACCGCCGTCGTCCCTTCCACTTCATGATCTCGCCACCTCTGTTGCTTAAAAACCCTAGTTCTCTCCTCTCTGTTTCTTCGAAACCCTAACCTCTCAAGTCTCACCTCTTTCTCTTTATTGCTCCATTTTGTTGTCCAAGAAATTGGTCGATCATACGGTATTAGAGTCTTAGACAACATTAAGTGGAGGAAGATTAATCAGCAAAATAAGAGTAAAAATGTTGAAGAAAGTGAATAAGATCACAAAAGAATGGGACTGATCTGCTTGGAGAGAGAGAGAGAGAGAGAGAGAGAGAGAGAGAGAGAGAGAGAGAGAGAAAGATATAGGAACTTTGCAATGTAAAAAAGACAGCTACTATTGAAGATTTGAAGGCATGTAATCAATTCATGTTTTTTGTTGTTCTTGATGTGTTCTTCTTTGATCTCTTGTTTATTTGAGGTTTTAGATCTAATCTGGGTGATTGATTTTGGGTGTTTGTTCTTGATTTGGGGCTTTTTGGGTTTGATAATTTTTATTCTCATCTTTGTCTCACTTCAACCGAAACCGAACCACAAAATTACAGTCAGTTCAATTCGGTGCTACACTGCTTATGGTCGGTTTCGATTTTCAGTGTTCTAAAAACCGATTGGTCGGTTTGGTGGAATTTTGCCTCTAAAAACCGACCGAACCGAACCGATTTCACCCCTACGAGTATTTAATTTCACTAAGCAGCAATTTTAACATACCATTATCCTCAACTTGGTTATTATCCTTATTATAACTATACGAATCTTCGCCCCTTTGTGGTTGGTAATAATTCCCATCCCATTGTGTTTGTGGACAAGACTCCCCAGAAGAAAAGTCGTGGTACATTTGGTAATCGTGTGAACTACTACTATATCCTACACTTTTATTTTGGTTATGTCTCCATTGCGATTGATGGAACTCTCCATATGGAGGTTCTTGATATGTTTGATAATATGGGGGACTGCCACTATTATTTTTCCATTGTGGTGATTGGTAGCACTCAGGTTGATAATGCGCGTCATATGTGGGTGCTTGCCGACTTGGGGTATAGTTTTCATTACCTAATGTGTACCTATTCGTGGTGTTTGTATTGTACGGAGGGTAATATAGATAAGACATGTTTACCCAAAATTTTTAAATAATAGAATTTTTATTTATATATTTATTATTACTCTTAATTTTTTTTTAAAAGTAAGAAAAATTGAAAATAACTTAGTAAAATCCTAACCTAATTGCCTTCCCCGGCAACGGCGCCAAAAACTTGACACGAAAATAAATTGTGTGCTCTTGTGCAACACCCAAGTGTAGGTGATCGTGCAAGTAATACTGGATAAGTCCAGGTCGATCCCAAAGGGAAGGAATAGGAAGAATATATACAAAGTTACAACCTAAAGAAAAAGAAAAGATCAATATAGGAGTGGAGGTTCTAACAAATCCTAAATAATTAAATTAAACTAAATAATAAACTACAGCATAAAGAAACAAAACTAATGAAATAAAAAAAAAATTAAGGTGTTGGAAATATGAGAATTCGCATTGATCCTAACCATCTACCATGCATACTCATTAACATTCTATGGAGTTCATTCCTCTTCAGCATTCCGTATTTTCTAAAGATAAAGAATCAATAGCTCTTTCATGACCGGGACTATATCATCACAAGTGATTTAAAATACTTAAAAGACAGTTTAAAACCATGGTTAATACTTGCACTCTAAATGGTGTTAGCATTCAAAGTGGTTTCCAAAAGTCATTGAAGAAAATAGCCTTAAGGCTTAAGTTCTAAAAACTGTTGTGACAAACTGAATTTATTGGAACTATTTGATGACATATTTCTAAAACAGAAAGTCTTGGAACACTTAAAAGAATCATCTCAGGAATTAACAAGTTCGATCGATTGAAGCGCTGTCGATCGATCGGACTGCATCATCCTTCAATCGATCAAAATGTCTTCGATCACTTGACTATGGCTCTGGTTTGATCGCTCGAATTAACTTCGATCGATCGAGCCCGAGTTTCTAAAGATTGCATGGCAGAGGTTGGAAATCAGTGTTTCATCACATATTCCCAACGTCTAAACTACGGAAACATGATAAAACTAGGGAATTGCTATGTACACCGCTAATTCTGCTATGTACAGCACTCAACTTTACAAAAGTGAGAATTTTTAGAAGAAAAGTGATTAGAATAAAGGAATTTGGGTGTACATAGAAAATACACGTGTGTACATGGCAATTCCCTAAAACTAATGCAGAAATAGTAAAACATAGCAATCATAACAACTAGATTAATAAACAATGCAATAAAGATAAAGGAAAAGAAAAACATGGAATAAAACTGAATATAACTTGAAATAAACTTGAAACAAACTTGAATCTTGAATCTACAATGGAAAAGGAGGAAGAAAAAGATTAATCTAACCTAATCTACTCCTAAACTAACCCTTAAACTACCCTAAAACTGTTGTTTTCTGCGTTCTAGAGCATCCTCCTTTCGTCTGGTATCATAACAGCTTATTTATAGGGTTCTCGCAAATTGTACCCAACTTTTGAAGGAACATAAAGCTCAAGCGATCGAACTTAGTTCGATCGATCGAAGTCTCAATCGCTTGACCTCTCTTCAAGGGCTTGAACTTCTTCGGTTTTGACAACTCTGCGCACCGATGGGAGAATGGCCATATCTTTTCACTCGGACCTCGGATTGACGTCCCATTTATGTCCACGCTACCGTAACTCATAGATCTACATTTTATATTTCTAGAAAATTTTCCAAATCTGAAGTCTTCAATGTCAAAAATAGCATTTTCTCAGCTATTTCTATTGTTCTCTCCACCAGAATCACTTTTTATGCAACGGTTGCTTTCCATAACATGTAAAATAGTGTAAAAACACATGTTTGCACTTAATCATTTATATGCATCTAAATCTAGGGACTTGGAGATAAAAGTATGCATAAAAGACCATATAACACGCTATAAATATGCATTTTTCACCTCTAATCAAAGGGAAAGGATTTAAAAAAAAAAAAAAACTCTCTAGCTTCCTTTTAATCTTGTCTTAATTGTTCGTATGTTTCTCTTGTCTTTCATCCACCCTCCAAATATCATACAAAAAAGTTCCAAAAATGTATTCTTTCAAACTTTATTTTTTTAGATAGTTTTATTCTTTCTTTCTTTCCTACTTTCAACCTCTTTTATTTCCTTGAAAGAAAGAGAAGAAACTCATTTTTGTATTCCTTAAAAATCTCTAAACTTCGTCTTTCTCTTGTCTTATTTTCATTCATTTCTCTTGTCTTTTCTCTTCCCCCTCGTAACATATGATAATGTTAAAAAAATTGTTCCTTATATTTCCTAAATTCCTATATCTTTTATTTGCTTCGTCGCTTCTCTCTCTCTCTCTCTCTCTCTCTCTCTCTCTCTCTCTCTCTCTCTACTTCTTATTAATACCCAACAAAATGCGTAAATTGATTTTTCTTCTCTCCTTCCCTCCTTTGAATTTTTGGTCATTTTCATTAATTCCCAACTCAATGTTTAAAGACTTTTCCAAACATAGTGTTAACCTTCTACAATGAGAGATATCATTGTCAAATATTATTAGTCTTCTTGGAGAAAAGAAAATCCATTTGTTATTCACATTGCACGGAATTGGTCTAAAGTGTTGTGCCAATGTAATATGACACACTTGGGTCTCTTTTAATTATACTAGGATAGACCAGTGCAATGCACATGTCCGTCAAAATTAGAAACTAAATTAGGTGTATTTATCGTTGATACATTTATAGTTTTGTGACTTGAAAAAAATTAATCAAACAATACTAAATCCTTAAAAAAAAAAAAATTAAATTAAACAATATTAAATCCTAAATGTATTGAATATTTATTACTAACAAAATAAAGTTGTAAACGTAAAAGCTTCAATAATCCTGGATGGAAGCAAACATATTTTCTTTTATTTTTCTTTTTTTCCATTTCCTTTTTTTTCGTTTTCAAATCTTTCTTTAGTGTTTTCACTTCTGTTTGTTTGAGCATTTCTCTCCTTTTAATATTTCTTTTCCTATAAATCATATTTTATCATCTTTCTTTAGTCTTTAAACATTGAGTTGGGAATTAAATTTATAGGAATGTGCATATAATAAAATATGATTGTAGATGTATTAGTAATTGTAAATTAAAATTTTTTTTTTATCCAATAAACCTTGTATTTATTTTTTACAAAATTCCATTAACTCTTTACTCATTTGAATAGGACGTGCTTTTGTTGAAATCTTTTTCTCATCAAAGTCCTTTTCATACGGTAGAGAGACAATATGTTTTTTCCTATGCCAAAATGCATTGGGATGTTCAGAACAAATATTGTCTTCTAGAGTTTTTTGAAATTTTTCAATTTTTATTTTTAAACTTGTTTGAGAAAGTTGTTCACTAATTCTTTTGTGAACTAATTCCTCCTTTATTAAACAAATTTGTTTTTCTTTAAAAAACAATTTTCTCTGTAAGAGAATGTATCTCTATTTCCATGGGTTGATGAATAAATTTAAAAAGTACTTAATCACCCATCAACTTTGTCAAAAGACCTTCTTTAGTGACTGTAAAAGGTCTAATAAGAGATAAGAAAGGGGTTCCCAGTATAACTGGTTAGCTGAGGGATTTAACCAAAATGAAAGTAGTTGGGACACAAATTACTTGATTGCAAACATATGCCTTAGGAATTTTGTATTTAATATCCAACTTACTTCCCTTAGCTGCACTAAGATTCTGGGTAGTTTTTTCAAAATATTTAAAAGGAATTAATCCTTCTTTTATGCAGTTCATATCTGCACCAGAATCCACAAGAGCTATGGTATCCAAAATAAAATATTCTCCTATGACAATGGAGACTTGGATATACCATTTTTGGTAGATAACTTTTTCCACAGAGAATATTCCTGTTTCTTTCACAAAATTTTCTGGATAATCATCTTTCTCATTAATTATTCCTTTTCCTTTGTTTAAAGGCTGAAAAGTTTCTTCAGGAATAAAATTCTCTTGTTCAAGTGCATCTAATCTTGATTTTAAAGCACGAATAGAAAGTTTTAAACTATTTATTTCTTCCTGCAAATCTTTAGCAGACGGAATCGCACTTTGGATTTATTAGCTCTAACAGTAACTTTGCTAATTATGTCCTTAAAGTTATAAACTTCATTCTCTTTTTGGTGAATTTCTTTATGATCTCTTGAAGAAGTTTCTCCTTCTAGAAATTTCATATATTGCATGATGACTTTTTTTCTTTTCTTCAGGATCAGTAATTTTATCAATGATTTGTAAAATCATTCCTTCTTGAGCAGATATGGTATTTATGCTCAAACCATTTGTCTGTAAAATACTTTCATAAAAATCAATTTTTTCTTTGCAATGATCAGAACATCCTTCATTTTCAGCTATGTACAAAACAATGCAACTACATATAAACTTTATACAATAAAGTTGAGAGTAATGTTGTTTAAAAATAATAACTTATTTTTAACATTATAACACAGATATTTTGAAAAAACTAATCACTTTGTTATTTTCTTTTCCTTTTTTATGGGAATGATGTGAAATTGTATGAAATTGTAAATTTCAAAAACAAATGAATTAAATTTATTAAATCTAATATTATTATATATTTATTATGAGTATGAAATGATATGAGTAATTGTAAATTACAATTTGTCTTTTAAGTTTGCAAAGTATTTCATATATATTTATTATGTGTACGATAGAATTGTATGTGTGTATGAATTAAATTTATAGGAAAGTGCATGTAATAAAATATGATTGTAGATGTATTAGTAATTGTAAATTAAAATTCGTCTTTTAACTTTGCAAAGTATTTCTTATATAAGTAATGTTATTATTATATATTTATTTTGAGTATGAAATTGTTACAAAGTATTTCTTATGTATGTATGTATGTATGTATGTATGTATGTATGTATGTATTATTATTATTATTATGAAATAAATTTATTAAATCTATTTTTATTATTATATATTTATTATGAGTAGGAAATTATATGAAATTAAATTTAAAAAACAAACAAATGTATGTGTGTGTGAATTAAATTTATAAGCATGTGTGTGTGATAAAATATAATTTTAAATATAGTAGTAATTGTAAATTACAATTTATCTTTTAACTTTGAAAGTATTTATTATATATGTGTTATGATTATTATTATTATATACTTATTATGAGTATGAAATGATATGAAATTGTATGAAATTATAAATTTATAAAACAAATTAATTAAATTTGTTAAGTGTAAATTACATGTGTGTAAAGCCTAGGGAAAAAAATTCGATTTGCCAAACAAGGCACCAAAATTGTTTGAGTTTTGATCCAATATATGTGTGTAAAGCCTTGCTTGGAAAAAATGAAAACATAAAAACAAAAAACAAAGTACAAAAGTGGTTTGCCAAACAAGGTAGCCGAAATTGTTGACTTTTGATCCATGGGTTTAGTGCCTTGTTTGGTAAAAAGTGGGAACAAACAAGACAAACAAAGGCCACACACTGGTTTGCCAAACAAACCCTATTATTTTTTGAGTGCCTTGTTTGGGTAAAAAAAAAACACAAACACAAATAAAGGCAAAATTCAGTTTTCCAAACAAGGCATCTCTCTCTCTCTCTCTCTCTCTCTCTCTCTCTCTCCTTCTTATTAATACCCAACAAAATACGTAAATTGATTTTTATTCTCTCCTTCCCTCCTTTGAATTTTTGGTCATTTTCATTTGTTCCCGGCTCAATGTTTAAAGTCTTTTTCAAACATAGTGTAAACCCTTCTACAATGAGAGATATCATTGTCAAATGTTATTAGTCTTCTTGGAGAAAAGAAAATCAATTTATTATTCACATTGCACTCACATTGGTCTAATGTGTTGTGCCAATGTAATATGACACACTTAGGGCTCTTTTAATTATACTAGGATAGAGGCCAGTGCCAGTGCAATGCACAGGTCCATCAAAATTAGAAAATAAATTAGATGTATTTATCGTTGATACATTTATAATTTTGTGACTTGAAAAAAATTAATCAAAACAGTACTAAATCCTAAAAAAATTAAATTAAACAATATTAAATCCTAAATGTATTGAATATATATTACTAACAAAATAAAGTTGTAAACGTAAAAGCTTCAATAATATTGGATGGAAGTAAACATATTTTCTTTTCTTTTTCTGTTTTTCCTTTTCAATTTCGTTTTCAAATCTTTCTTTAGTGTTTTCACTTCTGTTTGTTTTAGCATTTCTCTCTTTTTAATATTTTTTTTAGGCACAATTTATTGTATGAACTATGTACAAAACAATGCAACTACATATAAACTTTATACAATAAAGTTTAGAGTAATGTTGTTTAAGAATAATAACTTAGTTCTAACATTATACCACATGATATTTTGAAAAAACTAATCATTTTGTTATTTTCTTTTCCTTTTTATGGGAATGATGTGAAGTTGTATGACATTTTAAATTTCAAAAACAAATGAATTAAATTTATTAAATCTATTATTATTATATATTTATTATGAGTATGAAATGATATGAGTAATTGTAAATTACAATTTGTCTTTTAAGTTTGCAAAGTATTTCATATATATTTATTATGTGTATGATAGAATGGTATGTGTGTGTGAATTAAATAGGAATGTGTATGACATAAAATATGATTGTAGATGTATTAGTAATTGTAAATTAAAATTTATCTTTTAACTTTGCAAAGTGTTTCTTATATATGTATTATTATTATTATTATTATTATTATTATTATTATTATTATTATTATTATTATTATTATTATTACTATGAGTACGAAATGATATGAAATTGTTGCAAAATATTTCTTATATATGTATTGATATGTCAATAAACATACTATAGCAGTCTAAACGCCACGTGGCCATCCAATAGCCTGGGGAATCCGGGCGGGGAGCGTAGAGCCCATGGTCCTGAGGAGTTGGCTGTCATTATCCGAGATGCTCGCAGCTCGGGTGTCCGGCGTGGTGAGGCTCCATGAGGTACGACATGAATCACGCTTTCCATCAATTCGTTATACAGCTGTCACTCTATCAAGAGAATCAAGGGTTCCCTGAATCACTTAGGAAACTCCCCCAAAGGTTGTGCAAATCTATTATGATTAGATTAGGCTTCCTAATCTAATAAACTTACCATGTAAGGGTGGACTCTTGTACCTATAAAAGAGCCCACCTACCCTCTCAAAGGGGATCCGAATATCAATTCCCTAAGTACCTCTGCAAATATTAGAGAGCTCACCAATATATACACGCATACACCCGGCCGGTATTACTGGTAGTGCCGCCTTATTTTGTTGGCTCACCAGGCCCGCCGGTGATCTGCCAGTGAACGCGCACAGACGCAACCGTGGACGTAGGTCACCTCATTAACGGGGCCGAACCACACACAAATCCTCTGTGATCTTGTTTTCTCCCTAAATTGCTCTCACCAATTTTTGGCATCATCAGTTTGGCGCCGTCTGTGGGAATCGACACGATTTCCTTGTTAACAAAAATCTTTGACTGATCAACATGCCGAAGAAGAAAGGCAAGAAGACCGCCGACTCAACCGGTCAGGAGGACCTACAGATCGAGACGCGGGCGACCTCCATGACCTCCGACCAGGTCGCAGTAGCGCTGGAGCGGCTCTTGGAGGGCCAGCTCCGGACACAACAGCAAATAGATGCGCTCATAGCCCAGAATGAAAAAGTGGTCGAGGACCACGAGAAAAGCCCTTCGTCGGAGAAGCGGCCTGAAAAGAGCACTCCCAGTCAGAGGCCCGAAAAGAGCGCTCCCAGTAAGAGGCCTGCCCGGACGCGCGAAAAAACTAGGTCCGCTCCAGGGTCCCAACTAAACCGGGAAAGCCGGGCAGAGGGGGAACGTAGCCAGCCAGCCAAGCGCCCACAGGAAGGACCTCGGTATGTTCCTCGCCGAGCGCGCCGAGTGGAGGACGCCCGGATCCTCATCGAGCGGCGGCGAGCCGCAAGGGGAGAAGCATCCGGACGAAAGGTCAGGGAACCGGCCGACGATCCGCCCGCCCTAAGCCGGGAGGATCTCAGGCACAGGCTATCCCGAACTCGCAGCAGGGTGCTATCCCCAAGATCGACGCGCTTCGAGGACGAGGCATCATCGTCTGACCCCACTTACTACTCAGATGCCGAGAGGAGGACCGGGCGTACTGACGTCAAGGCCCAGGTCGAGGAGCTGCAGCAGCAGATTGAGAGGCTGAACCGCAAATCCGGCCACGACCTCACTAATACAGAAATAGAGTCGCCCTATACGGCCCGAGTGACACAGTTCCCAATTCCGCGGAAGTTCAAGCCCCCTCATCTCAGCTCATACGACGGCAAGGGGAGTCTAGTGGACCACATACGCACCTATAAGGCGCAGATGGCACTGGTCACTACCACGGACGAACTGCTATGCCTAGCGTTCCCCAGTACTTTAAAGGGATCAGCCGCACAATGGTTCCATGCTCTGAAGCCGCGGACGGTTGACGATTTCAAGACCCTCGGCAAACTCTTCATCAGTCAGTTTGTCGGGATGCTGGACCGGTCGCAGCCAGACACCCAGCTGCTAGCTGTCAAGCAGCAAAGGGGGGAATCTTTAAGGGAATACGTAGATCATTTCAACCAGCAGAGGCTCTTGATTCGCAACCTCAATGAGACCGCCGCTATCATGGCTTTCTGCTCGGGAGTTCAGTACACCAAGGTGGCCATGTCTTTTCATCGCAATCGACCGGCAACCCTGGTGGAACTCTCGGAAAGAGTAGGGAAGTATATAGACACCGAGGAGTTCCTAAAGGCAAAGCGCGCCAGCCAGACAGAAGACGAATCCCCGAAAGCGAAGCGCAAACGCGAGGGATTTGAGAAGGGTCCGGGAAAGAAGCCGAAGCAAGATCAAAGAGAGGCTAGGGGCCAGCCCCCGACAACTTTCACACCTCTTTCCCGACCCATACATGAGGTGATGGCCGCTGCAGAGGCGCAGAGGCTGCTTCCGCAGCCTACCAAGCTCAGAGCCCCTCCCAGCAAGAGGAATCGGGAGAAGTTCTGCCGTTATCACAAGGATCACGGCCATGAAACGGAGGATTGCTTCAAGTTGAAAATAGCAATCGAAAAGCTGATAGAGCAGGGCCATCTTGCCGAGTTTGTCACAGCAGACAGACGACCCCGACAGGATGCCCGAGCTCCCGGTCAGCCCACTCCACCGCTCGGCCACATCAACGTGATCTCCGGAGGAACATCTGGCGGAGGTGATTCACAGTCGGCACGGAAGAGGCACGCCCGAGCATCCCGAGCGGATGTATGGCAGGTCCAATCCACCGGCCCCTCACCAACTGACGTTCTGACGTTCTCATCCGATGATGTACAGGGCCTCCACTGCCCCCACGAAGACCCGCTGGTAGTAACGCTGTCTATAGCAAACTACATGGTCCAAAGGGTACTAGTTGACACGGGCAGCTCGTCCGATATAATGTTCGCAGCGGCGTTCGACCAACTCGGGATTGATCGAGATCGGCTCCGGCCAGTGGCTACTCCCCTGGTCGGATTCAACGGCTCTAGCACTCAACCACTCGGCACGATCGAACTCCCAGTACTCATGGGGACCTATCCACAACAGGTTTCCCTGCTCACAAAATTCGTGATAGTGGATGCCCCATCGGCCTACAACGTCATCCTTGGGAGGCCGACCCTCAACAGAGCACGAGCAGTTGTCTCCACATACAGCCTAACCGTAAAATTCCCGACTCCTCAGGGACTGGGATGCTTGCAAGGAGACCAGACCACGGCTCGGAGTTATTATGTTAGCTCGTTGCGACGGGGGGCAATCACCGAGACGCTGAATGTCCAAGAAATGGATCCCCGGGACCCGAGGGACGTGATAGGGCCTGTGGAAGAATTGGAGCAAGTTGTGCTAAATCTGGAGCACCCGAATCGCACGATCAATGTAGGCGCGTTGCTGGAGTCCGCCTTGAAAGAAAAGCTGGTCCAGTTCTTGAAGCAAAACCAGGATGTTTTTGCTTGGAGTCACGAGGACATGCCCGGGATCGATCCCCGGGTAATGTCCCATCGTCTCAATGTCAGCCCAGACTGCCGTCCGGTAAAGCAGAAGCGAAGGGGTATGGCCCCCGAAAGACAAAGGGCTGTAAGTGAGGAGGTCGAGAAGCTCCAGAAAGCTAACTCCATCCGGGAGGTTCACTACCCTGACTGGTTGGCCAACGTTGTCCTGGTCAAAAAGAGCAATGGCAAATGGAGGATGTGTGTGGACTTCACCGACCTCAACAAGGCATGCCCCAAGGACTGCTATCCGCTGCCCAGGATAGACCTCCTTGTCGATTCAACGGCAGGCCACTCACTCCTTTCGTTCATGGATGCCTACTCGGGGTACAATCAGATCAGCATGTACCCCGGGGATGAAGAGAAGACGGCATTCATCACCGACCAAGGCACGTACTGTTACAGAGTTATGCCCTTCGGCCTCAAGAATGCCGGGGCTACATATCAATGCCTGGTTAACCTGATGTTCAGAGACCTCATCGGAAAGTCCATGGAAGTATATATGGACGATCTCCTGGTCAAGAGCCGGGAAGAACCTGATCATCTGGAACATCTGGCCGGGGCCTTCAGCATTTTGAGAAAATTCAGGATGAGGCTGAACCCGGCCAAATGCACCTTCGGGGTCTCGTCTGGGAAGTTCCTCGGTCATCTAGTCAGCAGACGGGGAATTGAAGCAAACCCCGACAAAATCCAGGCAATCATCAACATGCGGTCTCCCAAATCAACAAAGGAGGTTCAAAGCCTAGCCGGACGGGTGGCCGCACTAAACAGATTCGTTTCCCGAGCTACTGACCGGTGCCTCCCTTTCTTTAAAATCCTCCGTAAAGCTTTTCAATGGTCGCAAGAGTGCGAGGAGGCATTCCAGGAACTTAAGAAATACCTGGCCTCTCCTCCTCTATTGTCGATGCCTACTGCCGGAGAAGAGCTGTTCTTGTACCTGGCGGTGTCACCATCGGCGGTTAGCTCAGCCCTCATTCGGGAAGACCACGGGATACAGTTCCCGGTCTACTACACCAGCTGGGCTCTACAAGGTGCGAAAAGCCGATACTCCCGCATCGAGAAATTGGCTTTTGCCCTCATCACTTCAGCCCGAAGGCTCCGGCCGTACTTCCAGGCCCACGCTATTGTAGTACTGACCGATCAGCCTCTCCGCAAAATTCTCTCTCGACCGGACACATCCGGAAGGCTCGTCAAATGGGCTTTGGAACTGGAGGAGTTTGAGGTAACTTACAGACCACGGACGGCCATCAAGGGACAAGCCGTCGCAGATTTTTTGGTCGAGTTTACGTATCCTGAAGACCCGATCGAAGAACCCGAGCCTCCGGCCTTACCGCCCGGATTGCTCGCCGGCATCCCCACTTGGGTATTACATGTAGATGGCTCTTCCAACCGGCAGGGCAGCGGAGCCAGAATTATCCTGACCACCCCCGATGGCATCCAGCTTGAGTATGCTTTGAGATTCGGGTTTCGTGCCTCCAACAACGAGGCCGAGTACGAAGCCCTCCTGGTCGGGCTACAATTAGCCGTTTCGATGAGTGCACAACAGGTCGAAAGCTACAGCGACTCCCAGCTCGTGGTCAATCAGGTAAACCAAGAATACGAAGCACTGGAAGATAGCATGATGGCTTACTTAGCACTCGTCCGAACAGCATCCAAACAACTCCGAGGATTTTCCATCACTCGAATACCTAGAGAAGAAAACACCAGGGCTGACCGGCTCGCCCGCCTCGCATCGTCGGCTGAGGCAGACTTGCCCGGGATAAGGATACAATTCCTACCCGAGCCGAGTGTGATCAACTCAGAAGGCATGGAGGTTGACCCGGTCACTCTGGGACCCAGCTGGATGGATCCGATCATGACTTTCTTGACGACAGGAAGGTTACCGGACGAGAAAGAGGAGGCAAGGCGGGTCAAGTACCGAGCAGCACGGTACCATGTCCTCGACGGTGTCCTTTATAAAAGGGGGTTCACCATCCCGTACCTTCGTTGTGTCCATCCTACGCAAGTTCAAGCAATACTGTACGAAATTCACGAAGGCGTGTGCGGGAACCACGTAGGGGGTCGGACACTCTCAAGAAAGGCCCTACTACAGGGATACTACTGGCCAACCATGTCCCGGGATTCGCAGGAGTACGTTCGAAGGTGTGACAAGTGCCAACGGTACTCTCCCATGATAAACCAGCCGGGAGAGGTTCAGACCCCGGTCCAGAGTCCCTGGCCATTCGCCCAATGGGGGATCGACATCGTGGGACCCCTGCCAACAGGGAAAGGGCAGGTTAAGTTTGCTGTGATAGCCGTTGATTACTTCACCAAGTGGGCAGAGGCTGAGCCTCTGGCAACGATAACCGAGCGAAAGATGGAGCATTTCGTGGAGACAAATATCCTTAGCAGGTTCGGTATTCCGCGAGTCCTGATTAGCGACAATGGAAGACAGTTCGATACACCCATCTTTAGACAGTTCTGCTCGGAATACGGAATATTAAACCATTACTCTTCTCCTGAGCACCCACAAGCTAATGGTCAGGCCGAAGTGACCAACCGTACGATCTTGCAGTCGATTAAGACGAGGCTCGAAGGTGCCAAAGGCCTGTGGGCTGACGAACTCCCAGCCCTTCTCTGGGCCTACCGCACCACACCCCCGGGCGGCAACAGGCGAAACCCCCTTTTCCTTGACTTATGGTTTCGAGGCAGTAGTCCCCACAGAGCTCGGGCTACCCACATACCGGGTGGCCACCTTCAATGACCTAGATAATGGAGAGGCCCTCAGGACGGAACTAGATCTGGTGGAAGAGAAAAGAGACCAAGCTTATCTCAAGGTGGCAGCTTACAAGCAAAGGGTCTCGCGATACTACAATAGTAAGGTGAAGCATCGTAGTTTCCAGGTCGGGGACCTTGTCCTTAAGGCGGTGAACCAGTCCACCCGAGTCCCAGGCCATGGGAAGTTGGGAGCAAACTGGGAAGGACCGTATATGGTTACTCGGGTTAACCGACCAGGAACCTACTGGCTACAAGGCATGGACGGGCACGACCTCAGCCACCCTTGGAACGTGCAACATCTCCGCAAGTATTATCAGTAGCACCTAGCTACGGAAGTTTAGTATTATAAGGAAAATTCTGTTTTTGCTAGGACAATTGTTACAGATTGTTATCTTTTAAATAAAATCAAAAAGTTTGTTTTGAAACATTACTCCCTTCGGTACATTGGACAACGCACAAAAAGACCTCGGGCCTAACCCCGAGGCACAAAAAGACCGCGGGCCTAACCCCGAGGCACAAAAAGACCTCGGGCCTAACCCCGAGGCACAGAAAGACCTCGGGCTCCGAACCCAGGCACTAAAGGACCCTGCAACCACCCATGTTCCAAGTCGATTTCCTATGGTTGATCCCCATCACACCCCCGCCTTAACAGGAGCCCCGGGGGCAAGAGGGTTCTATACCTAAACAGGAAATCAACTAAAGCTCTGCTTAGGTCCAGCCGACGATGGGGCCAAACCCCTAGGTGGCCAGCGATGGCAAGCTTCAAACGCTCCTGCAACCACCCATGTTCCAGGTCAATTCCCTACGGCCAGGTTTTTCAGAACACCCGCACACCCGCCTTAGCAATATGCTTGGGGGGCAGGGGACAGATGTACTGAGGCCTAAGACAGGGAATTACAACACTCGACTAGGTGTTCTGTGGGCTACGGTCCTAAAGCATTTGCTAAGGCAGATGTTAGGTTGGCCAAAGCCACACGGGTACTAGTAAAAGTTAAAGCACAGTACAACAAAATTAATGGAAGGGTGACCTCAGGGGCCTTTACATTAAATTAAACAAATGTACAAGCCTGGGGGGCCATTGTAGTAGCCTCCCCGAAAAAAAAAAAAAAAAAAAAAAAAAAAAAAAAAAAAAAAAAAAAACTACAAGCAGGAAGGAGGGACCGGGGAGTCAGCCCTCCACGTTGACCACATTATCGGTCTCCCCGGTCTGCTCCCTGGGAGCGACAAGTCTATCCTCCGCTAAGCCCCCCTCCGGGGCAATTTCAGTGGCTTCAGCAATGGCTATAGGATCTTCAGCGGCCGCCGGACCCTCGCCAGCAGCTGGAGCTTCACCGGTTCCAGGATCCTCCCCAATGTCCCAGTAATCCGAGTCAATCCCCATATAGGCTGAGAGGACCCATTCGGGGTGATCCCGGGCTACCCGCCGCTTCAGATCATCATACCCTTGGAAGAAGCCATCGTCAAAAGCTCTCTCCAAGGCCTCCGCGGAAGGTGTCTCGGTCACCGCCTTAGCCTGGGCTTCGGCTGCCGCGATAAGGGCTCGGGAGGCCTCCAGCTCGGCCAAAGCCGGTGCCAGGTTCGACTGAGCCGCCCCTAAGCTCAATGCCAGCGACTTCGTCTTGCTCGTCTCCACGGCCAGGGCAGCTTTCGCTACTTGTAGCTCTTTCCGCTCCTTCGAAGGGCGGCTTCAGCGGCGCTCACCTTCTCGGACAGGGACGAATGGACGGATTCAGACCCCGCGGCTATGCAGCCAACCTATGGCAGGAGAACGCATATCGGTTAAACAAGTAATAAGTACAGGGCAAGTCCGCGTTTAAACAAAAAGAAGCAGAACACTCACCAGGTGGGAAACGCTATATAGCCATCCTTGGATCCCTTGGGGAGATAGCTCGGAACACGCTGTCACCTGGCTTGGGGCAAGGCAGGGCCTTAGCCTCTCCCGGGCCTCGTCATGCCCGCCCGGGGGCAAACCCGACGGAATGTCAGCCCTGGGCACGGGCTCTTCAACAGCCGGCCTGGGAGGAGCCGATGCCCCAACGGGATCTGGACGGGTAGTCGTCCCATGGCGAATGCGCCTGAGCGGGCGATCGCCGCCTGGAACCTCGGTGGCCGGTCTTTTTCCTTGGGCGATTGCCACCCGAGCGGCAGTGGTGGCGGCGGCGGCATCCTGTCTCTCCCGCAGCTGGTCCAAATTGCGTTTAGGAGCCATTTCTGTAGAAACAAAGATCGTACGGTCAAAGGTGCAAGGGGCAGAAATAGTACAAGAACCAGTTAACGCATAATGTCACTGGAATACTCACCAGGGATGATGGGCGTGAAGCCGGGGGCCGGAACAGGCGGCTCAGGGGAATAGGTAACGATGAACTCTCCCGACCGGGACAGCACGTTCTAGATGCTGGTGGGCAGCCCAGCTAGCTTCAGGATTCTGGCCTGGCACACCTCAGGAATTTTTGGGGGTTTAGTTGAGCCCGCTGAAAACAAAAAAGAAAAACTGGTCAGTAATCCACTATGTTCTGAATAGATCAAGATAGCAGACGAGGTCGGAAGGGTGGTCTTACCCCTCAACCCCCTGGCCCAGGATGTCCTCAGCTGGATTCCCGGAGCCATGTCGCAGAGACGAAGGGTAGACACCTGAAAAAATTTACCCTTCCACCCTTTATTATTGCTGGGGCAGTTGTCAATGATTTTCCTGCCCGGACGGGCAGAAAACGAGAAAAACCCCAACTCATTATGCACGGGGAATGGTCGGTGGGCCCAGAGGAACTCCTGCAGGGTAAGCTCATACCCGAACGCTTGGGGCCACAATGATATACACCCCATTAAGAACCTCCACCCGTTAGGGGCCAACTGACCGGGAGCGATGTCGAGAAAGATCAACATGTCCCGAGCCACAGGGTGAAGCGGAAGTCGGAGGCCCACCATCATAGCGTCCTCAAATAGGGTGACAAACCCCGACTGATATAGATGCGCGCCGCCGGTATTTACGGCTAGGGCGCAACCGTCAGGAAGGGAGTACCTCTCCCTGATCCGGAGAAGGTCTCCAGAGCGTAGAACAGAAGAAGTGGACTCACAAGCGAAGGCCACGCGGTCGGTCTCCTCAGGCAACTCGTCGCCCGAACCCCTCGAAACGGAGGCGACGGGGGCCTCCTCAGAAGACTCACTACTGGACAGACGAATGGGGATCCTGGCCCCACTTTGGTGGTCGGACAGGGACTCAGGGGGCTGGCCTAGGTTGGCACCGGGGGACCCTGACCGATACTGCTCACTCTCCGATCTCGACGCGGAATTGAAGCCGGAGTGTTCCATCTCTGGCCCTCCGGCACGAAGGAACTGACACAAAGGACGACTCGCGAAAGGATCGAAAACCCCAAACCTGATATACAGGGGGGGCAGAGTTACTAACCTGAATGGTAGCGAGTAGATGCTCCTCAGCACCAGGTAGCACTCTCTCAAAACAACGCAAGGAACACCCGTTCGGTTCAGGTGAGTTAGGGTTCCACCGGACTCGAAGACCGCACCGAATCTAAGAAGGAAGAAATCCCACTCCCGCTCAAACCTCACAAGGTTCGTTCTCTCCAGTTTTGCTTCGAAATGAAAAAAGGAATGGGGAAGAGAGGAAAGAAAGATCAGAAAGAAGAGAATCAGGAAGGTACGCAGGAGGTGGGGCGAGTGCTCCTTATATAAAGACCCTGAATGGCCCAGATCAGAGCAGATCCAGCAGTCCAGAAGATTTCCCGCCTAAACCGTCGCTTCGGTCACGTGAGGAGTCGCCTCAAAAGGCGCGCGCATTAAATACACGAAAAGACGGTTCCGTTGGTTTGCGAGCGGTTCGGTTACGCCCACGTCTCCATTTGTTAGGATCTAACCTGACCAATGATTGGTTGACACGTGGTAGCAGCGGTCCAGGCCCGAGCCAAAGCCCGGGCACATTTGCGAGCTGGTCGGGTATTAACCTCACAGAGTTGTACAGAATTGATACACAGTTCAAAGGGCTTGATGAAGGAAAAAGTTGGCCTCAGGGACCTTTTTATTTCTATAAAAGGAGAACTGTACAAAGACGGGAGCAATTATAATAGCCTTCCCGGTAAAAGAGAAAAAGAAAAAAATATATATACAAACGAAAAGTGCCCCTAAGGTCCTTGGCCCTTCAAAGCCTTGACCTCCTCCTCCAAGGCCGCCACCTTCGCCACCAGCCCCTCAACGGCGATCTCCAGAGCGTGGACATCCACCCCCCGCAGGGCGGAGTCCATCTGCAGTTCGTCCCCCACCTTCTCCACCACCTGCAAACGTTTTTCCATGTTCACGAGAGAGAAGTCCGTCCATGAGCCGGGCATATGGGGACTGGCGAATGTTTCCGGCCGGCTCCTCTTCAGTGGGGGCTGAGATTCTTCTTCGACCTGTTTCTCCTTGTCCTTCCTGGATGGGCCCGGTGGCGGGCTTACATCCTCAGATGAGGAGGAATCACTGCTGGTGGACAAGGTGACCGGCCCCTCGGGTTGGCCCGCCCGGCCAGCGGGGCGCGCCCCGGTCGCCATGGATCGGGTATAGCGGCGCGACCCAGAAGCCATAGCGGCAGGGGCTGCAGAAGAAGGTCCGGCAACTGCGTTCTCCGCAGGTCTCCCTGCCAAATATGAGAACGACATACCGGCCTCGATGGCTTGGTCGAACGCCTCCGTGTCATCAGCAGAAGGAACAACTCCACGGAGGGCGGCGAAAGCCTGCTTGCAGTGATCAGGACTATAAACCGCAGGGGGGCAGGGAACGGCATCCTCCAGCCAGTTGCCGGCGACCACGACCCAAGGGTACCGTTGCCAGTTCTTGTTCGAAAAATCTAGGCCTCGGACAAGGTCTTTTCCCTCGGTCTTGGGACGAAAGTAAGGGCCTCCGTTGTCGATGCCCAGTATGTAGCACCTCGCGACGTCGGCAGGCCGGAGGAGCAATCCCAACCGCTTGTTCAGCGCTGATATCCCCCAGAGGAGGCGGGCAACGTTTGGGCGGCACTTGTGTAGTGGAATGCGTAACCCCTCAAGCAAGTCGCAGAAGGAGACCGGCAGGGGGACGCGCAATCCAACGATGAGCAGCAAATAGCTGCTAATAAGCACAAAGGGGAAGGCAATTTCCTCCCCCTCAACGTAAGGGCAGACCACTACGTCGTCTGGAATTTGGCAATCCTCTCGGAATGCTTTTAGCCCTTCGTCAGACGTCAGGTCAACATGCGAGGCCATTTGATGTGGATAAGAGATTGGAGAAGTAAAGGCAGTAGAAGAAAAGGGGCTCAGAGTGTTTGCTCAGGTGGCTCAGTTGATGCTGTAGAGTGAGGAAGCAAGGTTGAATGAGCGCTCCTTATATAAGCAGCACGAACGGTGGGGATCCAAGTTGATCGGACGGCTCCAAGTTGATCGGACGGCTCACATATTCTCCCGCCGAAACTGTCGTTTCGGGCACGTGGGGCGTCGCCTCAGAAAGCGTGAACATTAAATGCGCGGCGTGATGGTTTAGCTGCCAGCTGGACGATTCGGTCACTTCTTGGGTTGGTTACATTGAGTCCGAACTACACCTATAACCAGCATGCATATGGCATTGGGGAAACCGGACCTTTAGGATTACCGCTCGGTCGATTTGTCACCGGGTCATTCCAAGTCAGCCTCGTTTTGGCAGGGGCCCTGGTCCTTTCCCGGTCGGTGATAGAAAGACATTCTTAATTTCCAAATTTCATCTAACAAGGCGTCATCTCAACTTTGGAAATGGGGGGCAGCTGATATGTCAATAAACATACTATAGCAGTCTAAACGCCACGTGGCCATCCAATAGCCTGGGGAATCCGGGCGGGGAGCGTAGAGCCCATGGTCCTGAGGAGCTGGCTGTCATTATCCGAGATGCTCGCAGCTCGGGTGTCCTGCGTGGTGAGGCTCCATGAGGTACGACATGAATCACGCTTTCCATCAATTCGTTATACAGCTGTCACTCTATCAAGAGAATCAAGGGTTCCTTGAATCACTTAGGAAACTCCCCCAAAGGTTGTGCAAATCTATTATGATTAGATTAGGCTTCCTAATCTAATAAACTTACCATGTAAGGGTGGACTCTTGTACCTATAAAAGAGCCCACCTACCCTCTCAAAGGGGATCCGAATATCAATTCCCTAAGTACCTCTGCAAATATTAGAGAGCTCACCAATATATACACGCATACACCCGGCCGGTATTACTGGTAGTGTCGCCTTATTTTGTTGGCTCACCAGGCCCGCCGGTGATCTGCCAGTGAACGCGCACAGACGCAACCGTGGACGTAGGTCACCTCATTAACGGGGCCGAACCACACACAAATCCTCTGTGATCTTGTTTTCTCCCTAAATTGCTCTCACCAATTTTTGGCATCATCATGTATTATTATTATTATTATTATTATTATGAAATAAATTTATTAAATCTATTTTTATTATTATATATTTATTATGAGTATGAAATTATATGAAATTAAATTTAAAAAACAAACAAATGTATGTGTGTGTAAATTAAATTTATAGGTATATGTGTGTGATAAAATATAATTTTAAATTATTAGTAATTGTAAATTACAATTTATGCTTTAACTTTGAAAAGTATTTCTTATATATATTATGATTATTATTATATATTTATAATATGAAATTGTATGAAATTATAAATTAATAAAACAAATTAATTAAATTTGTTAAGTGTAAATTACATGTGTGTAAAGCCTTGGAAAAAAAATCGATTTGCCAAACAAGGCACCGAATTTGTTTGATGTTTGATCCAATATGTGTGTGTAAAGCCTTGCTTGGAAAAAATGAAAACACAAAAGACAAAAAAAAAACAAAAAACAAAGCACAAAATTGGTTTGCCAAATAAGGTAGCCGAAATTGTTGGCTTTTGATTCATGGGTTTAGTGCCTTGTTTGGGAAAAAGTGAGAACAAACAAGATGAACAAATGCCACAACTGGTTTGCCAAACAAACCCTATTATTTTTTGAGTGCCTTGTTTGGGTAAAAAAAACACAAACACAAATAAAGACAAAATTCAGTTTTCCAAAAAGACATAGCATCTCAATGTAACAATAAAGGCAAAATTACATATAAGGAGCAAACAATTGAAAGAATTCCAAATAAGGACAAATGAAATTGGAAATCACTCAAGTCTTTTTTTTTTTTTTTGGTGATATGGGGGAGAGGATGAGGTTCGAACCTTGAACATATGCATTGTAGAAAATTTATATATGTCAAACTCTTTGTCATTTGAGTTATGCAACCCTATGCCATGCTAAGCCTCTTTTAGATAATAGTATAAATAATAAATATAGATAAAAATTGGATAACGTTAATTCGTCCGGTTCACATATTTTATATACTTTTCCTAAGATCAATGTCAGGGTGTTGTAAGAGAACCTTTCTTAAGAATAAATTTGGGTTAACTATGTTTAGGGGTGCTCAGAAACCGACCATGACCGACCAACCGAACCGAACCGAACCGATCCGAACCGAGCCAAACCGATCGGTTTAACAGCGGTTCTCGGTCGAAATTGGTTCTATAGTTGGTGATTTTTCGGTTTAGCGGTCGATTTTCGGTTTACTCATCTTGAAAACCGGTAAAACCGAACCGACCGAACCCCACATAATTGTTATACATATAAATATATACATTGTACACACTGAGTGGTTTTTTCAAGAAAGCTTTGGAAAGCTACCCACTTTCCCAGACTCTCTCTCTCTATAATTTAAATATAGATATATAATATATACTATCTCTGCAAGAGCCTTTACGCTTTTCGAGAATATAACCCAATTACCCAAAGGCCAAAAGCTACCCACACTTTCCCAGACTCTCTCTCTATATAATATAAATATAATATGTACTCTCTGCAAGGTCCCACATTGAGACTAAAAAATTTGTCCCTTCCCCAGATACACACACTCTCTCTCTCTCTCCACAAAGTCTCAAAATTGAAACCTTAAGGGCTATATCTAAACACTTCTCAGTTCCTCTCTGTTCTTTCTGTCTGTACTCGGCTTCTCCTCCAAGGTTCCAACAGCCATTCTCCTATAGTTCAAAGCTCAACAATCAAGGTTTCAAAACTCAAATATTGGGATCTCCTACCTACGGTACCTCCCCTCACTCTCTCTCTCTCTTTATAATATATATATATATATTTCTCTTGTGGTTGTATAAGCAAATATTGTTATTCTTAAGAGGATATATAATTAGAGTTTGGATTTGTTTTTTTTTTGTTTTTTGTGCTTCTTCTCTGACCTTCTCTAGATTTTGATTATTGAAACCGACTAAACCGACCGCAACCGACCGTGAACCGAGACCAAACCGCCCGAGATGCAAACCGATGCTCACGGTCGGCTGGCGGTTCTTAGTCTAAGAGAACCGACTCATTCGGTTTGGCTAGCGGTTTGAGCCAAAACCGAACCGACCGATGCTTTGCTCACCCCTAACTATGTTTCACTCATTATTTTCATTTTAAAATTTTGTTTTGTACATTCTAGACTTAAGGGATACAAATTGTAAGCGGCGAGCGTAGAAAATTTGGAAAAGATGGAAGGTATCCAGATATATCTGAACCAGTAATTTTATAGATCAGACTTGCACTCCCACAAAAAAATAGTATACATGGTCAAATGTACCCTTATGATTAGGATTGTTTCACTTTAAAATGGTTCATAAGTTGACAATTAGTATGCGTGATTATTTGGCAAATTCTAATGGTGCTACCTTTTGATTTGAAATGACAATTTTCCTAAGGTTTTGAAAGAAGATGAGAGTCACATCTGATATAAATATATATAGAGTAATGTTAGGTGTACACAAATTTTGTACACACTTTTGCACACAAATGCTTTAAATGCATGTACCTTGTGGTGTTTAAATTTTTCACACTTTTCTATGCACCACTTACACAGCACATGGTACATGCATTTAAAGCATTTGTGTACAAAAGTGTGTGCAATTTTATGTACACATAGCATTGCTCATATATATATATATATACATGAAAACAGAGGCCAAAGCTTTTACCATGTGGCTCTCCTTCCTCTTCCCCTTTCTTTCTCTCTATCTCTCTCTCCAATGTAATTAATATTAATAATAATTTGACATTAATGTTAATGAAATTTAAATGAAAAATACATACACATATCTACATGTATATGTTATGTACATATAGATTATATTAATGCCATTTTATATTCATTTTTTTCCAAACGTATTTGTAGGATATGGTATGAATTAAATATCTTAGACATTTCATATTCCAGTCAATTTGGCCAATGCCAATTTCTTTGATTTTCTATGCATTTTCGGAATTTGAAAAGTTTATTTTTCATGTTTTTGTATTACTTCAATTTTAAGGTTCGATATTCTTCTTCTTCTTCTTTCCTGACCTTTTACAAAGAGTTCTTTGGCATTTGATATAATCAATTCACAATTATTTTTACTTGTAAAACTAGTATAAGGATTCTACAAATTCTTTTAAAAATGTTAGATCCCTGTATTGCACAAGTATGAAAACAAAAATAATTCATTTTGCCACATCAACGCCTGTATGGCAGATTCCCTCTCTTTCTCTCACACTCACACACACAATTTGGTTGAATCAGTGGTTGTGGGAGTGATTTCGACGCTTATCATTATGTGTTAGTTATTAGCATCTATAGAAGGCAGGCAAAACACTTTTGACCAAAAATATAAAATAAAAAAATAAAAATAACAAACTCAAGCACACATATCTAACGGTTAAAACTCTGTCAAGGTAACTAAAGAAGAACCAATTTAAATAAGGTCAACATGAAAACAAAAACTTTTCATGCACCCTGTACAATTAATCTCATTATTTTTCACAAGTCTAATATATATATATCTACAGAAAGGCTCTTAAGTGAATTGAGTCGAGTGAACTTACCCCGTGAACTGGCTTTTAAGCCTAAAAGAACCCGCAGGCTGCACCGCTGACCTGCGGGTTCTGTTAGGCTTAAAAGCCAGTTTACTAGATAAATTCACTCGACCCAGTTCACTTAAGAGTCTGATCGTATACATCTAATATATATATATATATATGAAAACAGATGGATTCCATTTCACCACCTAAGCGCCTATGTGGCAGCTTATGTGATCTCTCTCTCTCTCTCTCTCTCTCTCTCTCTCTCAGCAAATTGCAATTAATGATAATAACTATTTAAGAGTAATGCTAATAAAATTTAAATAAAAAATATGCACATATACACAAACACACATATATCTACTATACTATAAAAACGAATAAGCAAGCACGTCAAAAAATATGAACTTCCTCTTTTGCCCTTCACTACACCATAATTACTCATATATCTATCTATACATCGTAAGGATATATTGATTTGTGTGAGGATAAATCTGTCATTTTGGACAAATAATTACATTCAAGTCAACTTTTAAAATTTTATTTAATATAATAATGAGGTTTTAATCAACAATTTTGTGTCTAATTACATTTGGATCAACAATTTTTGGGATATTTATTATTGACTTCAAAAAATGTCAACAAAAGTGGCTATTTTGGTGGCTATTTAGGAATTGGTCACTGATATTTACAATTTGATCAACTTCTTTTCTCAAATGAGGTTTCAATCAATAATTTGTGTCTAATTACATTTGGATCAATAATTTTTGGGATATTTATTATTCAATTCATAAAAAGTCAAAAAAAAAGTGGCTATTTTAGTGGTTATTTAGGAATTGGTCACTAATATTTACAATTTGTTCAACTTCTTCTCTCAAATTTAGGATTCATATATTGTAATATGTGTAATTGCATTCAGGTCAGCAAGTTTTGGGATATTTATTATTCACTTTAAAAAAGTTTTAAAAAGTGGCTATTTTAGTGGTTATTTAGGAATTGGTCACTAATTTCACATTTTCGTCAACTTCTTCTCTAAAATTTAAGTTCTAGTATATTTAAAATATCAAATAAAGTGGCTATTTTCGTAGCTATTATGAATTGATCACTAATACTTACATTTTGGTCAACTTCTTCCCTCAAATTCAGGATTTTTATAAATTGTATTCGAATATCAATTAAGGCTTACAAACACATTCATGCCCTTTTTTAGAGGAAATACCCTACTTGTGTCATATGTTTTTAGTGTCACTTTATTAGGTACCTTTACTACTCATTTATAAGATAGTCAGAATTATCAACTTCTTCCGTAAGAAGAGTTTTAGATTAAATAGTTACATTTACAATTTTCTATTTAATTGTTTCAACATCTTATTATACACTTTTAACAACCACTTAACCACACGAAACGACACAATTAAATTTCCTGCGCAATGCACAGGGCTCCAACTAGTATATATATATGTGATGCACCAAAATCAGCCCATGCCCTAGCGGTTCTATTCTGCAACTACTGACAAGTATCATCCCGAGCGGTTTGGTCACCTGATGCCTCCCGAGCGGTTCATCCACGACCCGGCCAACAGGTCGGAAAGACCGCACAGGTACATCCCACCGCGGGAACAGCTCATCCGGGCCCACAGACATGATCCTGAGCATTACAGGTAGTTTCCTAGTCAAGCTAAAAGACCAATGGAAAGTGCAAACTATTTCCTAATCCAATTAGGAAACCCCCCACAATTAATGTCAATCAATCCTAATACAATTAGGAAACTTACTTGATTGGTGTCAATCACATCCTAATTGGATTATATTTCCTTATCCATGTACGAGTAGGTTTCTTTCATCTATAAAAGAGACATCTCACCGCCCATTGAAGGGGCTGACTTTTCAGTCTACACAGCACCTCTATAGCATTCATCAACATGCCCGGCCAGCCTACGGTAGCTCCAGACTTATTGGTTCACCACAGGCCCCCGGCTCTTTTACAGTATAGTGAACGTGCTCAGACACAGCCGTGGACGTAGGTTCCTTCATTAACAGGGTCGAACCACATACAAAAAATAGTCTCTTTCTTTTTCCTTAATCTGCACCACTTTACTCTTACCAAATTTTGGCATCATCAGCTTGGCGCCGTCTGTGGGAAACGACAAGTCTTCTCATCAACAAATCTCTTGACTGATCATCATGCCACCGAAGAAGGGAAAGAAGGTTGGTCAGCAGTCCAACCGGGATGTTCCTCCGACCCCAGCACTGGCTGCGACAGTCATGACATCTGAGCAGATCACCGCAACCCTCACACAACTCTTGGAGGGCCAACGTCAAATCCAACAATAGATCGAAGCCATGCTGGCCCAGCAAAGCCGTCCTCCAATGGCTGGGAAACGACCCGGGAACGTTGCGCACGATCGGGAACCGATCATGACCAGACGACGTGCTCGAGCCAACCTGTCCCGTGTTGAGGATGCCAGAGACATCAGCCGTAGGCGTGCTGCCCGAGAGGAGAGGCAAGAGCATATGGCCCGGGAATCAGTCCAGGGTCACTCGGTCAAGAGTCGAGTTGTCCCTAGGCACACGATTACCCGGAGTCATAGCCGAGCCTGATCCCAGAGGACAGCACACCGCCATGAAAAAGAAGCCTCTTCTGCCTACCCGACCAACCCCTTGGATACCGGTCGGGAAGGAGTGGAAGCTCGAATCAAGGACTTGCAGAAGCAGATTGACAAAGTGGCCAAAAAGCTTGGTCAAAACCGTGCTCAAAATCAATCCAATACCGAGACTGAGTCACCATTCTCCAGCCAGATCATGAGGTTTGCAGCCCGCGCAAATCTAAGCAGCCTCGCCTAGATCCCTATAATGTCTCTAGAAGCCCAGTCGACCACGTTCGGACCTACAAGGCTCAGATGGCCCTAGCCACCAACTTTGATGAACTACACTGCCTAGCCTTCCCCAGCACTTTGAAAGGCCCTGCTGTGTATTGGTTCTACTCCTTGGAGCCCCGATCGGTCCGCAGTTTCAAGCAACTCAGCAAGCAGTTCATCAACCAGTTCATCGGTATGCATGAACGGCCAAAGCCTGACATGTAGCTACTAACAGTCATACAAAGGGATAATGAGACCCTCAAGGAGTTCACCGGCCGGTTTAATCAAGAGAAGCTCGGCATCCATGATCTTGATGAAACCGCCGCTATTATAGCCTTCTGCACAGGAGTTCAACACACCAAGTGTGCCACGTCGTTTCACAGAAACTGACCGGTAACCTTGGTTGAACTCGCAGAGAGAGTTGGAAAATACATTGACACTGAAGAATTTCTAAAGACCAAAGACACCGGGCAAGAAAGCAACGAGTCTTCCAGAAGTAAGCGAAAGCGAGATCAGCCCGGGAGTTCTGACAGTTCTTCCAGTTCAAAGCGGCCTGAGTCCGGCAACCCCGACCCGACCTCCAGTTCACAGTGGTCTGGGTCCGGCAGCCCTGACCCGACCTCCAGTTCACATCGGTCAGGATCAAGCAGTTCCAACTTTGTCTTCAGCACAGAGAAATCAGGAGCCCGACGATCCTGATCTGACCTCCTGTCTCCATCGGTCTAGATGAGCCCGACGACAATGGTACTTGCCTGATCACCACATGAGGCTTCACCAATTGTCAGAGAGCCCTTCCAAAGACCTCGGGCCTAACCCCGAGGCATAGAAAGACTACCCCGAGGCATATAAAGACCTCGGGCCTAACCCCGAGGCATACAAAGACCTCGGGCATAACCCTGCGGCATACAAAGACCTCGGGCCTAACCCCGAGGCATCCAAAGACCTCGAGCCTAACCCCGAGGCACAAGCTTCGCTTAGGTCCAACCGACGATGGGGACAAACCCCTTAGGTGGCTGATGATGGCAAGACCCTACAACCACCATGTTCCAGGTCGGTTACCTACAGTCATAGCCTCTGTAAGACTCTCGTCTTAGCCAAAGCTTGGGGGGCAAGACAGCGCAATGAACTAAACAGGCAATCACACCGGGTATCTACAGGCCTCGCGGATAAATAAGTTAAAATCTTGGACAACCCGAGCACCTACAATACTCAGAGGCATTAACTCCACTTAGGTCCAAACCTACGATAGAGGTGACTAAAATCTCTTAGGTTGGCCCACGATAGAGGAGCAAAAAGGACCCTACAGCGACACGCTCTAGGTCGGCTCCACCAACATGGTCAAGCTCTTCTCCCAACAGTCTTGACGAAGGCTGGCTGGGCGGAAGACAACCATCCTGCGGAGTTAACAAAAAAGGACCCTAAAGCAATACGCTTTAGGTCGGCTTTTCCAACATGGTCAAATTCTTCTACCCACAACCTTGACGAAGGTTTACGGGTAGAAGATAACCGGATGGGAGCTAACTCAAGCAAAAGACTCCGAATTAGGCCGGGTCTCAACTCCCGGTCAGTTCCCGAGCACTTAAAGACTCCGAGCTAGGCTAAGTCTCAACTCTTAGCCAGTTCCCGAGCATTCACAAGACTCAGAAGCTCCAAGGCAGCTTCCCCGATCACTCAGACAGTGGCAGGTGGCATTAAGCAGATTTTCAAACTCGTCCCGATATAGCATCCAGCCAACCTTGGAAATGGGGGGCAACTGATACACCAAAATCAGCCCATGCCCGAGCGGTTCTATTCTGCAACTACTGACAAGCATCATCCCGAGCAGTTTGGTCCACCTAATGCCTCCCGAGCGGTTCATCCACAACAAGTCGGAAAGACTGCACAGGCACATCCCACCGCGGGAACAGCTCATCAGGGCCCACAGACATGATCCCGAGCATTGCGGGCAGTTTTCTACTCAAGCTAAAAGTCTAATGGAAAGTGCAAACTATTTCCTAATCTAATTAGGAAACCCCCCACAATTATTGTCAATCAATCCTAATACAATTAGGAAACTTACTTGATTGGTGTCAATCACATACTAATTGGATTATATTTCCTTATCCATGTACGAGTAGGTCTCTTGCATCTATAAAAGAGACCTCTCACCCCCCTTTGAAGGGGCCGACTTTTCAGTCTACACAGCACCTCTATAGCATTCATCAATATACCCGGCCGGCCTACGGTAGCTCCAGACTTGTTGGTTCACCATAGGCCCCCGGCTCTTTTACAGTATAGTGAACGTGCTTAGACACAGCCGTGGACGTAGGTTCCTTCATTAACAGGGCCGAACCACATACAAAAAATAGTCTCTCTCTTTCTCCTTAATCTGCTCCACTTTACTCTTATCAAATTTTGGCATCATCAATATGTACATATAGATTATTGATATTTTATATTAATTTTTTATTTTTTAAAAACTTATTTGCAGGATATATATGATATGGATTAAATATCTTAGACGTTTGTTGTTCAATAAATTTGACCAATGTCAATATTATTTAATTTTTTATTGCATTTCCGTGAATTGAAAAGTGTTCTACAAGTTTTTGTAGTGCTCCAATTTTACGGTGTGGTATTCCTTTTTTTCCCGACCTTTTATGAGGAGTTCATTAGCATTTCATTAACTATATAAAAGAGCCATAGCAAAGTTCACTATTCATACTTTTGAATTGTGATTTTACTAATTTGCCCTTCCTTGTTTCACTTCATGCCCTTAGTGGTGAGGGGCATTTCAGATATTACAAAATAATTCAACATTTTGTTCTTTGCCATAAAGATTTCTCAGACTCCCATTTTCTCTTCTCTCTGTTCACGCTCTTCTCTCTCTACCCCTCTCCCAGTCTCTCTCTGTCTCTGTCTCTCTCTCTCTCTCTCTCTCTCTCTCTCTCTCTCTCTCTCTCTCTCTCAGTCTTAGGGTTTTTAGGATGAACAATTGAAGACTGAATTCAGTTTAGGGTTCTAATTTTTCAACTTAGTAATTAGTATCTCTACTCTCTTCAAAATTAAAATTAGGGTTTTTATTTTTCTTTCTTTTTCTTGGGTTCAAATTATGAGAAATTAGTTTTAATTTTAAATTTGGTTTGGGCCTTTTGCTTTGTTCAGATTCTTCAGAAGTTTGATTTTTTCTATTTAACCAAAATGAAATGGTATTCAAACAGATTCAAAAATTCTAATAAAACATTAACTACATCAATATTAATTTTTCTTCGCTGTATTATATTATATTTAATTTTTTCATTTGTATTGGGATCGCCAAGTTTTTTTTTTTTTGATAACTTAGTTGGATTGTAATGCAGGCAACGTTCTAGATAGATTTCTATTTAACATACACAAATTTTCTTTGGGTCTTCATTTTGTCTCCAATGTTTATTTTGGTGCTTGTGTTTCTTTGATCAATTCTTTGTAAAAGTCAATTCTTTGATCAATTTTACACTGAATTGGTCAGTTGATCAATTCTTTGTAAAAGTCACCATTGCCTTCTATACATATTCCCTTGGAGCCTAAAAATAATAGTTAATGCTAATAACTCCTCTGTCTAGAAGAATCTTTTAGAAATGCTTGGTTACATATTCTACTTGGACAATAATTGGCAGTGAAGTAAGTTGCACAATGTATCATGGGGAATCACAAACCCAAACTGCAAAACAATTTGTTTCCTCCTTTCAATTTTTTTTGTTCTTTTATTTATTATTTTTTCTTTTTTCGAAAAAAGCTAAGTATATTCCAAAAAAGGGAAACAGAGTTATATGAGTTGATACATATTATTGGATGTAAAGGCATATAGAGTTGATGGCTTAAAAAGGGCATGGATGGTATGTGGTAATAAAATGTCCACCATCCTAAATAGCACACTGTGGGCAGTGTCTTCCTACACTAACTTATGCAGGCAATGAAAGGAAAGGAAGCAATAGATGTCACAGCCCGGTCCCACAATAGCGGAACCAGAGCCCGTGGCACGCCACCGAGGCTAAACCAATTCATTAACGTTCCCAAAAATTAGGTTTGAAGAACACACGCAGCGGAAAAACAAAACATATTTTCAAAAGTAGAGGTTCAGTCGACTGGGTCGGGACCCTCAGTCTACTGAAGTAAGCAGAAACAAACTGAACACATTAACCTTCAGAGGTCCAGTCGACTGAGGCAGGGCCCAGTCGACTACTTTTACCAAAATAAGGAAAATAGCTGAACTGCACTGCCCCGTCGACTGCCCCGTCGACTGCTTTTACCATATTAAGGGAAAAATAGTTAACTGCACTATCCCGTCGACTGCTCCCCTGGCAGCAGCTTATTCTGCAGAATTTCAAGTTTAAAAGCTTCCTAACTTTCACCAATGATCAACCACTCAAACCAAACTCAGTCCAAAGTAACTCTAGCTGTATTAAAACATTTCTAAAGCAGGATTACAACATGTCACTAACTATTACAACGATTTAAAATCCATTCTATCATACGAAGTTAAACATAAGTTAAAACGATAAAATTTCTTATTACAACATCCTATTGTCCCAAAACTACAAGGTTAACATTCAAGTTGCCTCCCAAGCGAACTCCCAACCCTCGTACTCACTTCTGCGATTCCTCGCCAGCATTTACACCTGTAATGGTTATTTGAATAACCACACATATTTCGATTTGTTTAAGCTAATGCTCAGTGAATAAAACAACATATGCACATGAATGATAAACATGTCCGCATTCACATCTCTACATTTCATACTAGTCGCCGGAGACTCACGTGCCCGTCCATACTCCCAATCTGCGACTCCTCGCCAATAAGTCCACGCGAAAGGGTAAGACCCACGATTCTTCTCTTCAATCGTGCGACCTTAATGCCTATATCGGCTCCACAAAATGGCACGGTGACCACGTGCTCCTTCTGACCCAAATAAGCAACTTAACATGCTCAAATACATATCACCATACTCGCGGTAATCAAAACATATCACCATGTTATTGGGCCTACTTATCAATATAAATGTCCAATATGAACTACACAAGATATCTCTATGAATTAATGCATGCTATTCAAACATAACATGAATACATGCCAAGAAATTATTCCAAAACATAGTTGAATCACTCACCTCCGATTTACGCGCTTAAAATACGATCCAAAGAAAACCCGTGCACAAAGAACGTGCAGAAGTCCGTCTAGTACAATTCCTATGGATCAGAATTCCATTTATCAACTTTTATGAAAAATTCTAGAAAACAACTTTTTGGAAAATTTAACCAAACAGGCCCTAATAGGTATCAAAACGAAGCTCTTACCTCGAGGAGCTCGAATATGAAATCTGGGAGAAAACAAACTGACGGAAGGTCGTCGTTTGGGGTCGCAAAGCTCTAAGCAACTAAATCTCCCTCTAGCCCCCTTTTGGCCTCCTTTGGAATTTTAGGTTAAGCTTATGAAAAATATCTTATCCATCTCTATCTATGTCACGCCCCGACGTAGCATAAATATGGAAAGCGTTTAATTTCCTTTATGGACCCGTAGGTCGCGACAGTTTGAAGGATCGATTCCGTCCCAAACGTCGAACAACATAAAACCATTCATCAGAGTAGAGCAATCAAGGCTTATAAAAATTTTCTAACTTAATAAATATTACATCACGGGTCATCTAAAGGCACAGGCCGCCTTGAAACAAATAATAACTTGTCATCTATTACAGTCATCCTTATTACAAAACTAATTCATAACTTAAAGCACATAAACTTAAAGCATATAAAAGTAAATTCTCTTTCCAGCAGTTGTTCTCAATTAGCGTAGTCATAAGGTTCTTCCTGATTGTAACCTGAAAAGCCTGAACACGAATGTCCAGGATGCATCAATGCCGTCAGCTTCAAGAAGCTGGTGAGTATTAAAATCATAACTTTGAATGTAAAACATACTCATTTACCATTTTCAAATTCCCATTTAATTCAATGAGTTTACATTAGAGTAAAGAGTTCATTTTAGAAAACAACAACAATATCATTTGAAAGCTATAATTCACATATATGTGACCGTGTATGAAAACAATGCACCAAACTCATCTTACCGACTCTTTTCTCTCGACAAAACCCAACAATCCATTATCACACACCAGTATCTTTGAAATACTCCGATAGCCACACTTTAGCACAGGGGTGCCAGGGAATGTCCAGTTTGCCTCACACTTTGGTCCGGGGTACCAGGGAGTGTCCAATGCCTCACACTTTAATACCTAATCCGCCATGCAAATACCGGAGGAACCCTCACACAGTATCCAGACTCGGGTATCAGGGAGTGTCCGTAGGCCACACTTTAGCACTACCATGGGTGCCAGGGAATGTCCAAGTTCGGCTTCACACACTTTGACGCTACCATGGTCGTCAGGGAGTGTCCAATTTTGCCACCGTCGCATTTCAAAGACACCCTCGCCGCAATCTCAATCACAACACACTTTGGTACTCACTTACCAGGGAGTGTCCACAACACAATCTCAACCGCACTCACTATACCACACTGTCCATTACTCTTTTCCATACTGACCAACACTCACCATGCATGTACAACTGACTCCACATGAATGATATGTGACTTAATACAAAAATATAAAGTACTGGGAATGATAACCATGGATGTACGAGAAGAAATCAAATCTTATATTAAACAACCGGTGAATTCATCAAAGAATGCTTTAACATGCTTTTATCGCTATTAGAACACAAGTGGGTCTACTTTGAAGTAATGCCCTAAAAAAATGAGTTATAATTTGTATACATGAATTACATATCAACAGAAAGGTCTTTGAGTCTAATTTCCAACGCTTCAAACCGTGCGCGTTTTCGAGTTTCCTAGAGGAAGTTATGGTCGTTTTACTAGAAGTCGTCAGTGTTGAAAAATGTCAATCGTAGCTCTCGGATTTCACGTAAAACCGAGAGGTGACAAAACTTTAAATCAACGGTACGTCGCGATACGGATGAATTAAGCCGTAGTATTCGAACCACAACTTATTAGGACTAAGATCTTTCATTCCCAATTCACAGAATTGATTTTGGTTAAGTTTGAAAAATTACCATTTTTGAGCTTCAAGCTTTCATACGAAAATTAACAATGGTGTTCTTCAAATTAGACTAAACTAACAGTAAATAAATATGAGATTACATTCCAAGTGAGTTTAGAATACTCAATGTGATATAGATTGAAGAAGTTGTTGAGAAAGAAATGCAAGAACAAGAATTACGAATTTCCAATTTCAAGCTTTGGCTATGGAGGATTGAGCTCTTCAAATTCTGAAATTATGAACTCTCTACACTCTCTCAAGCTCTCTGTGTTAGAAGTGCAGAATGTGTGTGTTTGAGAGAGTAGGTGAGTGTTTAAATAATTAAGCTTCCACTTGGAGACAATGGCCTAACAATCCACTCATTAACCACTAACTTTCTAATCAATTGGTAGTTTATAAGGAATATGCAAAATGATGTAAACATATACTGATGCACATATAGCTCCACAGATTAGTGTATAAATAACCAAGCCTCCACTTGGAGACAATGGCCTAACAATCTAATCATTAACCACTAACTTCTAATTAATTGGTAGTTTATAAGGAATATGCAAGATGATGTAAACATATACTGATGCACATATAGCTCCACTAATATTGAAAGGGTAGTGTAGATCGATAGGGGTCAAGGTGTGTTTGGGAATTTAAGCTTATGGCATTAGGAAAACACACATACTACAAGCATTGCCAAACAAGGCCTAAGAAAAATCATTAGCAACACTAATTGTATATAAAGCAATTGTCCAATCAGTCACTTCCAAAATCTGTGGAAGTTTAGCACCACGCAGACAGTTTTAAACTTAAACTGGTATTTTCGTGACACGGTGTTCATTACAAAAATACAGAAAATTCATTTTATTAAAAGAAACAATTTTCCGGTTTTATAAAAATTCAGTTTGAGTTAAAAGAATTCATTTTCACCGTTTTGGAAATACAGATTTGAAATTCAACAGAGGTATTGCCAAATTTTATAAAAATCGCATTTTGACCCCAAAAGTAATTTCAATTATGAGATCAGTTAAGAAATAAATTTTACACATAAGAATTGAAATTTAAAATAAAGGCAAACAATGTATATTTAATTTTAAATATGACAATGCAAGAAAATGCGGGTTATTACAATCTATATATAGGCAAAACAATTGGGAATTACGTTTACCTCCCCACGAGTTTTCAAAACTCCAAATCAGTCTCTAAAACTTTCTATATAGCTTATTCATAGCTTTACGAGTGAAAACTCAAAATTATAAAAGTTTTTGACTAAGTTTCGTTTGGTCGCTAAAACGCAAATTTCTACATGACGTTTCCGAAGTTGCTAATTAGCCTACCAAATTAATAGCGTATTTATTCGTTCTCACCAGGATACTAAAACTAACAACAGAAATAAATTCTAAAACAGAAAATAATACAGATATTGAAATATACAGGTAAACATTTATTTTCAGATAAACATTTAAAATGTTCCACAGTGACCGTCTCATACTCGGAGAGACTTCACAAACAATAAATCCTCAATCACAATAGTTTCAAAGGGTTCTCTAATACAGACACCCAAATCAACTCGTGAGTCAAAACTCACCCAATCATGTGTCATAAGACACGCTACATCACATTATCATGCATGACAATGAAATGCAAAAGCAATAACACAAATGTGGGTGTTATAATACTCTCCCCCTTAAAAGAAGTTTGTCCCCAAACTTATACCTCAAGTCTCAAAAAGGTGCGGATACAGAGTACGCATTTCATCTTCTATCTCCCACGTCATCTCTTCCATAGTTTGGCTACGCCATAACACTTTCACTTTCGATATTACTTTATTTCGTAAGACTTGATCCTTCCAGTCTAAGATCTCTACCGGATATGCGACATACGTTAAATCACTCTATATCTCATTCGATGTCGGAGTCATCACTTGATCTCTATCTTCCACTAATTGTTTGCGTAACAACGATACATGAAACACGTTATGAACTTGAGCATACTCGCTCGGCAAGTCCAAACGATAAGCTACGGGTCCAACCTTTCCAATGACTTCAAAAGGTCCTACATATCTCGGATTGAGTTTCCCGTATCTACCAAATCTGGTTATTCCCTTTGAAGGTGACACCTTCAAATACACCAAGTCTCCTACATCAAATTCCAACGGTCGTCTACGCTTATCGGCATAACTCTTATACCTACTCTGAGCTATCAGTAACCGTTGTCGAATTACCTTTATCTTATCCGTCGTCTCTTGTACAATTTTCGGCCCTTCAATCTTTCTTTCTCCCACCTCTGTCCAACTAATTGGTGAACGACATACACGACCATATAAAGCTTCATAAGGAGCCATCCCAATACTCGACTGAAAACTGTTGTTATACGCGAACTCAATTAACGGTAGGTGGTCTTCCCAATCACCTTGAAAATCAAGTACACATAAACGAAGCATGTCTTCTAAAATCTGGATTACTCTTTCTGATTGACCATCGGTCTGAGGATGGAAAGCGGTACTAAAATGCAATTTGGTACTCATTGCTTCTTGCAAGGCTCTCCAAAACTTCGATGTAAAACTACTATCTCTATCCGAAACGATAGAAACTGGGATACCATATAGTCTCACAATTTCGTGAATATACAACTTAGCTAACGTCATTGGCTTAGTTGTTCGAAGTGGTAGGAAGTGCGACGACTTCGTCAAAGGGTCAACAATCACCCAAATAATAGTATTTGATCTCTTCGACCTCGGAAACCCACTAACAAAATCCATTATTAGGTGCTCCCATTTCCACTCGGCTATCGGTAACAGTTGTAATAATCCCGAGGGTACTTGGCGTTCGGCCTTTACTTGTTGACAACTAGTACAACTCGAAACGTAACGTGCTATTTCTCTCTTCATTCCCGGCCACCAATAAACATGTCTCAAGTCTCTATACATCTTGGTGCTTCCCGGGTGAACGATATACTTTGTGTTGTGTGCTTCCTCTAGGATGTTTCGCTTCAACTCTTTCTCACTAGGTACACAAATTCTACCCCTCAATCTCAACACATTGTTCTCAAACGTGAATCCCGGTTGTTTGCCCATTGGAATCTCATCACAAATCTTCTTCAAAGCCACGTCTTGAAGTTATTTCTCTGCGATCTCATGAAGCAAGAGTGCTTGTGCCACCATCGTCGACATCAAGCCACTTTCAATTCTCGGTATCACTTCAATCTCCAAATTCTCCATATCTCGTATCAGTTCTTTCTGAGAAGTCAAATCTGATGCGGTGTTGGTTGGTACCTTGCGACTAAGAGCATCGGCCACGACATTTGCCTTGCCCGGATGATATTAAATTGACAAGTCATAGTCCTTCATCAACTCTAACCATCTCCTTTGCCTCATGTTCAAATCTCGTTGTGTAAACAAGTACTTCAAACTCTTGTGATCCGTATAGATCTCACATTTCTCCCCATATAGGTAATGACGCCAAATCTTCAATGCAAAAATTACGGCGGCCAATTCTAGATCATGTGTTGGATAATTCTTCTCGTGCGGTCTAAGTTGTCTCGACGTATATGCAATGACTTTATCACCTTGCATAAGAACGCAACCTAAACCTCTATATGAAGCATCACTATAAATAATAAATCCTTCAGTCCCTGACGGAACGGCTAATATTGGTGCTTCCACTAGTCGACCCTTCAACTCTTGGAAACTTTCTTCACATTCCGGACTCCAAACAAAAGCAATATCTTTCCTCATTAACTGCGTCATCGGCATTGCTATACGCGAAAAGTCTTTTACAAATCTCCGATAATACCCAGCTAATCCTAGGAAACTTCTGATGTCTGTCACATTCGTTGGCCTCACCCAATTGGTAACTGCTTCTATCTTTTGAGGGTCTACAGAAATTCTCTTTGCCGACACTATATGTCCAAGGAAAGCTATCTCGGTCAACCAAAACTCACACTTCTTCAATTTGCCGAATAATCTCTTTTCACGCAATCGTTGTAAAGCTAATCGTAAATGATGCTCGTGATCTTCAACGCTTTTGGAGTAGATTAGGATGTCATCTATGAACACGATAACGAACTCATCTAAAGAATCTTCGAAGACACGGTTCATCAAGTCCATGAAAGCAGCTGGTGCATTAGTCACTCCAAATGGCATAACCAAAAATTCAAAGTGACCATAGCGAGTCCTGAAAGCTGTCTTCTCAACATCTTCCTCTTTGACTTTCAACTGATGGTAACCGAATCTCAAGTCGATCTTCGAAAATACCTAAGCCCCTTGTAACTGATCAAACAAGTCATCTATTCGTGGCATCAGATACTTGTTCTTAACGGTCAACTTATTCAACTCTTGGTAGTCGATGCACATACGCATTATTCCATCTTTCTTCTTCACAAACAAGACTGGAGCTCCCCACAGTGAAACACTAGGTCGGATAAAACCCTTCTCAAGTAGTTCTTGTAACTGAACCTTCAACTCTTTCAACTCTATCGGTGCCATTCGATACGGCGCTTTAGATATCGGTTGTGACCCTGGTACTACTTCTATGGTGAACTCAAGTTCTCTTTCAATCAATACGTCGGGTAACTCATCGAGAAAAACATCTGGAAATTCTCGAACTACTGAAATGTCTTTTATTAGTGGTCCAAGAACTCGCGTGTCGACAATTGAACATAAGAAACCCGAACAACCCTTCTTCAACATCTTACTTGCTTGAATCGCCGATATCAAGTACGGCGGTACGATCACTCCTTTACCCTGAAAAGTAAACTTTTCTCACCCTGACGGATAGAAACTAACTCGTTTCTGTTCACAATCAATTCTGGCTTGATTAACCGACAACCAATCCATACCCAAGATAATATCAAAATAATTCACCGTCAACGAAATCAAATCAACGCTCAAGACTTTATCACCTATCTTGATTTCACATGACTTGAATATCGAAGAAGTAACTAGCGGTTCACTACTAGGCAATGATACACACAAGTCATATCCTAACGGTTTTGACTTAACAGTCAAATGCTTAACAAAATCACGTGATACAAATGAATGCGTCGAATTAGAATCCATAAGTATACATGCAGGATACGAACAAATAGGAAGAATACCTGATACGACGGTATCATCCATATTTCCCAGCCTGAGCTGGAAGTATCGTCCTTGTTGTTGCGCGACTCCTTTCCCTTTATCCACTCGAGGTTCTACCCTTGACCCGCTTGGCACACTCGATGCCCCGGTACTCATTCCCGATTGTCTTTTACTTGGGCACTTCTTCGCTATATGCCCCGGTTGGCCACACTCAAAACAGTTTCCCCTTATCTCTGGGTTGTAGTTCTTGGTGTTCGAGGTTGTGTTTGGTGTAGTCGAATTTGCGTTCAAAGGATAATTCCTAGACACATGCCCCAATTGTTTGCAAAAATAGCAAGTGGTCAATTGATAGCAGGTTCCTCTGTGTCGCAAGTTACATGTCGGGCACAACGGTCTCGAATCTCCAACAAACACACTTCCTCCTTGACTACCCATAGTCGATCCTGAACCTTGCATGAACGGTTTCTTCGCATTCCCTAGGCTCTTGCCCCTATTGTCATTGGGTCTCTTTCCTTGTTGCCCTTATCGATATCAGTCGACACTCTTCTCAGCTATACGGGCAGCTTCCTCGACTAGAGAAACGGTCGGGTGTTGCAACATGTCCACACGGCCACGGATATTCTCTCTAAGCCCTTCTTCAAACTTACGAGCTTTATCCCTATCAGTTGGAACGGTAGTTTTCCCAAATCGTAACAAGGCATTGAAACGAGAAACATACTCACCCACGGTCGTATCTCCCTGAACCAAACTCGCAAACTCTTGACGTTTCTGAGTATAAGCAGATTGCGGGAAGAAACGTTTGTTGAATTCTTCTTTAAATGCTTCCCACGTGGTTGGCTTCCCTTGTTCAAGCACGTTGTTCCACCAATCCAATGCTTCACCCATCAACGTATCGGATGCACATAAAATTTTCTCCTCATCGGTACATATTACCTGTTAGAAATGTCTTTCCATGTCCATCATCCAATGATCGGCCAAGTCTATGCCAACCTGTCCATGATACAATGTCGATTTTCGCTTATGAAACTGTTCCACGATTGTGTGTTGAGGTCGCGGTGCCGGTGGTGCATTGATATAACGGATTTCCACTGGTGAAGGCTGAACGTTCATCTGTTCTCTTTCACTTACCGCTTGTATGAAATTTCCCACCATATTCACTATTTGGTCCATCCGCGAATGCGGTGACAACTCTCTTGGTGGATCAGCCATAATGTTTCAAATATTCTCCTGTTGAGTTCAATGCATAATGACTATGCATACTATGCCACAATATAGATGTATGTGCACAGTTCATCACAATTCAACAAATGCTAACACCTTAAGCATTTCTACAATGATAATAATTATATTCACAATTACACACTCCACTCGACGTTGCTCAGCATATATAACGTCACTCGTTCCCAAGGCTCTAAACTTATGCTCTGATACCACTAAATGTCACAGCCCGGTCCCACAATAGCGGAACCGGAGCCCGTGGCACGCCACCGAGGCTAAACCAATTCATTAACGTTCCCAAAAATTAGGTTTGAAGAACACACGCAGCGGAAAAACAAAACACATTTTCAAAAGTAGAGGTTCAGTCGACTGGGTCGGGACCCTCAGTTGACTGAAGTAAGCAGAAATAAACTGAACACATTAACCTTCAGAGGTCCAGTCGACTGAGGCAGGGCCCAGTCGACTACTTTTACCAAAATAAGGAAAATAGCTGAACTGCACTGCCCCGTCGACTGCCCCGTCGACTGCTTTTACCATATTAAGGGAAAAATAGTTAACTGCACTATCCCGTCGACTATCCCGTCGACTGCCCCGTCGACTGCTCCCCTGGCAGCAGCTTATTCTGCAGAATTTCAAGTTTAAAAGCTTCCTTACTTTCACCAATGATCAACCACTCAAACCAAACTCAGTCCAAAGTAATTCTAGCTGTATTAAAACATTTCTAAAGCAGGATTACAACATGTCACTAACTATTACAATGATTTAAAATCCATTCTATCAGACGAAGTTAAACATAAGTTAAAACGATACAATTTCTTATTACAACATCCTATTGTCCCAAAACTACAAGGTTAACATTCAAGTTGCCTCCCAAGCGAACTCCTAACCCTCGTACTCACTTCTGCGATTCCTCGCCAGCATTTACACCTGCAATGGTTATTTGAATAACCACACATATTTCGATTTGTTTAAGCTAATACTTAGTGAATAAAACAACATATGTACATGAATGATAAACATGTCCGCATTCACATCTCTACATTTCATACTAGTCACCGGAGACTCACGTGCCCGTCCATACTCCCAATCCGTGACTCCTCGCCAATAAGTCCATGTAAAAGGGTAAGACCCACGATTCTTCTCTTTAATCGTGCGACCTTAATGCCTATATCGGCTCCACAAAATGGCACGGTGACCACGTGCTCCTTCTGACCCAAATAAGCAACTTAACATGCTCAAATACATATCACCATACTCGCGGTAATCAAAACATATCACCATGCTATTGGGCCTACTTATCAATATAAATGCCCAATATGAACTACACAAGATATCTCTATGAATTAATACATACTATTCAAACATAACATGAATACATGCCAAGAAATCATTCCAAAACATAGTTGAATCACTCACCTCCGATTTACGCGCTTAAAATACGATCCAAAGAAAACCCGTGCACAAAGAACGTGCAGAAGTCCGTCTAGTACAATTCCTATGGATCAGAATTCTATTTATCAACTTTTATGAAAAATTCTAGAAAACAACTTTTCGAAAAATTTAACCAAACAGGCCCTAATAGGTATCAAAACGAAGCTCTTACCTCGAGGAGCTCGAATATGAAATCTGGGAGAAAACAAACTGACGGAAGGTCGTCGTTTGGCGTCGCAAAGCTCTAAGCAACTAAATCTCCCTCTAGCCCCCTTTTTGGCCTCCTTTGGAATTTTAGGTGAAGCTTATAAAAAATATCTCATCCATCTCTATCTATATATAGGCAAAACAATTGGGAATTACGTTTACCTCTCCACGAGTTTTCAAAACTCCAAATCAGTCTCTGAAACTTTCTATACAGCTTATTCATAGCTTTACGAGTGAAAACTCAAAATTATAAAAGTTTTTGACTAAGTTTTGTTTGGTCGCTAAAACGCAAATTTCTACATGACGTTTCCGAAGTTGCTAATTAGCCTACCAAATTAATAGCGTGTTCATTCGTTCTCACCAGGATACTAAAACTAAAAACAGAAATAAATTCTAAAACAGAAAATATTACAGATATTGAAATACACAGGTAAACATTTATTTTCAGATAAACATTTAAAATGTTCCACAGTGACCGTCTCATGCTCGGAGAGACTTCACAAACAATAAATCCTCAATCACAATAGTTTCAAAGGGTTCTTTAATACAGACACCCAAATCAACTCGTGAATCAAAACTTACCCAATCATGTGTCATAAGACACGCCACATCACATTATCATGCATGACAATGAAATGCAAAAGCAATAACACAAATGTGGGTGCTATAATAGATGTCGTTGACATGATATGTAACTCCTTTAAAATCCCATTGTGGATTTACTTGGAAGATAGGAACCTGGGCAGTCAAGAAATTTGTCAATTATTATAGATTTTGCAACATTTAACCTCTATTTGTATCGTATATAGTTTTTTGTTTTTTCCCTCTTATTTAGCTATAGGCAACCATCAACATGGGTTCAACTACCAGTTGAACCCAAATTTTGAAGTAAACCTGTATTTGTATCATAATTTTTTGTTTTTCCTTCGTTCTTACCAATAGACAACCATCAATGTGTGTTATGTCATATTATATATTGGTAGTTGCTTAAATCCCCAAAAGCCCAATTGACTATGTATATCATTAACTATATAAAAGAGCCTTACCAAAGTCCACTGTTCACACTTTTGAATTGTGATTTCACTAATTTACCCTTCGTTGTTTCACTTGATGCACTTATTGGTGAGGGGTATATCAGGTATTACACAATACAATAAGTCATTTGCCCATGCTACGTGTGTGGTTGGGATGGTCTTGGGTTTGGTGCCAGCGTGTATAGGCACAGCCATACAGATTTCACTCCCACTTTCTCTTCCTCTGTTCACCCCTCTCTCTCTCTCTCTCTCTCTCTCTCTCTCTCTCTCTCTCGATAGTGTTACGCCGACTGCCACCACTCGCCGCCACTAACCACTATAGCCGCCGCCGACAACCTTCCTCTGTTCACCCTCTTTCTCTCCCTACCCCTCTTTCTCTCTCTCTCTCTCTCGATAATGTTACGCCGACCATCACCACTCGTAGCCACTGACCACCATTGACAGTGCAGTTGATCACCTGGATCTGAGGTTTCTTTTTGGGCTTTGTGATGTGGTTGTAGTCAAACTCTTATTTTTTGTAGGTAAGGATTTTAAGGGGGTTTTTGCCTCTATGATGTGTTTTTTGTGGTTAGATTTGATTTTGGATGCATGGAACCCTAATTTTTGAATATCTCTCTCTCTCTCTCTCTCTCTCTCTCTCTCTCTCTCTCTCTCTCTCTCTCTCTCTCTCTCTCTCTCTCTCTCTCTCTCTGTATGTGTATATATGTTCTAGCCCTAGAATCCATGAATTGATAAGAAAGGCAACTAAAACACAAATTTGTGAAATTCGAATTTGCTAAACTAAATTAGGCAAGTTAAAAAACAATATCAAATTGTTGGTCAAATTTTCTTGAGGAGCTCCAGGCTTTGAATGCGTTCTATAAGAGAAGGAAAAATTAGCAGCTGGGAAAGTTGAGAATTGCGAGGATAATAAAGCTGAGGCAGTGACTAAGTCATAACTCATGAGGTAAAAATTTCTCACAAAGTCTTTTCTATTTGAATTTTTGTGAAATAGTAAGGGCTATCACCGGATTGAGCAAGGCCTATATATAGTGGCTTAATTAAGTGTGGTTTCTAATTAATTTTGACAAATAGTTTTTTTTTTCTTTTTTAAATTTTAATTACAATTTGAACAATTATGTTTTGATAACTATTGTTTTTTTTTTTTTTTTAAGTCCTACAGTGATAATAGTTGGCCAATAAGAAGATCAAGAGAACTATAAGACCGATTCATCATCACTTTGATGATAAATTTGTATAGAGTTCACATCATCATCATCACTTTGATGATAAATTTGTACAGAGTTCACATAATACAACTGGGTAGGGCTATTGTAAGAAGCTTCTCATATGAGAAGGGGGTTTTAACGTTGGATGAGCATCTGGCAATAAATGCATCTCCAGATTCCCAAGAATCTTATTGCTAGATACAACAGTTAAAACCCGCATTCTCATGTGTGAAGCTGCTCACTATAGACTTGCCCAATACAAATTTGATTCCAATTTTGATTTGCTGAACTGGGAATGCCCAAGATTTTGCTCAGTGGAGTTTTAGTTAGTCTAGCTCTTGGTATGGGAACAATTTTTGTCCTCCCAAAGAATCCATCGTGACGTACTGACGTAGGAATCTTAGTTAAAGTATTGAGTTTTAATACTTTTTGCATATTTGCTATTTTTTCTGCTTCTTTTTGCAATGATTATTGAAGGTGAAGATAGCAAATCATTAGTTGGGATATAAATCTTGGATAATATTTAGTATTTTCTAATGCTATTTGTTGATTTAAATGCTATGCCTTCAATTTGATATATGATGATTTCTATAAAAATCTTCATTTTTTTCCTTATTTTGTGGGTTGTGTTACAATGTGGAAATTTAAATCTACTAGGTTAATGACTTTTCTGTTGTTCTCCCTACCTCTAGACTAACTAATTAAGTTTGGAAAGATGATCCTACTTGCTACTTTTGGATGATGAAAAGTAGGGGAGTTGTGTTTGATTATCATAACGTTGACTTTTTGTTTGTGGATAAATATATTACTACCTCCGTCCCATTTTATGTGTCCATTTTTCCTTTTTTTGGAACCTTAGTCAACTGTGTGTTTCAGTCACTCTTGAATCCTTGATATTAGGCAAAGAACTACTGGCAAAGGACACCCTTGGAATAAAAGGCAGTGGATGTTTTTGTAGGAACCTTAGTGAATTATGTGTTGATATTCGGCATAGAACTACTGCCAAAGGGCATGTTCTTGAAGGCTAGAAATATTCTACCAAAACGTATCACATGTATTCTCTGCCTTTAATTGTGTTTTACGTGTTTGTTTATAGGATTCTTATTGTTATCTTATGTTTTACCTTGGTTTGGAATTCTAGATTTAAGGAGTACTACACATGAGCTCTATCCCATTGTGTAGTATATATGTATTTATATGCATATATAAATTGGTAATATACATTTCTAACATCAAAATTACTATAAACAGGACTTTCAGTACACAAGAATCATTCTAAGTTTAAAAATAAAGTTGACTATTTTACGGTCATATTTATTTGAAATTTAATACAATAATCTGCTTAAATACTAAATTGTGACTCTTTGTTGTCAATTAAAACATTGTGTTTAGTTTTCCTTGTTGAGGAGAAAGGAAAGACGCAAGAGCAAGTGGGCGACGGAATCAGTAACATGGTATCATCTTCAATTGATAGATAGTTTCTCGTGTGTGATTTTCATGCATGATATCACATATTCATCTATAATGTTTTGCACCAAATTTTGATCCAATACAAATACCGAATAACCCTCTATGCTTTTTTGAAAAAGGTATACACTAGAAACATGAAAGCTGAAATGTTAAAGAGTAAAAATGGTGGCTTTGAATGAAATTCTTCTTACTTTTGTAGGGAAAGGAACATATAGCTCTAGGAATGAGTAATATAGATGCATTGGTTATCAATTTCATAAAATTGTGCATTTTTGCAAGTCTAAATTTCGTCTGTGTTGGAACTGTAGATTAGACAATATTTTACATTTATAAGTAGCATTATGCACCAAGGGGTTTTGGTTAATAACTCAGCTTGAATCATATGCATGCAAAGTTTCTATTTTCTAGCAACTTCCTTTTTTTTGAATTATTCGGATAAAATTAGCTTTCATGTAGAATTTTTTGGGTTTAACATTGGAATTGATCAATACACATTGTGTGCCGCTTAATTTGTTGGGTTCAAAATTTTTATTCGGGTTTGGGGTATTCAAACCGAGTCTATGGTTTCTTTTTTTTTATTTTAATTTTGCTATTTTGGGGATTGATTTTTTTTTTGTTTGCCTTAGACTCTGCATCATGTGGGTTAGAGGATCTGAGTTGTGAGATTACAATAGATTGGAGCAAATATGAAGTGTGTAATGGAGCACTTTCAGTTAGTAGGGGTGTGTCCTCTCCGGTTGTAGATCTTTATGTATGTCATATATATATCAAATGTTGCATATCAATTTAGCTTGAAAAAAACAGTTTGTTCTCGGATTGACACCGACGAGTTGCGGCTCAACCTCCGAAGCTTCAGTCCACGAAGAGATCAAAATGAGATTCCAAGAACAATTACGCGCGGAGTGGAGTTCATGGTGTTCGACCATGGTGGGTAATAGAGAGAGATAGAACAAAAGAGAGAGAGATTTGAGAAAATGAATAAAATTCGTATATATCCAAAATGTGTATGAAGTCTTGGTTGGTAAATGTGTATGACAACTTGGTTGAGCTGGTTGGCAAAATGACGAACACCACCCCTGTTGATAAGGACAGCAGGTAAAAAGTAAGGGCAAAAGTGGAAAATGGCTAACTTTTCAGCTAATCACGCGAAATGTCGATCGTTCCCTCAAAAGGATTCATCTACAATGTAAAGGAGGGTCATTTTGGCCAAATCACAGAAGGAAAGTATGAACAGTGAATTGTGAATCTGCTTAATGTATTTATCTTTTAAGTCCTATTAAATCTATGAAGACGGTTTTTAGGACATGACCTAATTTTTTTAATGAAGATATTAACTAAATCACGTTGATGGAATTAGTTCTATTCTTAACTCTATATTTTAAGTCTAAAGGATAGGTTTGGCCATAGCTCTTTGCCTTCCTAAAGGAGTTTTCTTTTATGTTATCTGAAATGTAATTATCAAATTGTGTTGAGGCCAAAAGTAGAAGTTGTCATTTTTTATTGTCGTGCTTTTCTCGATCATTAGTGTGGGCATGTAACTGATTTCTCATCATTGACTTGTGGTGAATTATGAGAAGTTACTTGCTGAGGCTACTCTTGTAATAATTTTTTATTTTTACTTTTTAGCTAACGGAGTTTCCTTTTATTTATTACTCAATATCAATTGATAGTTTTTTACTTTCTTTTTTAATCCTTGTTTTTCCGGTAGTGTGGAGTCCCTTTGATTTGTATTCTCTATAGGCTTATATTCATTTTGTATTTTACGTTGTAGATTCTTAATGGCGTCGCTTTTTTGTTACATAAACCAACATTTTCTGTTATTGGTTCTGGTTTCTGTTTTTCAGGGCATGGCAAATTTGAGAAAATCTAGGAGCCCTTTCAATTTCTTGTATGCAATTGGCAATAGGTGGAGCCGTGGAGGTATTGCATGGACATGCTTTACATATTTTTATCGGTATTGTTCCTTTTTCGTGTAGAGTCCCCCTCCCCAAACGTCCTTGACATGTTTCAGATATATATTTTTGCCCAAGAAAGTTTTTTCCATTGCGATGTATACTTTTAGTTTCATTCTTAACCTTTTCACAATAACCATCTTATACATTTTGACTCGAGTTAACACCTATAATACTTCATCAAAGTGTTTTTCTGCGTATACTAATCGAATATGATTGATCCATCAAATTGAGCAAATTAGTAGTTTGCATAGACAGTGCTCGTGGAATCATCTTCTGAATTTTTTTTGCATTTTAGTACTTTTCATTGAATTTTATTTTACTTTTGACTTTAAGTTTCAAGTGGGGAATTGGCGAAGATATGCACGAGTTTTGTAGTTTTTTCAGACAAACAAAACTAAATCTTTAGATGGACAAGGTGACATTTGGATTTATTTTTCCATTTTATTCCTTCTTTCCTTTCTGTATTTGTTTTTTACTCTTTCTTCACCCAACCCCCCACCCCCCTCTTTAATGCAATTTCGCTTTTTTTTTGTGTCCCTTTTAAATATACTAGAGAGTAGAAAGACCCAAGTCTAAGTGAGTACAAGTAAGCTGAGTTTGGCTGTGAACTCTTACTGATCGGCATGAGGTAAGGTTGGGCTACCATGGTTGTGAAAATTTACTAGGGCCAAGTATATTCTGTGAGAAGAGTATGGAGGTGTTCGTCAGTTGATCAATTCTTTGTAAAAATCACCATTGTCTTCTATATTCCCTTGGAGCCTAAAAACAATAGTTAATGCTAATAATTCCTCGGTGTAGAAGAATCTTTTAGAAACACTTGGTTACATATGCTTCTTGGACAATAATTTATGGTGAAGTGGGTTGCACAATGTTTCATAGAGAATCACAAACCCAAACTGCAAAACAATTTGTTTCCTCCTTTCAAACTTTTAGTTCTTGTATTTAGCTTTTACAGGAATAAGAACTTTAAAAATTAGAGTTATAGTTATATGAGTTGATACATATTATTGGATGAACTTATGCAGTGTCTTCCTACTCGAACTTATGCAGGAAAGGACACAACACATGTCGTTGACATGATATGTAACTCATTTAAAATACCATTTTGTATTGACTTGAAAGATAGGAACCTGGACAGTAAATCCAAGAAATTTGGCAATTGTTACAGATTTTGCAACATTGAACCTCTATTTGTATCGTAGTTCTTTTTGTTTTTCCCTCTTATTTAGCTATAGGCAAGTATCAACATGGGCTCAACAGGCTGTTGAACCCAAATTTTAGAAGCAAGCCTGTATTTGTATCATAAATTATAGTTTTCCCCTCGTATTTACCAATAGGCAACCATCAATGTGTGTTATGTCATGTTATATATTTGTAGCTGCTTAAATCATCAAAAGACCAATAGTATTCCAGCTTCAACTTAGAAAATGCTTCATCATGTTAGCTTTTACTTCCTCATTTCCGACTTAGTAACGTGCTGTCTACAACTTTTTTTGCAGCTTCGAATGCACGGATCATTTTGCTTGTCTTTTTTTTTTTTTAAACATATTAGGAGTTGACATAGCTAGAAAGCATCCTCTTATTTGTGGATATATTATACCACTTCTTGAACAGTGTACGTGCGCTAGATTTAGTATTAAATTTGCAAAAAGTTTGTTACTTCAATTTGTCTTTATCTTAAGGGAGGGCAATCATACGGTCAGGCTCTAGAGTGAACAGAGTAGAGTGAACATAACCAGTGAACACTTTTTTTTGCCTGAAAAAACCCGCGGTTCCCATAAAAATTGAATGAAAATGTATTTTTTGACAAAAGGGTGCCATATTAGACAAAATTATAAAGAGAGTTCATCTTTAATGGCTCAAATGCACAATTGATTGGGTGGTTTTCAACTTCTTGCTTAGCTTCAAATCATGGACCATTGAATGAGCCAAATGAAGAAGGTAAACTAATTCTCTCTTTGAACAAGGCATTCTAGACAAAGAGATGAGGAAATTGGTCTTGTGTTTGGTTCAGTTATTGTTTTATTTTTCTTTGATTTAATTTTATTTTTCATTGTTGCTCCTACATGCTTCATTGCATCTGTATCCTTTTAATTGATCATGGGCACTTGTAGATGATATCAGGTTTATGGGAGGTGAAAAGGCTGATCCAAAAGGGTTGCAAGTGTTCTATCTTTTTGTGTGGTTTGTTCGATTTGCTATTTGTTGTTTCTGCATCAAACCTTTTAATTTATCCACATTTCATAATTATCTTTAACCTCGTGTTTACTGCGATTAAAGGTTTCGCTACATAGTCAAAGAAGAAGTCAATTTTTTATTTATTGAACTCTCATCTCTTTTTGACCTCTCTCTTTGCACCTTTAGATAATTGTTTGGTTTTTAGTAAGAAAGAAAAGGGAAAAAAAATACTCCCTTGTTATGTCAATTGATTGCACAACCCAATTGTGCAATCAAATATGCAACCAAATATATGGTTTATGGTTTGTGTTTCACCCACATGCAACCAAATATGTAGAAATGTGCTGCAATCAAATGGAGATAAGCTACTTAATTAAATTAGCTTTAGTTATTGTTCTTTCTTCATCAAATTAGTTTTCCAATTATGCATTAATTTGTGTGTTAAACGTGCAGATGGAATTTGCCTTGGGAGTAGACCTACAATTTCGACACTTGCAGGTCAATTTTACAATTTGTGCAGATGGAGTGTGTGTTGGTAAGTAGCTAAGTTGTGAGGTTGAGAATGTTGGCCTAGGGATCCATGAGTATCGTATTCCTAAAGAAATGTTTGAGTGAGAGCCAAAAGATCTATAATTCAATTCCCTTCATCCCCCCACCACCACACCCCCTACCCCCCCACCCACACACACACACACACACACGCACTTGTCAATGATAATCAGGTCGCACTGATGCTGTCAGGAATGAGATCTGCATCCGTGGGTGTTTTCAAAACGGTAAGACTTCTTTTTTATTTGTTCGATCGATTATAAAATTAAGGTTGAGTTAGATTAATGATTTGGAATAAGCAAATAAACTTTCTTCCCCTTTCTTATGGAATTTATTGTGTCACAAAAGTAAGAGCCGGTTTGTGTTAGTTTTTGCCTTTTCTCCTTAAAAAAAATGTTAAAGCAAGGGAAAAACAAATATATATATATATATATATTAAGAAAACAATGAAAAAAAAAACTCAAATGCTCAGTTTTGAAAATTTTTGGGCAAGGTTTGGAGATGGCCTTACTAAAACCCATATCAAATCAGATTCGAGTAAAAAAAACCTTGAAAAACCCTCTCCAATCTTTACTCTAACTCACAACAAATTTTGAGTTAATCAATGGTGTTATTTCAATTTAGATTTGACTCAAAACTCAATCTGATTGTAGAAGGTTGAATTTGGTATTTGGGCAAGGATTGGAGATGACCTTAGCTTTTCAATATTCATGACATTTTCCATTGCTTTTATTTTCGGAATATCTCTTTCAATTCTGTTATTTGTAGGAAATGGAGTCACTTTGAGTATTGTAACTACTATATGCCGGGCTACGATATACAGGTTATCGCACGCTACGAAAGAGACTCTTGTCGTTGAAGTTATTAGGTGATGTTCTCGTTCTCTTGATTTTCAACTTCTATTTGCCATCATAAACTAAAATTTTAATCATTTGGAACCCCTTTAGTGCACTCCAATCTCCTCTCTCCCCCTCAGTGTCATGTACCCTAATCTCCCTTTCTTTTTATTTTAGTGTTTTGTAAGGTTGAGGTTCTCAAATTTGTTGGTGGGAGAAATGATGTATGAAGTGGTTGAGAAAGTCTTGTTTCATTGTTATGCAAGAGTAGAAATGAAATTGTTCAAGAACTGTTTGTGAAGTTGTGGTGTTCACATTGCACAATAGTATAACCATGGAGGCTTTGAATTACAGTCCCTTATGTTCATTGTTTAATTCCCTTGCAGTTAATGATTGAAACCGAGTGTTTTGCTTTAACTATAATTTTTATAATCCACTGACTGTTTGTAACAGTAGGTTCGTTTGTGGTAGTGACATTTTATTTAATGCTAAATTTGCTAACGTCAACTTCTTTGTGATGGAAAATGGTCACTTCGTTGTAATGGACACGCTATAGTTATTGCACGCAAAATGCTGATATACTGTCTATATTTTCTTCTGTCTATAGTACAATGTTTCTATACATGAAAAAAGATATATTTGTGGTTATACAATTTTCAGTCTTGGTAATATTACACTAATGGTAATAGTACACTAAAGGATGATATGAGTTTGTACCCATGTTTCTTCTCTTAAAGATGAAAGACAAAGATTCTACAAATTTTTGCATTCAGATCGTCTCTTTCATTGCATCGGGGCAACGTACCCCTGCACGTGCAAGGCACGTGCTCCCACCTAGTTTATATAATACATTCACAGTTGTTTTAATTTATAGAAAGTCTTTGATTGCGTTAAGTATTACCAATTTTTTTTTATTTTTTTTATTGTTTAAAAAAGTTTAGGTCCCGTGCATTATTGCATGGATATGCCACTTGTCTGGTAGGAAAGCTACAGCTAAAGCCTATTTTGGATTACAATCCTTCATGGCTCGAGATGTCTGAAGAGAAATTTAATGCTGAGCGCGAGACTTACCCAACAAGTTTTTAGTAACATCGATTAGACTACACAATGGCCATATTGGAGTATTTTTGAAGTGTTGACTCACAAAGAGAACCCTAAACCATATCCAAGGGTAAAATACTAAAATGTACTCCCTGTATATTTGTTTTGGGTAAATTATACTTTAGTCCGTTAAATTATAATATGCTTTCAATTGGAATCTCTTTTTTTTTTTTTTTTTTTTTGCAATTGGGTCTTTCATGAACTTAAAAAATTCATTCAATCAGATTTAAATTTAGACATTGTTAAATTAAACTATTAGAAATTGTCACGTACATTGCGCGTAATCCTTACCTGTCACATGTCAGGTTAAGACAAAAATGGGAGATTGTGAATAGTGCGAAAAATTGCATTCAATCAGATCTAAAATCACGTTCAATCAAATTTGAAAACACATTCGACTAGATTCAAAATTGCATTCAGTCATACCCAAAATCACATCATTTTTTAGTCATTCACAGTCTCCCATGTTTGTCTAAACCTAACATGTAACAGGTAAACATTACGCGCAATGTATGTGACAATTTCTAATAATTTAAGCTGACGGTGTTAGAATTTGGGTCTAATTGAATGAATTTTTGAAGTTCAAAGACCTAATTGCAAAAAAAAAAAGTTTATGGACTTAATTGAAAATAAGTGTATAGTTTAATGGACTAAAGTATAATTTGCCCATTTCCTTTTATAGTTTTTAGGAAACTTTAACTGTTTCATTAAAGAAGTATATAACTAATTTTAAGCTCTCCAAACAATTCCAAGTAGATCTGAACTTGATGTAGAGGATTCTAAATATTTAATTGGCTTAAATATAGAATATATCTTTGAAGTTTGGTAAATGTCTCATTTCAGTCCCTATAATTTTAATTGCATCCAATTCTAACAAAGAAAATATTTGACAGAATTCACCCATAAAAAAGCTACCTTCGTGCCTCTCTTAATTGCATCAATTGTATTCATCGTAAAAAATCAAATAAAAAATTAAAAAAAAATTTAAGCTACCTTCATACCTCTCTTCTTTTTCTTTTCAAATACGTAATCTGTCCTTTTTCTTTTCACTTCTTATCAAAACCAACTCAAATACGTAATCGGAGAGACATCACTGTCAATTTTACGTGTCTTTTTGGAGAAAGGAAAATTAAAAATTTGTTGATTGCTCACATTGCATGGAATCGGTCTAATGTGTCCTGCCCAGGTAATAAGTCACATGTAGGGCTCATTTAGAAGAACATCAAAATTGAATGAGGTCTAGTCGGATTCATAGTTTCTATCTACTTCTACAAAGACCAATATGAGACTTTGTGTCAACAATGTATCACCATTTTTCTTAAAAAAAAATAAATAAATAAAATTATTTTGGTCCCTCTATTGTAGAAAAAAAGGTGACTTCATTGCGGACAAACAATTTTGGTTGATGTCATAAAAAATATTTAGGTTAGTTTTCACTTTATCCTTAAAGTTGAAAAGTTGATATTTTTTTAGAAATATTAAATTTCAGTCACCTTTTTGCGGGATAACTAAGAGTCAGTCAATTACTTTTTTGATTTTAATAGGAGGTCTATTTAAGTGAAAAAATTAAAAGCACATCAAAACTTGACCAAACAGTATCGAGAGCAATTGTCTAAACGTGAGGAGCAACTCACCAAACGATGTCGGGTTGAGAGCAACTCACCACACCGTTTGGTGAGTTGTCCTCACATTAGACAGTTGTTCCCAATACCGTTTGGTGAGTTGCCCCGACAAGTTTAGATGCGTTTTTTTTTTTTTTTACTTAAAATAGATATCCTTCTAAACCAAAAGGCAATTGACTTACTCTTAGTTATCCCACAAAAAGATGACTGAAATTTAATTATCCTTTTTTTTAGATGACACAGCGAGGTTCGAACTTCGAACTAATATCTTAGAGGAGACTTAAATCCCAAGCTCTTGCTTCACTTGGTAGTTGATATTTTAACCATCTATAGCTATGTGTTAACTGCAAATGCAATGGTGTCATAAACAGCACGAACCAAACACATTATAAAAATAATAATGCACCATTTTATCATGTGCTTAGTTATCGCAGGATAACTAACTACACTTTTATGCAATATCCCTTTATCATATCCGGCAAACAAACGAGGCCAAATGATAAAATTAGAAGTAGTAAGTCTCCCGAGGGAGTGAAATGTATTTAATCCATTTTATTGTTGAGTTTTTAGGAAAAATTCGACTACAACTGATTTTAAGATTTCCCAAACAACTCCTTAAGTAGCTCTAAACTTGATGGGAAACTTTTTTTTAATACTTACCTGGATTATGGCGGACACACACACTGTCACGCTTCGGAATGGCAAAAATAGAGAAAAATAAATTTTCTTTTTGGGTCCATAGGGAATGACGGGTGAAGTCACTCAATTGTCCACACCACACATTACTAGTCAACTAATAAAACAAGGACAATAATATAACCAAGCTGAATATATTATACAGATCCTAGCTGTTACAATATCATAATCCACAACAGGAAATATAAAAGGTTTGGAAGCAACATATGCCAAAGTACCAAATATAATAAAGTTCAACAGAAATATAAAGACTAAACATCTATCTTCATTTTCAGTTGGCGTAGACGTAATCATCAGCATACAAGTCCTCCCCAGCATTCCCGTCCTCAATGGGGCCACCCTCTACGTATTCCCTTTCTGGATAATAGTCATCATCGTTCTGGTCGATACTTGCAATCGCATAAACAGGATATGCTGGACAGGGAATGTCCAAGCAATAAAGGTCGTCAACTTACTGAAAACTGAGTAAGAAGTAACTAACACAGTCTCATAGGTATAATGTAATTACCAGTTATGAATGATATATAATAGTGCTACTAATGATGTCTTTATCTTTTATTCCGAACTCATTACTCGATTCCTATCACTTTCAAACCCTAAGATCGGCTATACTGACCTTGACTGACTACCATAAACCAATTATATCATCATGACATACAAGTGTTCTTTTTCATCGCTTTTAAGAACTTTTACTATTCACTGCTTTTAAGAACTCTTGCGAACGTTGTACATCTTTCCAATATAACGAATGGTCTATGAACGTACCACTAATCTTGTTCACCGCTTTTAAAAACTCTTCTGTTCAACGCTTCTAAGAACACTTGCGAGTACGGTGCACACATAGCTCTCATGAACACAAACCTAGCCAATCCCTACTACCCGGCTATTTGATTTAACATGAGCGGATTATGAACTCGACTGAGCGCAACCCTTACTAATGTTACAAACCCGAATACGTTACTCACAATACTATCTCATTATCGCATCCCATTATCCTTTGATTCCATAGTATTGCATAATAAAAGTGTGGCATAGTATATAAATCGTTGAGCAGTATGTATTATAAACAAAAGTAAGCAATCATGTTCTGTAAAGTTCAATCGATTGAAACAATTTCAATCGATTGGGATATGGTAAGTTTCGATCGATTGAAACATCTTCAAGCGATTAAAGTGAAAGTGGTCTCGATCGATTGAAGTCATTTTGATCGATTGAAATTGTCATACCCCAACCCACTTCGGACGGATTAGGACACGTGCAACAAAGCTACAACACCCAAACTACACTAATTATCAACAAAAACATAGATTAGACATCATAGAAGAACTTTACTAAGACAAAACACCCCAAGGGAAAAATGGTAATTATGAAAATGTGATAAAAATATATCAAAAGATATCTTTTTGGGTCCCGGTTCCAATGCAAAAAATGGCGCACGAATTCGAGCTTCCTAGCTCAAGTTATGACCAATTTAAGATTTACTTTTCTCAAAACAAGGGATCTGGCAGAGGGGAATTTAACCGGTCGAGCGAGTCAGTTCCATCGGTCGAGAGGGATCAGAATGAAAATCAAACTTTGTACCCTGCATTCTTTTTACATACACAAACCAATTCCAAAGTTCCCAACTCAAATGGAAATAAGTCTAAGACACTCTCAACTTAAAATCATTCAAACACAACTCTAATCAACCAAACATGCTCAACCTTGTTAAACCAAAGTAAGCTATTAACATCCACAAATCTCATCAAAACTAATATGGCCATAGAACTTTGTGGTAAGGAGTTCCAAAAAAAACCTTATAAACATCTTGGATTCAACCAAAACTTATATTAATCAGTAACAACTCTAGGAAAATGAGCTTGAGGCTTCATTACGCAAGCTTGAGCCAAACGACAATAGCATAACTTATGCCAATTAAGAAATTCCACGAAAAATACTTACTAACCTTGGTAATTAAAAGTAAAGTTTTTATAAGTCAATGGGATCCCAAAGGTACCCTCTTGGCCTTTTAAAAGTTAAAACAAAACATAGAAGCATTTAGAATTAACGGGCTGGCAGTGGATTTTTCGACCGGTCGAACGGGTCCCTTCGACCAGTCGATAGCCCCTCTGCAGAACTATTTCTGCAGCAGCAACTTCCAACCTGCTTATACAAAATTTTGAAACTAAAACTCACTCAAACACTTTTGAAAGCTTATAAAACTTCTTGAACATGATCCTAATACACACTGGGGTACTTCCAAACACTTTGAACTTGTACCCAAGCTCAACTGAATCAAAATAAGACATTAAAGCCCAAACCTTGATTAAACTTGTATGAACATAGAATTATGTCGAAAAAGAGTTCAAAAGCTTTACATACAACTTAGTTATAGCCAAAACCCATTCAAAACATACACATGTTAGGGATATATACTAAAAGCCATACTTTATGTAGTTGATTTATTATTCATTTAATAAAATCAGTTAATCCATTTTTTATGAGAATCTGTGTTGGCAATGTTTGTATTATATTATTTATTTAATATTATGCATGTGTGTCTCTCATTCTATATAGTAGGTGGTTTGGTGTGTAGAGTTCGGCTTACACACGGAAGATCAGGCCATCAGATATTATAGAATGTAAGATTTTGGTTTACAGTCTTAGATGGGATTGGACACACCATCGGTAGGACTGCAGCATGGTGTTGTAGTAGGTTTGTCTTGACTACGGAAAACGGTATAGTTTCAACTCACTATGCTGGTGCACTTTGTGTATTAAGCGGGACTGACTTGGGGTAATTGTCTTTATACTGACTTATAAGATAATTAATACCTCATGGCTATTATGAGTGCTTATGCTCTAAATCCTAAGTTAATTTGTAGACACGTACATTTGATATTTACACTTTGATCCCTAAAAGGGTGAGATCCTTAAATGGGTCAATATCTCATTGGATTGGGTGGCAATATTAATTGTGTGGTGGATATTAATTAATGATGAAATCCATGTCTCAATTTTGGGATTGATGATATCCCCTTGAGAAAGCTTATAAGTTTTGATTATGTCAAACCTTGCAGGTGGATTTTGTATCCGACATATCAAATAAGTTAAGCAGAGGATCTCAAGGAATTTTAAGAGATTAATTAAATATGATTGTCAGTAATTATATTTAATTAATGGATATCTGTAATCTTAACATGGGGAGATAATAAGCATTTAATAACATGGAGCTCGAAATATATTTTTGAGATAAGGGTAGGAGTGCAATTATAATTTTTAGTGGTATGAATTATAATTTATGGAAATAGGAATCTGATTCAGTTCGAATTAGGGTTTCCTAATTCCATAAGAAAGCCTATTCCTTATTGACTTCTTATGGTCCCTATCGTAGCCTATATATATATGCTGTTTTGGCTCTCTTCTCAGCCAGCGTTTTTTTTCCATCAAGAGTATTATAACTCGGAATAGAAAAGAGAGAATAAAAGAGGGAGAGCAGAAAACAAAAAGGATTTCGAAAGAGCCCACACTCAGTTCGATATTCTGACAGCAAAGGAATACGGTAGAAGATCGTGAGCTATTATCGAGCCCGTGTTCTCGATTCGTCTACTACAGCAATCCGTTTTTGCAGTTAAAGGTAACCCTAGTTCCGCCCTTGTAGGGTTATTATAGATTTCATGAAATTTTTTGCAATACCAACTTATACGCACTGTCAACGGATTCTGGGAACGCAGTTTCCTAACAACACATTACTTCTTTTGAGTCAAAAGAACCCATAACACCCATCCCTTGCTCAAAACCACATAGCAATGAAGATTTTTGCCCAAAATATTTTCAACACTTTGCATATCATTTGTTTGTAACCAAGACTCATCCAAAACACTTGCAACTCCAAACTGGACTTGCCGGAAAGGCCCATCCTTCTCAACATATACAAACCATAGTTTTAGCTTAAGGAAAGACATGAAATTCATAATTGAAACTTCATACTTCTACATACTTATATTACAACATGAGGTCTAGAAATCCTAAGATAACAAGTTACATAATTAAACAAGATTATAAGCATATCACATAAGTTCCAATCTCTCCCATATCCCTCATACACGTCATGTCCTCTCCTCCTCCCATGCCATACTTGTAGTGGTTATTCAATAACCACAATAGAAAATAACATTTGTTTAAGCTTTCGCTTAGTGAGTAAAGCTAATCACATGTATGGTTGTATGTCATATTCAATGCACAAATCAACACACAACATATCATTTAGTCTCCAAAAGACCAAATATCAATTCACTGTGTCATCGCTCTTCCTTTTTTCCCTTATGCGCATATAGCACCTCTCATTCACACCATCTCACATACCCTTCCACAGCTGGGTCGTCACCCACACACCTTTACACAGTTAAGTGGTGAGTACCCTTACACCGTTAGGTTTTTCCACGTCTCCTTATTATGGAGTAAATCCACAGTGAATCAACATAAGGCTTTCTTCAACCCATATAACACATCACATAATCATCTCAACATGGCAATCCTTGCAAAATTAGACATAATAACTTCCAATTTATACTATCATGCTTTAACCAACACAATTCAACATACTATCATCATAATCAACATGATACATCATAATTGTAACACCAAACACAATTATACATTCAGCTCATGAATTAGAGTCACTCACCTCTAGGATTTAACTCCTACTTGAAGAATTAAGAGCCTAGTGAGGTCTAAGTATAAATCCTATACAATATATACAAGTTATAAGCTAAACCCCCAAATTGGGCCGCAGAAAAACTATCTCAGAAATCCATAAGATTAGTGCTAATGCTATAGACTCACCTCCAGGAGTTCGAATATGTAGCCTGTTTCGAGATTGAACGTCGTTCAGCGCATCAATCGGTGTCGTGAACGTCGATGAACTTTCCGTCGAATTCTCTCGTTTTCTATCTCTGTAAATCTTATGTTGTAAGGATGAAGAAGACTCTAATGAGTCATAGGCCATGTGTCTTGCTATATATAAGTCACAATTTTGGTCTTTCTAATATGGCCTCCCCTAAGTTTCTTCAGTTTTGCGTTTATACCACTGCTAGTTATTAAACTTATTAAAAGTATCCCAACTTAAAATGGGTGTTTGTCTATGTTACGTATGGGTCCCACCTGTAGACACCTTGATTCTGACCAAACATCGGAATAAGGGGAGTGTTACCTCTAGATCCGATGATGACAATGTTCGACTTATCTAGGACTTACAAAGGGTAATCCAAGCTCTTCAAAAGGCTCTTCAATTTAAACAAAAGAGAGAAAAGAAGAAAAAGAGAGATAAAAGGAAAGATAGAATAAAAACGGCACATGGCTTATATTTGCGGCACTCTCGGATTACCGGTGCGGTACTCTCTGATTGTCGCACGGTAGTTGGTAAGTGCCGCAACGGTAGTCAGTGAAAGCTGCAAATATACATCAAATGCCGCAAAATTCAGAAATCCAGAGAAGACGGCACTCCGCAGAGTTGCCCGCGGCATTCAGTGAGTTTCGATCCAACATTCATTGAGTGCCACGCCGGCATTCAGTGAGTGCCGCTCCGACACTTATTGAGTGTCACTTCCATCTCCGTTGAGTGCCACGTTTTATGGCTGCCAACTTTGCAATAGTACGTTTTGTACCTCCAAAAGGACATCCAAAATTAGGGTTTTGCCCCTGAAAATACTTAAATACCCTTTTAAAAATTGACTATATAAGGAGGAGTATCTTCATTAGAAAGGGGACTACTACTATACATTTTTGGGAGAGGGGAATTTCAAGGAAAAAATAAAGAGAATTTTGGGAAAAGAGAGTTTTTTTAGAGCTTGAAGAATAGCTTGGAAGATCTTAAAACTATAGAAGTTTGAGGATAGTTGGAGGTGATACTCTAATCTTGTTAGTTTTCTTTTATTTCTTCTTAGTTTGGGTCAAAAGAATCTATGAATTTGAAGTAAACAAGTTTCTTCCAAGAGGTTCTTTGATGGATTTAGAGCAGTTGCTCTCTTAGTTTTCTTTATTTCATTTCTTCTTGTTGTTTGTACTTTTCTTTTGAGATTCTTGGAGATCTTCAATATCTCTCTTGAAAACTCTTGAGTTTGATCTTTTGATCCCATGTAAGCCTATGTGTAGACACTCCATTTTGTCGACTACCAGATTTATAAGACCCATATCTTGGTGGTTCACAATGATCGAAACGACTCAAATAGGACTCCTAGAAGTTAGTTCTATCTCTCGAAATGCGCAGAAAGTGGTACATATGACCAAAATGCCCTTGAAAGCCTAAAAACTCCCTAATTTGGACCAAAAGTTCTGGAAACATGCTACGTTATAAGAAAATTGATAAAATGAGTTTTAAAGCAAAATCAGATGAAATAGTCAGCTCCCAGAGACTCTCGAAAGTCCCGGAAGTTCCCGAAAAGTCCCCGTTGATCGGTTTGACCAGGTTTGACTGGGGTTTGACCGAAATCATCCAAATTCTCCTTAAAGTTCTGAGATCATTCTAGATCATGTGAAAAGTACTAAAATGAGTTTCAAAAGAAAATTGGACGAAAACATCAGCTCTTGGGAGCTCCCAGAGGTTCCCAGAACTTCTTGGAGATCCTAGGTTTGACCGATTTGACCTAAAAGTTGACTTTGAAACCAGAGCACCATGTTATTTTTCAAAAATATTTCATGGATACTAGAGTTCAATAGCTTTCCAACGATATATCGCACATAATTTTTGAATTCAAAATGAATTTACTATGGATTTTTGAAGGTGAAAAAGACGATCAAATCGACTTTTATCGCAAATACCGCAAAACTTTTCAAAGTGACCTAACTCCGAACTATTTTTTATGGAATTTAGAATCCATTACCTTTCCAACGGTATATCACAAGCTCAATTTGGAGTTCATACGCATTTTTTGTGAATTTCGGACGAAATAGGGCCTTTTCGCGAATACCGAAACCTCTGGGGGCCTAAACGCAAATTTTTGGGCGTCTGAGGAGCAGTTCCGCGGCGGCACTGGGCCACTACCACAGTGGCACATGGCCAGTGCCACAGCGGCACTCAACCCCCGCAGAACCCATGTTTGTAATTTATTTTGGGGGTCCAAATTGAATAATTAAAGACCAAAACGATGTAGTTTTATGTTCACAGATGTTTGGGACCAATGAGAGCACTTTTTAAATCTCAAAGCCACCCCAAATTGGCCTATATAAACCGCCCTTTGCTCTTTATTTTGGGGGGGCCAAGTGCAAAGTTTGAGAAAGTTGTAGAGAGAAAGAGAGGTAGAGATAGGTTTAGAAGAAAGAAAGGGAACTTCTCCTACTGATTTTCTATAAGAAAGTGAGTTCTAATCTTGTTTTCTTCCATTATCTCTCATATACTTCACATTCAAATACCCCCCAATCACCATTCTTGAGCATTCTTGAGTTAGGAAGCTACTTCCATGTCCAAATGTCAATATCTATGAGTGAAACACCAAGCTACAAGTCCAATATCACATTGATTATCATCTATTGATTGCTATTTACTTGCTTGTTTATATATATGTTCATCTCTTCTTGCCCCATTTCTTCTTGATTTTTCTTTGATTACTTACTAGTTCATCATCATTTAAGTGATGACATGAAGTTTGAGGTGAGTGAATCCTTATGGATAGTAGCTCTTGACCTCAAAAACATGTTTGATAGATGATGATTCCAATTTCAATACTTCCAAAGTATTCTTGAAGTTATGCTCAAATGGAAACAATGCTCTCCAACAATCTTGGAGGTTCTTGATATAAGTTCAATGTTGATATTTCAAGTGGTCATAACTTGCATTTAAATGCTGAAAATACATTCTCAAAACCTCTATTTCAAAACCCCTTATAAACCCCTCTTTTTGATTCCAAGAAATAAAACCCTTGTTTTCTCAAGAAATCTTCAAAATAGTGAATGATCTGAGTTCAAAGATTTCTCTAGAACTCAATACTCAATGTATGGATGCAAGACCACTTGGAAAGTCTTCCTAACTCATTATAGAACACCCATGATTTTTGGCTTGTCTTGAAAACACTTGGAAGGATTCCATTTTGGTCCAAACATTCTCTCCATGTATTCTGTTTTTGCTGTCACAGCAGCTTGGTTGACTTTCAACTTGTTTTAAAGAAAAATTTTCCACAAGGAGTGGTCCTAACTCATTCTTCTCTTCTTCAGTGTCTTATGAAACTTTCAGTATAATATGGGCCTCTAGATCCTTTGTTTTCATTTTCTAAGATTTTTCAACATTTCAGTCGACAGTACGGACTCTGTTTCTGAGTAACCTCTATTGTTTATATGATTTCTCTCAATCTATAATAGTTATTGAGGATTGGATTTTTGATTTGTGTTCTAGACACAATAAGGATGATCTCCATAAAAAATCATGCATTAAAAACAATTCTAACCCCACTTTACAATTTCTAAAAAGTCAACTCACTATTCTGTCCACTATTCACAGCAAGTATACATTTACTTCCATTCTTTGATTTGATGCTCACATGCACTCCAAATTAGTTCATATCTTAGGAAGTAGTCCATACTACATTTGTACATATTCTATGATGATTTACTTCATGAATTCATGCATATTTTAGACTTTTAAGTCACTCTAGAAAGTCCATGTACACAAACACACTACAACCTTTGCACATTCTAGGATCATACATTGCATCCATGCAAGATTTGGGGCTTTTGTGTCCCCTAATCTAAGAAGATTATAAGGAATGAACTTGATCACACGTCCATGCTTCCCCTCGATCTAATCATCCTTTCTTATCTGTTATGAGGATTGAGAGGTCTTCTTTCCCCAAAGATTAACATGCATCATTCTAGCTTGCTAAGCATATTTTGATCTCTGTGATTATTTGTTTCAAGAACAATCCATGTTCCCTCCTAGATTCGGAAAACTTGATTACTTGATATGTGATTAGATGATTTTTCCTAGGTTTGTTTGTGTGATCTTTCACCTTTGCATTGTGTGATATTTGGCTTAGATCTTATGAATGATATCTTATCTTTAGATCTTCCATTTCAAGTTTCTTATGTGATGTAATATACCTATCATAAATATTAACTGTCGAACCAAACATAGTATAAGATGATTATTTGGATGCTAATTGAGGCCCGTCGAGAGACGGGGCGAGTTGAGGATGTTTTAGTCGTGACAAAGGCTCCTTCCTCTCTCGTACCAAAACCCCGAGCCAAGTTCTTTGGTTATGTAAGGCCGGTGCCCTTTATCCGTTTGGGTGAGTCAAAATTAGGTTTCTTGGTTCCTTAAAGACCAAGTGGCTACTCTGTATCTGTTTTCAACATACCTTCTTTTCTTCAAATCAACTTTGATTTCAAAACTAAAGGAAAATCAATTCCGAAACCCCGGAAACAAGAAACCGGGGGTGGGCTCACGAAGGCCGCATGTCCACAATCTGGCGACTCTGCTGGGGACATTTATTTTCAAACAAAATAATACAGAGGTTTGACTCATAAGAAGCATCCTTAAAATAATCTTTTCACTATGTCTGGTTCACTGCATTACACTTCTACATTTCCCCCTCCGACTATGCCTGAAACGCGGCGCTGATATTGTTCAGGTCTTGCTGTGCCAGGGCACAAGTCACCGTTGATACTGTACCTTCCAAGGTATATCAAAAAGAGTAAAAACTTTTATACTGTCTCTCTGACAGTATATTGGAACTCTCGTCAACGGACCCTCTTTGACTAAACCCAACCTTTGCATATAGATTCCTGTAGAACCTTTCATAGGACTGTTCATTTATCTTTTCAGATAGGACAATGTGATATAACTACTGTATGCCCTGATAGGATTACCTGTGCGGTGTAGACGCTTATGTGGCATAGAATAGAATCTCTTTCTTATGATTCCCAAGGCAATCACTCACATGTGATTACATTGAGTTGACATGCCTAGGCACCATGACAAGGATGTCTGCTCCATGTTTACAAAGATATATACCGCAAACCTTGTTTGTTGGTCCTAAGACATAGGAGTATGAAAACTTGCTAGACAGTATGATCACCATCATCACCTGTTCTCGTCATATTACCCTATTTCTTCCAGAAACTCTTCCCAACTCATCAGGATATCCCTATTTCTCCTAAAAACTCTGTCCGAATCACCCAGATTTCTTAGAAATCCCTATTTCTCCCCAGATTACCCAGAAATCTCAGTTTCTTTCAGAAACTCCGATATACTTGTGTCCCCTAGATACTCTGTCCGAATTACCCAGATATTCTTGCTTCCCCCAGAATACCCAAAAACCTCAGTTTCTCTTAGAAACTCTGATATACTTGTTTCTCCTAGAAAGTTTGTCCGACTTACCCAAATGTACCTATTTTCCCAGAAGCTCTGTCCAAATCTCCCAGATTTCCCAAAATCCCAGCAACTCCGACCAAACTTCCCAGAAATGTCTAGATGTACGAATTTTTCCCAAAAACTCCCAGACATAACCAGTTTCTCCCAAAAACTCTGTCCAGTTTCTCAAAAATACCCGAATATAGCCAGTTTCTCCCAGAAACTCTATCCAATTTCCCAAAAACACCTAAAATACTTGTTTCTCCCAGAAACTCTATCCAAATCACCTAGAAATGCCCAGATATACTTGTTTCTCCTACAAAACTCTGTCCAAACTTTCCAAAATATCCCAGAAATCCCTATTATCCCTTGGTGATCATACTGGAAAGTAAGGTTAGCACACTCTATATGGTAGGACATTAGTTGTTTAACTGCTATCTGTTAGAAGTAGGGGCATCATATAGATTAGGGCCTGCATCCGCATGCTTGTCTCATGTGCATACACAATTCATGTCAGTTCGCTTGCACGCACGTCTTGTCAATCTTACATGTGTTAGTCTCTACACATCAAATGCATACATATCATCATCCTCACCCATCTCAATCATTGTACAGAAGTCATATACTTACTGTAACCGTCCTCGGTTTACATCGTTAAATCCTTCAAAACTCTGATCATCTCTTCCCGATAGGAGTCCATAAGAAGTGTTTCGCGCCTCTGCTAATTTAGACTTTTACTTCTATTTGCATAAAATTGTAGCCCCGGGTAAGGATACTGTTGTACCTCCCCGAATTTATTATCGTGATTACAGGCTAGCCTAGACCATCATCGGTCCACCAATGGCCTACAAAGCTCTGGAAGAGAAAGTGAACAAGCTACAAACCACTATTGAGCAGTTGAGTTAAAGGGTTAGTCGATTTGAGAAGATAGCACAGAGTATTGGCAAAGAGTTGTTTGAAATGGGAACCAGAATAGAGGACGCCATCAGAGAAGAAAAGTTTAAGAAGGATGAACCCCAACACCAGTCCAAGAGGCCTAAATACTCCCGAAACTCCCCGGATGTCAATGCCCTGTGCAGCCAACCCATGGCCTATTCTCCCCAACCATACCAGTTCACAAACCAAACCAGCTCGCCTAGCCGCCCTTACTAAAATAGGGTAGCCCATGAATTTTCTATGCTAGATATCTCCCCCTCCGTAGCCTTAGGCTGCCTAATAAAAAAGGGACACCGCCAACTCCTGCAGCCTTGTGCCGATCCCCCACCACCTAAATATGACCTGTCCAAATGATGTGCCTACCACCAAGGCCTAGGCCATGACACCGACCGGTGCATACGTCTCCGCCATGATATCCAAGACCTCATTGACCAAAGAATCATCGAGCCACCCCCCATTCAACCCCATGTCACCTAAGCCCATGGTCGGTCCTTTCAAATGATCCCCTTCGCTGAGGCCAATGATTGTTGAAGCTACGTAGTGAGTTGATAGTGTTTGGAACTTCTGCTAAAAATAATGATAAGAATAAGCGAGTCACTATGACATTCCATTTGAGACTAGGTCGAGTCAAGTCGAGTCTGTCCTATGTTTTGAATCTATTTCAAGTTTAGTCTTGTGGTCAAGTCTGTATGCCATCAAGTTGTTGTGAGTCTGTATCAAGTAGTGTAATCCTTCTCTTCTGATGGAATGAAATCTCATTTTGCCTAATCTGATGTGTCTAGCCATAAATGCATGAATCACTAAACTGAAGTGTCACTTTTCAAATTACCATGGATATTACTCTGCTAATATTTTTTTCTGTAATAAAACAAAAAAAAAAGAATCCTGAAAGGCCAAAGTCGATTTCACATTGACACTGATGAAGAGCTGAGAATTGAATAGTCTTACTTTAAGAATTTAAAGATGCTCTTGCCTCAATCTTGAAAAGACAAGCTTGAAACTGACTTAGGGCTTGCCTAACACCCTTTTTCCACCATTTCAAAGCCTTGGGCCCAATCCAATGGGGAGCCATACAATCTGTCTGTTGAAAGCAGTGCAGACTTAGTCCTTGATGGTAGCCAAAAACTTTCAATGAGTTTCTTCTCCCCTTTCAAAACAAAACAAAAAAAAAACAAAAAAAAAAAAAAGAAAAAGAAAGAAAAGAAAAGCTCGCTAGGTTAAAGGGCATCTAGGCAAAAGTTAAAGCTGAAAAGGTATTGATTTCCAAGATCTGACCTTAGCCAGTCAAAATGATGAAGAAAATGAAAGAAATAAAATTTTGGTGATACAGAGAATTGTACACTTCAAGGTACATCGTGAGAATGTGTCTAGATCACATTTAAAAAAGCTCCGAACTACCACAAACAAATTCTGAGAGCTGACATGCACATTATGTAATTGCGAGATTGCGATCGAAAGATCTCACAAGAATCAACTACATGAAAAGTAAAATTGATTGGCTAGGCGAAAGTGAAAAGGATCAATCCTCAAAAAGAAAAGGAAAGAAAAGAAAAGAAAAGAAAAGGAAGGGAGACCGAAACTGAATCTTTTTATTCAAGGTTACCACAAGTGAGCTAAGTTTGAACTTCTTTGACGATTGGTTTGAAAAATCCTCAACCAATTTCCTTCAAGCCTTGCCTTGAACTACGCTCGACCTGATTGCCACTCGGGGATACGTAGGCTACCGCATCGGTTCGGTCCACACCATCATAATCAAACCAATTTCCTTCAAGCCTTGCCTTGAACTACGCTCGACCTGATTCCCACTCAGGGATACGTAGGCAACTACATCGGTTCGGTCGATACCATCATAATTAAACCAATTTCCTTTAAGCCTTGCCTTGAACTACGCTCGACCTGAATCCCACTCGGGGATATGTAGGCAACTGCATCTGTTCGGTCGACACCGTCATAATCAAACCAACTTCCTTCAAGCCTTGCCTTGAACTACGCTCGACCTGATTACTACTCGGGGATACGTAGGCAACCACATCGGTTCGGTCGACACCAATATTAACCCCTCTTCTTTCAAGATCCTGGCCCGAACTACGTTAGACTTGATCCCCACTCGGGGGTACGTAGGCAGACTTTCCAAAAAGAAAAGAAGGATGGCTTACTAGGTCAAAAATCTAAAAGGATGCCTAAGCAAAAATTAGAGCTAAATCCAAAGTGAGCAATAGTAAAAGAGAGAAAATGGCTCGCTAGGTCACTTCACCAGTGCCTAGGCAAAAGTTATGAGCATTTGAGAGATTAAAGTCACGATCCTTACCTCAAGCCAGAAATCACCTTCCACACTACAGCAAACTTCGGCCACCCGCCTCGTTTGTCTGAATTTTACTATCTACCCTTCATACAAGGGGCAAACTTCGGTCACCTAGCTCGTTTGCTCAAAACCTCCAATAAACCATTGTCCAAACTAGGGGCAAACTTCAGTCACCCACCTCGTTTGCTTATGAATTCCACTTCTTATACCTCAAACTAGGGGCAAACTCCGTTTGCCTAACACGATCCCTTCACACCAAGGGCGAGTTTTTAGGTCACCAAGTTGTTTTGAAATTTTTTGAAATGGAGTATCTTTTATTCTATAAGCTAAGGCACTAATTTAAAGCACATCCTGGGAAAAGTAGAGAATCGACTAGATCAATAGGGAGGAATTTTCAAAAATTAGATTTATTAGCAAAGTGCTACCATGTTAAGATGAGGAGTGAAATGGTATCATCTATGATAAATGCACATCAAATCTTGGTAAAGTCGAGCTTCTTCCAATTTGGTGTCAAATGTGTCGCCCTCATACGTACGTCGATGTCTGTCGGTCTTTGAGTCTGTAGCAGTCCCAAATGTGTAAGTCAACAGTGACTAATAATGAATTTTTTAAATCAAATTTTTAAGAGCATTCCAAGAACAATACAAGCAGGAGAACCAAACACTATCACTGCACCAGTCAAGGTGTCAGCATGAGAAGTGTCCAAACTTGGGGTAAATCTTATCCCTTTCGAAGCCGTCAAGAGTTAACCATCATCTCCTAGAAACATAAGTCCATGAATGGCTGTTGATCATCTTTCTTTGTTCATGCAACATAAGTCCATGCAACATAAGTCCATGAGTGGATGTTGATCATCATTCTCCATCAATGTCAAATCCATAGCAGCCACAGATCATCTACAAATAGAATCATACCGTTACTCCCATCAGTGGGTGTATTGCCGTCTTCCCTAGTAGTGTACATCTTATCCATTCCTCCCCAGTAGAGTCGCTTTATCCCCAGCAGATTCATCCCCAGCAGGCTTATCGATTAGTATATCGTCAGTCCAATCCATGACAGTCACAGTAGTTCACTGTCGACTAGTCATCTCGATTCGTACATTGTCAGTTCTTCTGATCACTATTAGTCCAACCATTGATCCAATCTATGACGGTCATAGTAGTTCACTGTTAGCTCGTCATCTCGATTCGTACATCGTTTTAGTTCAATCCATGATAAAACTCGCATTTGCTAAACATGTCCCAAGAACTTGACTTCCTCAAGCCAAAACTCACATTTGCTAAACTTAGCATACAAACGATTATATCTGAGCATCTGTAACACAATTTGCACATGCTTCTCGTGTTCCTCTTTGGTCTTGGAATAAATTAGAATATCATCAATGAAGATAATAATAAATTGATCTAAGTAGGGCCTGAATACCCCGTTTATCAAATCCATGAACACTGATGGTGCATTGGTTAACCCAAATGGCATCATTAGGAACTCATAATGTCTATATCTAGTTTTGAATGTAGTATTGGGCTCGTCTTCCAGCCTAACCAGGAGCTGATGGTATTCTGATCGCAAATCAATTTTCAAAAATGTCATTGCTCTTTGAAGTTGATCGAATAAATCATCGATCCTCGGCAGTGGGTACTTATTCTTGATGGTAACTTTGTTCATCTCCCTGTAGTCTATGTAGAGTCAAAACATTCCATCTTTCTTTTTGTCACACCCAAGAGTAAGCCAAAAATATGGAAAATTAAAATTTTCCTTTATGGGTCTGTAGATTCGTGACTGGTTTAAGGATCGCGTGCTTATCCATATAAGAAACAACCATGATAAAAGTAGTAAACAGTAAATGGAAGCAGCAATAATAATCATGGTAATTCTAGGCTTACATTATATTAACATGATCAGAGTCTTAAATCCAATATTACAACCCATATAAAAGGAAAGAAAGATAACAATATCCCAGGCATAAAGCCTTACAACATAATAATAAAAGATCGGCATCCAGTGCCTTAATTAAAACAAAAGAAAATTTAGATAAAGGTCTTCACTCCTATCAACTAGCTCGCAAACCCATAGCCTTCCTCGGCATACTCCTTGTCCAGGTAATTAGTGACAAGCGGGGGTATTTGTAAAATACAACTGCGCTAAAAGAGGAAAATACACTAGAAAAGTCTACAATTCCCCTGTTTATCTGCAGTTTGAATTACAATACCAGTTTCTACACGTTTTGATTAATCTATGATAAGTTGTGTATTTTAGCTGTAATTTGTGCAGATTACTGCTGCTGTGTACAAGATTGAAGACTGTTGATAAAAGGAAGTGCTTGGTCATGATGAAGACAACTCAAAGCTGAAATACAGGGTTCGAGCGATCGCAGAAGTGTCGAGCGATCAAAGGTTCGATCGATCGAGTAAAGTTCAAGCGCTCGAAGTCTCCAGGAATTCAATCGATCGAGAGTGTTTCGATCGATCGAATGTGCCTTTTATCAGATTATACGCGCATGCAGCAGAAATGGGTTTTTAACCCTAGCATTAGGTTTAGGCTATATATAATCGTTTTGTTTACGTTCCAAAGGACGCACAGACTTTGTTTCATCAGTTTTCCATAGAGAGTAGAGAGTTTCATCTTATTTTGTAGGTTTTTTATCAAGGATTTCATTGTAGCTTGGATTTTGGGAAGGTTTAATAGTAGTTGCTCTTCTCCAGGTTACTTCGTTGTATTTTGTTTACATTCTGTACTTATTTATTCGTAGTATAATCTTCATTATCGTAGTATTGCATGCTAGATAAGTTAAAATCATTGATTTTCATAGTTTTCATGAAAAACTCGCAAACAAACATGACTTTAATGAACCTTTACGTTAAAAATAAATCTGAGAATTCCCAGACCATGTCTGAGTAGTCCGGGGTTGGGAAATCGCGATGAACCTGTGATTTCAGGCCTCTGCCATGCAGTATTTTTATTCCTGTGTTCGATCGATCGAATGTAGTTCGAGCGATCGGACCAGAGACATAGTCGAGCGATCGAAGATATTTCGATCGATCGAGAGATGAAGAAGTTCGATCGATCGAAAGCGCGTCAATCGATTGAGACCTCTGATTCTTGAGGACATCTAATACAGTATTCCAAGACTTTCTGCTTTACTGATTCGTTATCAAACTGTCCCCAAATGCTCAGTTTGTCAAAACAGTCTTTAAACATTAAGCCTTAAGGCATTTTCTTTCAATATATTTTGCAAACCACCCTCAATGCTAACACCATTGTAGGTGCGAGTCTTAACTATTGAATTAAACCACCTTTGTGTATTTCAAACTTAATTGTGATGATATAGTCCCGGTCATGAAAGGACTATTGATTCTATATCCTTAGAGAAGTACGGGATACTGTAGAAGTTGTCCTCCGTTGAACTTAATTGCATTTGCATGGTAGATGGCTGAGTCATAGTGGATTCGCGTGATCCCAACACTTTCTTTTATTAAGAAAAACCGTTTTCAAATCTCGCTTTAGTTAAATAGTTAATCATTAGTTAATTTAATTTAGTTGCTTTTAAGTTTAGTAGTTGGTAATTGTAGAACTTTGTGTTCTACACTTCTCTTAAAATATTGAATTTTCTTTTCTTCTAGAGTCTAATCTAGGTGATTTAATTGCATCCTTCCCTGTGGGATCGACCTGGACTTCATCCAGTTTACTACTTGCACGATTACCTACACTTGGGTATAGCACACAAGCGCACACAGAAAAACATTCGTGTCAATTAGCCTTTGCAAGGTCTAGACGTTTGATTGTCCAGGACATAAAAGTCGCCAGCTTTACTACAAGCTGAGTAAGCAAACCTACTACACTGAATGGGCTCAGAAAAGCACTTGTTAATCCATTTAGAAATTAAAACATTCCTTTTCTGAAAACATTAGTTAAGCCTTGCTTAATCTTATTCTCATTGTATAACGTAAGTTAGGAAACATCCCTGACTGACTCGAACTCTAGAAACACAACTGACATCAATCGAGTGATCACTTTGGACATTTCGTACAATCTGTATTGACTCAACACTTTACTTTGAACCCCAAGTTCAATCTGTATAACTCGGATCACTTTAGATCATTGATCCAATCTTTCACAACTTGACTTTTTGCATGCATCTGGCACAAGTGTCGTTGGCCTAACTATCTTCGCCTTAAGGCCATTAGGTTACCTTCTTATCATCGTTGCCTTACGACCTTATATTGACATCATCGCCTTACGGCCATCTTATTTATTTAGCTGTGGTTAAATTGTCATCGTCGCCTTACGGCCTCATATTGACATCATTGCCTTACGACCTTTTAACCATCTTAACAACTGAACCCTGACTTTTTACTCTTTCTCACACTTGACCAAACGAACGGATGGAACACAAAGAATAGACCGACGGATATGAACGTCTTGTTATTATCTACATCGAATCGTGAACAATTGTCGTATGTTGTACAAATCACTAAACCACATTATTCTCAAAGTCATGTACTTAAGTACATTACATTATTGCTCTCGTCATTATCGATCGCCGTCCACACATATTTAGCTGGTTAATCGCGACATCATGTTATGAAACATCTTCTTCTTCATTATAAAAAGCATAAGGTACAACTTACAGTAATCACATGCAACTATATATATCAAGAACAATCCAAGGTACAACCATCACAGCTCATGGTATAGCATAACTCATTATATACATATATATATATATAACAAACTATTCTTACAAGTACTGCTAAGCTCGAGCGCTCGCCCTAGCTCGAGCACTCGGGTATGCAGTTTCAAACAGTGATAGTTTTAGCAGCTTATATATATGAGCTTTAGCCTCAATGCATGACACATGCATGGTCTTTGATCACCCATATAACTATATTAAACATGTTCATAAGTGAGTAGAAATGCTCAATTAAGATCTATATGATCTAGATGATCAAAATATATGTAAATGTATATAAACTTCAAAATCTCTTCAAACATGATCATGGATCTTCATGCATATCACATGCATGCGCATAAGTTATGATTAAACTTGATAAAATATCAAGTTTAAGTGAGTAAGTACACTCACAAGGATCTAGATGAACTAGATGAAGAAATATGAAGAAATGTATATGTGTGTGCTTGATCAAACTTCATTGCAACTTCCTCTAAGCTTCAGGACCTCCAAAGTCCTTCTAATGCACCTTAATCCTCCAAATTTTTAGTCCCAGAGCTTCATGCAAGTATGTAAGAGTATATGGAGGTGTGGATCATGAATTGAAGCATATACAAAGGTGTTTATGAAGAGGATTTGGATGTATGGACATGAGTTCTCAAACTCTCTCTCAAAGGACCCTCTCTGTAATGCAGAGTTAAAACGTAGTAAATGCTGGGAATGTAGAGGTATTTATCGAGTTTTCCAAGCCCAGGGGCAAAATAGTCTTTTCACCTCTTCTTAAGCTTGCGCCTCGAGCACTCTGGCGCTTCTAGCGCTCAAGGCTCCTGGTTCTCCAATCCTTCTATTGTTTATAAGAGTTCAAGGTTAAAGGAATAAACATCCATTTAAGCAATGATCAAAGTTAATCCATACACGATCGTTCTTAACATATACGAGTACAGAAATATAGAGATACATCCATATACTAGTAAATACAAGGAAAAGGGCTGGTGGTACATCTCTCTACCACCCAATAAAAGAATTCGTCCCCGAAATCTAAGCTAAGACTCAACAAACAACTCCGGGTACTTCTCTCGCATAACGGACTCCATCTCCCATGATGCTTCACGTTCGTTGTGATATTTCTATTGAACTTTCACTAGTGGGATCTCCTTGTTCCTCAGCTTCTTGGTCTCTTTCCCCAAGATGCACACTGGTCTTTCAATATACGACACTCGACTGCCTACCTCAATATCTTTGAAGTCGATCTTGTGCGTTGATTTGTGCACGTACTTTCGCTGAGTAGTATGTGTTATAAACGAAAGGAAAGAAACATTTTTTGTAAAGTTCAATCGATTGGGAAAGGTTTCGATCAATTGAAGCATCTTCAAGTGATTGAAGTGAAAGTGATCTTGATCGATTGTAGTCATTTTGATTGATTGAGATGCTAGTGGTTTTGATCGATTGAACCATGCTCGATCAATTGAAAATCTACTTCTACAGAAGAACTGGGCAGTGAACGGCCAGAAGTTCTGGGGTGTGTTTGGGTTCATTTATTACGTCCAAAATTTGTCAAACATTGAATCTGGGGTACCAAGTGAGTTTAGAACTCACTGAAAGGTTTTAAGGGCGCATTTGGCAAAGCTTGTGGAGCTCCAATGACTTTTCTCTCTCTCCTCTTCTTCTTCCTGCTTTATCTCTCTCTTCTCTTCTCTTTCTATCTCCTTCTCTTCTCTTCTCTTTTTGACCTTCTTCTGTCTCTTCTCACTCTCTCTCTCATAGAATGTATATAGTGTATATATGTGTGTATGTATATAGATGTGCATATATATATATTTAAAATACAACTCTCCCATATGTTTTGTGTAGAATTGTATTATAAAGATAATATGTGCCTAAGACAGATATTGATGTAATAGTTCTGTTATGTTTGAGAATGGAATATTAAGTTTGATTTATTCCCACTAGCCAATTAGTCTACTTTAGCATTACTATTTAATTGTATTATGGTTAATTGGGATCCTCTCACCTGTCGCGACCTACGAGTCTAAAAAGGAAATGAAAATTTTTCCTATTTTTGCTATGTCAGGGCATGACAATCATCATCCATAAAAACAACATTCGTACTAACAAACACCTTTTATTCCCTTGGATCATAAAATACCAACCATAAGTACCCTTTGGATACCCTATGAAGTAACATACTTCCGATCGTGATTCCAATTTGCTCATCTTTCCTTTCAGCACATGTGCCAGACACCCCCATATCCAGAGATATTGTAAAGAGGGCTTGCATCCAATCCACATCCCCGTGGTGTCTTAGGAACAGATTTTCTTAGAACAAGATTTATTATGTACATAGCAGTTTCCAAAGCATGACCCTCAAATCTAATGGCAACTCTGAACAACTCATTATTGACCTAGGCATGTCTAAAAGTGTTTGGTTCTTTCTTTCTACTACACCGTTTTGCTAAGGCGTGCTAAGTGTAGTCAACTATGACAGAATTCCATTCTGTATCAGGTGATCAATAAATTCATTAGAGTGGTATTCTCCACCTCGATCTGATCGAGTGGCTTTGATATATGTCTCTAACTGCTTCTCATACTGAACCCCAAACTCTTTGAACGTTTCAAAAGCTTCAAACTTGTGCTGCATTAGGTACATATATCCATACATAGAGTGATCATATCACGCTCCAGAGCAGCAAAAATAGAGAAAATTAATTCCTTTTTGGGTTTGTAGGCCATGATTAGTGAAGTCACATGGCTGTCCGCACCACACAATTCTACACAACAGAATAATTGAAGAGGCAGTAATATATATCCTAAGTTTTCAACATCGTATATAACATAAAGTTACTACTCTATTACAATCAGAGTCTACAGTAATTAAAAGAACTAAGGTCTTAAGCAATATATACCGAATACAGAAGTATTACATATCCAAATCATAAAATATAAGGAACTACTGTCCAATCCTAGATTCCAGTCCGCATCAGAGTAGTCAATTTTAAGTGAGTAAGTACACTCACAAGGATCTAGATGAACTAGATGAAGAAATATGAAGAAATGTATATGTGTGTGCTTGATCAAACTTCATTGCAACTTCCTCCAAGCTTCAGGACCTCCAAAGTCCTTCTAATGCACCTTAATCCTCCAAATTTTTAGTCCCAGAGCTTCATGCAAGTATGTAAGAGTATATGGAGGTGTGGATCATGAATTGAAGCATATGAAAAGGTGTTTATGAAGAGGATTTGGATGTATGGACATGAGTTCTCAAACTCTCTCTCAAAGGACCCTCTCTGTAATGCAGAGTTAAAACGTAGTAAATGCTGGGAATGTAGAGGTATTTATCGAGTTTTCCAAGCTCAGGGGCAAAATAGTCTTTTCACCTCTTCTTAAGCTTGCGCCTCGAGCACTCTGGCGCTTCTAGCGCTCAAGGCTCCTGGTTCTCCAATCCTTCTATTGTTTATAAGAGTTCAAGGTTAAAGGAATAAACATCCATTTAAGCAATGATCAAAGTTAATCCATACACGATCGTTCTTAACATATACGAGTACAGAAATATAGAGATACATCCATATACTAGTAAATACAAGGAAAAGGGCTGGTGGTACATCTCTCTACCACCCAATAAAAGAATTCGTCCCCGAAATCTAAGCTAAGACTCAACAAACAACTCCGGGTACTTCTCTCCCATAACGGACTCCATCTCCCATGATGCTTCACGTTCGTTGTGATATTTCTATTGAACTTTCACTAGTGGGATCTCCTTGTTCCTCAGCTTCTTGATCTCTTTCCCCAAGATGCACACTGGTCTTTCAATATACGACACTCGACTGCCTACCTCAATATCTTTGAAGTCGATCTTGTGCGTTGATTTGTGCACGTACTTTCGCTGAGTAGTATGTGTTATAAACGAAAGGAAAGAAACATTTTTTGTAAAGTTCAATCGATTGGGAAAGGTAAATTTTGATCAATTGAAGCATCTTCAAGTGATTGAAGTGAAAGTGGTCTCGATCGATTGAAGTCATTTTGATCGATTGAGATGCTAGTGGTTTCGATCGATTGAACCATGTTCGATCAATTGAAAATCTACTTCTTCAGAAGAACTGGGCAGTGAACGGCCAGAAGTTTTGGGGTGTATTTGGGTTCATTTAGTACGTCCAAAACTTGTAAAACATTGAATCTGGGGTACCAAGTGAGTTTAGAACTCACTGAAAGGTTTTAAGGGTGCATTTGGCAAAGCTTGTGGAGCTCCAATGGCTTTTCTCTCTCTCCTCTTCTTCTTCCTGCTTTATCTGTCTCTTCTCTTCTCTTTCTATCTCCTTCTCTTCTCTTCTCTCTTTGGCCTTCTTCTGTCTCTTCTCACTCTCTCTCTCATAGATGTATATAGTGTATATATGTGTGTATGTATATAGATGTGCATATATATATATTTAAAATACAACTCTCCCTCTCTCTCTTAACTCTTGGTTTAGCAAATAGACCTCACACACACAATACGATCACATGTATATATAGAGGGAGAGGTTGTAATACCCTGTAATTTTTATGCACAGAGATTTTATATACTTCCCTTGATCATATTTGAAATTTTATCTTCGATCGATCAAAGTTCGTTCGAATGTTCAAGCAATTCCAGAGTTCAAGCGATCGAACCTTATTCAATTGATCGAAACTCTACCGACCCAAATTTATGACGTGGTCACTACTGTAATCGATCAAACTATTTTCAATCAATCAAACATGGACAAAGCAATCTCGAGCGATCGAACTCCATTCGATCGATCTAACTTGTAATCATTTAAATTCCTAGGTTTCCCGCAAACCTTGCTATTTGCCCATTCCTCCCCTCTTGTGTGAGTGTGTGTGTGAAGTTCAAAACACTGGAGAGTTTGAGAGAGTGTGTGTGTGCTTGTGTGTTAGTATATATATATAAACATACATCTATATATATACTCACAATTGGGAGAGAGAGAGAAGCAGAAGCAGGAGAAGAAGAAGAGAAATAGAAGGCAGAGAGAGAGAGACAACGAGATAGAGGAGGAGAGAAAGGCCACCATTAAAGCTTTGGAAGGTAAAGTTTAGCCAAACGCGCCCTTAGCAACTTTTGGTGAGTTCCAAACTCACTCGGTAGCATAGATATGATCCTTTATGAATTTTGGACGTATTTATAAGAACCTAAACACACCCTACCAAATTATGCACGTTCACTGCAGAATCTGGAAAAGACAAAGTTTGAGCGATCAAACTGAGTTCAATCGATCGAACAACCCTGAGTCTCAAGCGATTGAAATGACTTCAATCGATTGAGACCGTCTTGACTTCGATCGATCGAGAACACTTCAATCGATCGAACATCACTTTTTTCAAGCGATTGAGAGGACTTCAATTGATCGAACCTTAACATAACTTGGTTGTTCCCTTTAGATTATAATCCATAATGTTTAGCTTTTCATTGATGTTTCATGTTTCTATTATGCAATATTATAGATTACAGAGGTAATGAGATACGATAATGAGACTAAGATAATATGGTGAGTAACGCAGTCAGGTTCGGAATATTAGTAATAATATGAGGCGGTAGCGAGATAAGGATTTGAAGATAATAACAGTGGGTAGCATTGAGTAACTGGTGTTTGAGTTAGTGGGTTATTGATTATTTCAAGGTTGTGTGAGTCGAGCTGAGTATTCGCTCAAGTTGGATCCGATAAGTGAGTTGGAAGGATTTGACTAGGATTATAGAAGCTATGGGTACACAGTACTCGCAAGCGTTCTTAAAAGCGGTGAACAGTAAGAGTTCTTAAAAGCGGTGAACAAGAGTAGTTATGGCACGCCCATAGTTTATATTTACCAGAGCTGTGTATGTACCGTACTCGCAAGCGTTCTTAAAAGCAGTGAATGGTAAAAGTGCTTAAGCGATGAACAAGAGTATTGGTGCATCCATAGACTAGTCGTTATATGAGATCGATGTATAGTGTTCGCAAGAGTTCTTAAAAGCGGTAAACAGTAAGAGTTCTTAAAAGCGATGAACAAGAGCACTAGTATGTTGTGATGATATAATCAATTCGAGATATTCAGTTGGTATTGGTACAGTCAGCCTTAGAGTTGCTAGACGATGAGAATCGGTTAATGATGTGTCATTATAAAAGAGGAAGAGATATAATTGGTATCACTGTTATATATAGTTCGTAACTGGTAATTGCGTTATTGCTATGAGACTGTGGTAGTTAGTTCTCACTCAGCTTTCAGTAAGCTGATGGCCTTTATTGCCTGGACATTCCCCGTCTAGACTACCATGTCCCTAACAATCCGGAGTTGGATTATGCAGAGGGAGGCCCTACAGATGCTAGTTATACGGGAGAAGAGTATTATGCTGATGATTACCCTTACGCCAGTTGAAGATCAGAAAATAGTCATGTTTAGATATTTCTGTTACTCTGTTTTGTTTTTAGTTAACGAGTACTTGGGCATATGTTGTCTCCAGACATGTTATGATCCTGTGGACCACACTCTGATGATTGTAATAGTGATACTGCTTTTATATTTCAGTTGTTTCCTGTTCCTGTTTATCTTATGGACTAGTATTATGTGGTGTGGATAATTAGTGACTTTCACTTGTCATTCCAAATAGACCCAAAAGGAAATTTATTTATCTCTATTTTTGCTGCTCCAGGGCGTGATAGAGGTGCAAGGTGGCAGTCCAGCATGAACTGCAGATAAGGTTTCCAGACGTGTTCAATCGATTGGACTGGCTTTGATTGATTGAGAACAGGTCAGTCAAGTTCAATCGATTGAGAATGGTTTCAATCGCTTGAGAAGGGGGACCATGTCATAAATTACGTCGGCAGGGTTTCAATCACTTGAAAGGGGTTCAATCGCTTAAAACCAAATGAGTTCGATCGATTAAAACTACTTCAATCGATTGAAGAAGACAAAATGTCAATCGCTTGAAAACTCTCAATCGATTGAGAACATTATTATAAGTATGGTCAAATGCAGAATCTCATTTTATTAATACATGAAAAATACAGGGTATTACACACACACACCCCCATCCCCCAAGCCCCATAACAAGCCCAACATAAGCCACTCATTCCGAGTAATGAACACAGAGCGCAAGCAAAGGAAACCCCCTAACGGGATTTGAACCCTCAATCTCTCCACTGGAAAGGGGGAGATGATACCAATTGAGCTATGCTCGCTTGGTAACTTGATGGGAAACTTGACATTTGGAGGGTTTCTAAATATTTAATCATCCATTGCCACTATATTCTCAAGCAACTATCGTTTTGGGTCGCGTGGTTACCAACGGCGACCACTAAAATAAAAATAACTACCCAAACACAAAATATAAACAAAGCCATGTCCTTGTGTCGGCGAGTTGTCACGACGTGTTTTTAACTTGACCTCTTTCACACCATCTCTCTCTCTCTCTCTCTCTCTCTCTCTCTCTCTCTCTCTCTCCCCCCCCCCCCCCCCCAAAATTGACTCCTTCCTCCCCCCCTTTATTTTATTTTATTTTATTTCTCACTCTCTCTCTCTCTCTCTCTCTATCTCTCTCTCTCTAGCTCATTCACGCCATCTATGTCTTTCTCTCACTCTCATTCATGGCATATGTATATATATATATATCATTCACAACATATATATAGTTTTGATGTGTTTTTTTCACTTAAATAAATATGCTTCTAAAATCAAAAAAGTAATTGACTCTCTCGATCATTCACGACATATATAGTTTTGATGTGTTTTTTTTTTTCCACTTAAAATAAATATCCTTCTAAAATAATAATAAAAAAAAAAGTAATTGATTGACTCTTAGTTATCCCACAAAAAGGTGACTGAAATATAATTATACCTATTTTTTTTAGATGACACAGAGGAGGACGAGGTTCGAACGTCGGACCAATATCTTGGAGGAGACTTAAATCCCAAGCTCATGCTTCACTTGGTAGTTGATATTTAACCATCTATAGTTGTGTGTTAAGTGAAAATGCTATGGTGTCATAATGGTACAAACCAAACACAGTATAAAAAAAATATTGCACTGTTTTATCCTATGGTTAGTTATCCCCGGATAACTAACTACACTTTTATACAATACCCCTTAATCCTATCTAGCAAACAAACGAGGCCAAAGGAGATAAATTAGAAGTAGTAAGTCTCCTGAGGGAGTGAAATGTATTTAATCCCTTTTATTGTTGAGTTTTTAGGAAAAATTCAACCATAACTAATTTTTAGCTTTCCTAAGCAACTCCCTAAGTAGCTCTGAACTTGATAGGAAACTTTTTATTTTTTGGATACTTACTTCGATTATGGCAGGACATACACAAGGGCGGATACTTACTTCGATTATGGCAGGACATACACAAGGGGCAAGCAAAAGAAATCCTATAAGGCCATCTCCAATGGGAGAGCCATCCCACTAGCAAAACCATTTAACTGCCAAAATGGCTCATCCATCCCCAAAATCAACACTCCAACGGACGAGCCATCAAGCTCGGTAAAATGGAGAGCCCCAAAATCACGAGCCATTATTCAGAGTGTGGAAGAGAAGAGGGAAAATTGGGCGCGACACTGTTCATGACCGGTGGTCTCTAACGGATGGATTCCAACATCTATGAACAGTCTCTATTTTCAAATCAAAACACAAGTCAAGCTATACATTGAAAGATTAAACCTACCTTGTACACAAATTTTGATCCTCCACTCTCTTCATCACAGTCTCTGCGCCTCTGTCTCTCTCTCTCCCTTCTCTGCTTCGCCTTCTCTCTATCTCTCTCTCTCTATACAAAAAAATATGAAAAAGAAGAAATGAGAAGTGGCTAGGGTTCTATTGTGTGGTGGGCTGAATGTGAAGGATAAGGGATAGGTTAGGGTAATTAATTTGTGGGCTGGGATGGGCTTTTAATTAGTGAAATGTTTAGGGTTAGTTAATTGTATATGGTTTATATATATACAGTCAGGCTATGGAGAGGGCGCCCTCTCTTTAATAAAGAGAGGGTCTCTATTTTAACCGTCAGATCGTGTTTTCATTACGGACAGTTTTGTCACTTTACAGTTTTTAAACACGATCCAACGGTCAAAACAGAGGCCCTCTCTTTATTAAAGAGAGGGCGCCCTCTCCATAGAATTTTCATATATATATATATATATATATTATATACTAGTGTAGTTATTAATAAGTATTTACTATTTATGTTTTAGTGTTATTTATTTTTTTTAGTTATTTGGCTTTTTTTAGATTTAATAAAATAATTTGGGCTTAGGTTTTTAATTAATAAGCATTTTTTTACTATTTTTTTTAATTTTCTATTCAACTAATTAGTTTGTTATTAATTTACTAACTAATATTTAAGTTAATTTAAAATCATATTATTTACTTTGAGTCACTGTTTTAATTAATCATTGGTCATTTTGTAGATGGATTCAGAATTCAATTACTATTCCAATTTGTTAACTAGTGACTTCCCAGAAGTGTATGAGCAATTCGATGAAAACAATGGTGTCGTTCAATCTGAAAAGGCTAGCCAAGTCGGTACTACATACAAAAAAAATCACAATGAGCGAAAAATTCCTGTCAACAAGAGGACATTTTGCTAGTGTCTGGATGGCTTAACACAAGCAAAGATGCAGTCACAAGCAACGACCAACAACTCGGCTCCTTTTGGAATAGACTATATGATTATTTTACTGCTCATGGAGGTGCTCAATACGAATGTACCCAAACAACTCTCATGAATCATTGGTCTTATAATAATTCAAAATGTGCAAAGTTTGTTGGATACATTTATCAGGTTGAAACAAGGAATCATAGTGGAGAAATTCATCAAGGAAAGGTAATAATCATATTCTTAATACAGTTGCATTACATTCCTATTATAAATATTTTGATATAATCCAATAATGATTACATACGTTTTTTCAGTTGGATGACGTACGAGCATTGTACAAGTCATTTCTTAAAAAACCATTTCCATATGAACATTGTTGGGAAATATTAAGAATTATGATCGCAAATGGTCTGAAAGCCTGTCTCAAAAATGGAAAAAAAGTAATAGCGACGCGAGTCCTGCTGCGTCTTCTCCCGCAACTCCCCAATCAGATAACATGAGGGACGACAATGAAAACCCCTCCCACAATGTTCAGCCAGTGTGTAGAAAGGCTTCGAATGAAAAGCTAAAGAAGAAAAATTACGACACAAACGTTGAAGAGACGCCATCATCTCGGGTTTTAGATGAATATAGACAAGAAAATTTTGATTTTGAACGTGCAAAAGCAGAAAGACAAGAAAGGGCGTTAGCTCAACATGATAGACAATTGCAGCTTGAGAAACGACTATACGAAGAGCGTATAATGCAAACGAACATAAGTGGAATGAATCCGACATTAGTTGATTATTATAACAAGTTGAAGATAGAGATTTATGCAAAGAAGGGATTTAATTTCTTGTACTTGTGGAATGTAGTCAATATTAATTTACTTTTGTGGAATGGAAGAAAATTGTAGTATTTTTTAATGAATGCATTACCCTATTAGTGCCTTTAATGGCATATTTTCTTTTTCTTTTTCTTTTTCTTTTTTTGGTTGGGTTTTACAAATAGAAAATTAAATTAAATATAGAAACTTAGAAGAGTAATTAATAGAAATATAAATATCAACTAAACCAAAAACAAATAAACACAACAACATCAAACAAGCACACCAAAAACAAGCAAACATAGAGGAAAAACATATAAACACACCAACATTAAAAAAAAAACACACCAAAAACAAACAAACATAGAGGAAAAACAAATAAACACACCATCATTAAAAAAAAAAAACAAATAAACATAGAGGAAAAACAAACATAGAGGAAAAACAAATAAACACACCAACATTAAAAAAGCACACCAACATCTTCCTACTCTTGGCCATGCCGCTGCCATAAGTGCTCAACGAGATCAGCTTGAAGTTGAGAATGTGTTCTTTTATCTCAAATTTGGTGTTGATTTTGAATAAATTATGCTAGTTCCTGCCTAGTGTTACACAAAATTGATACAGGCGTATTTGCCTCACTTCCATCGAAGTCAATATCCCCAGTACTTCCTTCATCCTCAATGATCATATTGTGCATTATTAAGCACGCCTTCATTATGTTTGCAAGAGTTTCTTCATCCCATAAACGTGCTGCTCCACGAACGATAGCAAAACGTGCTTGAAGCACCCCAAATGCTCGTTCTATGTCATTCCTTGCCGACTCTAGCTCAATAGCAAAGTGTTGGTTTTTTCGGCCTTGTGGGCATGAAATTGTTTTCACAAGTGTTGACCAGTTCGGGTATATTCCATCTGATAGATAATAGTCCATTGTGTACTCGTTCCCATTAATTGTGTAGTTGACTGGAAGACCACGTCCTTCGGCTAGTGCAGTAAAAATAGGAGATCACTCTAAAACGTTGATATCATTAAGTGATCATGGCATCCCAAAAAATGCATGCTATATCCACAAATCTTGGGAAGCCACAGCTTCCAAGATAATCATTGAGTCCTGACAATGACTAGTTTACATTCCCTTCCATGCACTAGGATAATTCTTCCACTTCCAATGCATGCAATCCTTCCCAACATTCCAGGGAAGCTGCGTTGTTCCCCGACTGCTAGTAATCTAGCATTGTCATTGGTTTTTGGTGCTCTTAGATACACATCACCAAAGACTATGACAATTATTTTCACAAACCTTCTAAGACTCTCAATTGCCTACTTTCTCTAATCCGCACACATTCGTCCACAGATTCTGCTGGAGAGCCATAAGCAAGTATTCTTAACGCGGTTGTTATTTTCTGAAGAGAAGACAAGCCGTGAACACCGTCAGCATCTCATTTTTTGACAAAACATGGATCACCTCGTTCCACCTCATTTCGACAAAACAAAGAACGATTCATTCAAAACCTTCGTCGAAATAGATTGTTAGGAAACACCGGATTTTCTAAGATATAATCTTGATATAATCTTTCATGACCTTCTGTAATACCCTGAATTTTTAGAGAGTATTAATAAATAAACTTCATTTCCATATACTTATATAAACTTTTCTTTTCATTGGTGGAATTTAGATACCAGTCAATTGACACTTGTTCCTAATCAATTGACACTTTTTGATACAAATCGATTGACATGTTCCCAATCGATTGTCATTATACCGAGTAAAAGTAATGACGTGGTAGCATCCCAATTGATTGCCATCTTTTCCAATCAATTGCCTTCAAATATCTGTTACCAATCGATTGCCATCTAAACCAATCAATTGGCATAAGCTGAGACAAGTTTTATTCTTTTCTTGAGAATTAAACGTGTGTCACTCTCAACCTCTATATATATGAGGGTATGCTTGGTCTTGGGGCCAGCTTGGCAGCCTTGAGAGAAAGAGAGACACATATATTGAGATATCTATATCTATATCTATATCTATATACACAAACACACACACTCACTGCCCTTGGCAGCTGGAGGAAGAGTAGAAGAAGGGAAGAAAGAAAAGAAGAAGAGAAGGAGAGGCAGAGGAGAAGAGAAAGAGAAGAAGAGAGAAGAAGCTTGAGTTTTAAACTCACACAAGCCAAACACACCCTTGGTGAGTCCTAACTCACTTGGTCCCTTTATATGAAGTCTTTACAAGTTTTTATGAAGCTTAAAGGTGTTTAATGCATGGTTTTTATGTTTATATATACTGCTTTTACAATCTGTTGGTGAAGACGGAGTGCCAATCGATTGGCATAATTACCAATCGATTGGCATAATTACCAATCGATTGCCATAAGTCTAGACCCAATCGATTGGATAGAATCCCAATCGATTGACATCCCAATCGATTGCCAATGTTACCAATCGATTGACATTGTTTCAGACCCAATCGATTGCCATGATTCTCAATCGATTGTTATAGTTTTATCTCAATCGATTGGACCTTATACCAATCGATTGGTATGGGCAGAACATGGATTCTTTTGCTTGTTTATTATATAAGAGGTTCGATTGTTCGTTTTTTGTTTTGGACTTCCGTTATGCAATTTTGGGCGGATCTAGGAAAATGTGACAACACAAATAAGTATGATTAAGAATAATGGGTTAATAAAATGACGTGAGATATTATGCGGTTCATGTATGAGTTCGATATCCGTTTCTTTTAATCAGAGTAGTCAGGCCACATTTGGGAATAGTCATGTGTCGATATTATAACATAACTTAGGTAGGTTTGGTAAGTTCCGGGGATGGTACGTGGATGGACATTTGGTCATGATATGCTCTTAAAAGTGGTGAGCTGTGCATATGCTCTTAAAGCGGTGAGCTGGACCAAGTAGTCCTAAGATAGACCGGATAATCTATGTTATGCTCTTAAAAGCGGTGAGCTATGTAATATGCTCTTAAAAGAGGTGAGCTGTGTAATATGCTCTTAAAAGCGGTGAGCTGTGTAATATGCTCTTAAAAGCGGTGAGCTGGGACGTCTGCTAGATGACGCTGAGTCGTGGCAATAGATGATATGCCTTATTCGAAACGTTGTGTCCCTGAAATGCGGTAAACAGGATACATTGTTCTTAAAAGCTGGGGACGGACTGACGTGGAGTCCATGACAAGCGGTGAGCTATACGTGTAATATGCTCTTAAAAGCGATGGACGGAATAAGGCGTATCCCTAGAGTTAAACAAGTAAGTCTGTTCATTCAGTCAAAATATGTTAATATCGATCTTAGAGTAACAAGACGATTGGTTGAGGTTGAATCAAGGAACAAGATATTATTATTATTATAGTAAGATGTTAACTCGTGCTTTCATAAGCTTCAGTTTACTTTAGATAACTAGTACTTTGTTAGTTTATATTCACTCAGCTCTCAGTAAGCTGACGGCCTTATTGCCTGGACTTTCCCCCGTCCAGACTATCCTGTATCTCATTTTTCAGGTGACGAAGTATACAACGATAGTTCCTATCCAGGAGGAGAATACACCGAGGATGGCCCCACTGATGATGGCTATGCTAGGGAGGACTATAACGCTGATGTTTACGCCAGCTGAAGACCTGGAGATAGTTTATGTTATTTCTGTTTAGTTGTTTTGTTATATTTGGTACTGGAGCATATGTTGCTTTCAAACCTTATATATCTTCAGCTGTAGCTTTACTTTTGTAATAACTCTAATGTTGGTAATATAATAGAATTCCTTTATATTACTGTGGGTTGTTCTTTCTTGTTGTGGACTAGAACTGCGTAGTGTGGAAGGTTAGTGACTTTCACCAGTCATTCCCTATGAACAGCGTGTATTTTGCCTTCGACTTTCTAATAGCTCATCTTCTATCACCACATTTGCTAACGACTCAAACTTGTTGTCCAAGTTAGAATGGAAATCTTCCAAAATGTTAGGAAAACGAAGCATAACATATGAAAGAGAGAAATTGAATTGAGACTAATGAAAAGTGTAGAAGTGATGGATTAAAACATAGGTGATAGGACTCATATTTATAGATAGATTTGGGTGAATTTTGAATTTTCAAAATTGGCGGTTAAAAATTAAATTTTTATTTGAGCGGCAAAATTTGAAATTTCAAAATTTGGCAATTTATTTTTATTTTTTTTTTTCAATTTTGAATCACATTTTTGCTGTTTTAAAAATTTTGAATTAACAAATTTTGGCAGGACAACTTTTGAAATTTCAATTTACCGGATTAGTTTTAAAATTTGAATTTTCATTTCATTTCTAGAAATATTAAAATTATTTGAATGAAAAATATAGAAAATACAAAAAGAAAAGAAATGTCTAGTCATTTATGCCTTGTGTGGTTGGAGGAGATTTGATAAATTGCCTAGCCACTTTACTAGCCAAAATTGTTTTTTGCCTAGTGCTTTGACCTTTTACCCTTGGAGTTACTCTAAGGGGATTCGAACCCTCAATCTCCTCACTAGAAAGAGAGATGTCATACCAATTGGGTAAACCCGCTTAATAACTTGACAATTTTCTACATATTCAACGATAAAGCTTAGGATATAAAAGCTTATAAACAAATTCCACTAAAGGTGAATATTTAGTTGGCAGAATGCGACCCAACAACTTTAACAAGGTGAATCCTAAACAAGGTAGAATGTCACGTGGTTAAGTGAAAATTTTCTACTGAAAATAATCACTTAATGCATTCTATTTCAGTAGTTGAAGCACTATTTTCGGTATTACAAATTCAATCACTTAAAATATTCAGTACTTAAAATTCAACACTTAATTTTTAGTTTTATCAAATGCACCCTAATTTTTTTTTACGGGTAATGTGAAGTTTTCGGTGGTTTTTTGGGTGCTTTTTCAATTAAGTGATATGTTATCAAACGCACTAAAAAAGAGTAACTGTTGAATCTTTTCATTTTCAGCGCTTAATTGGTTTATCAAACATAACATAGTAAAAAACAACCCAAACACAGAATATAAAAAAGGACAGCTAGAGATATATCTCTTGTCAATTAAAAATTTAACAAAAAATACCTCCAATATCTGCATTTAATCAAAAATCCCTTATCTTTGACAAAATGACAAAACTGACATGCACCCAAACATTTCCCACATTTTCCCCGGCCCAAGTTTTCACGCGCCATGCTTTTGCGGCCGCTCATACGGTATGAGCACTGTACCGTATGATATTCTAAATTAAAAAAATATTTTGCAACTTTAAATTTCTATAACTTTTGACATACAACTCTATTTTTTTCAAATTTTATACCGTTGGAATCGTGCCGACGAGAGTTACAAAACTAGTACCATTGTTGATATGTTTTGAGCAAAAAAAAAAATTTTAAATCTTACATGCCTTGTGTAACTGAAAATTTCACAAAATTATTTTCAACAATTTTGACCGTTATTTTGTGAAATTGTCAAATTTCATAAGCTTTGTTTTTTTTTTTTTTTTTTTTCAAAATTTCTTCAAATTTCACAAACTTTTTTGTGAAATTTCACAAATTTGTGAATTATTAAATTTCAAAAAACTTGTTTTTTTTTAATCAAAATTTCTTCAAATTTTACAAAACTTTTTTTTGTGAAAATTATTTTATGAAATTTCACAAAACTACTTTTGTGAAATTTCATAAAACTCTAAATTTTATTTCAAAATTTCTTCAAATTGAAAAAAAAAGTTTTGCTCAAAATATATCAACAATGGTACTACTTTTGTAGCTCTCGTCGATACGATTCCAGTGATATGAAATTTGTAAAAAATGGAGTTGTAGATCAAAAGTTAGAAATAGTTAAAATTTTAAAATATTTTTGAAAATAAAGACTACTATAATACAGTCACTCACACGATATGAGTGACTAAAATGTTTGAGATATGCTGAACCAACGCGTGGGACAAACTTGAGCATTGATTAAAAATATTCTGAAAGGGACATTTGACTAATGTACTTAAAAAAAAAAAACGAGTCCTTTGAACTTTTTATTGCTAATTAAAGATAAAAAAGCCGGCGAGCCGTCACGACGTGGTCTTAATTTGACTTCCTTTCCTCTCTCTCTCTCTCTCTCTCTCTCTCTCTAACGCCATCTCTCTCTATCCCCCAAAATTGACTCCCCCTCTTCCCCTTCTCTCTCACTCTTCCTCTGTCTCATTCACGGCAGATATTTAGTTCTCTCTCTCTCTGTGCAATTATTTTACCAAGTTTCTCAGCTCCTCCAGCTCCTAAAAAAGAAGCTACCTTCATCCCAAATTGCATTCATCAATGAACAAATTGCAGTGCTAATAGTAATACTGTGGGTTGAACTTGAGTATATGAGGATGTACTACATATACATCATTGTTGTATTGAATTTGCTGCGATTCGTACAGTGCCAAGTTGGCGGCAATGACTTCAGTCAAATTGACAACCCTGCGGTTCTTCCATTCCTCACGCAGGTCGTCTATAGCCAACTCTCCAATCTCACCTCCGAAATTCTCGTCAGTCAACTCACCGCTCAGTCCAAATTCTGCATCAAGGATCCGTAAGTAGTCATTTCACTTTAATCTCAATGTAAATCTCCGTTTGGTTGCTGAGAAAATGCCTAAGAAAATAACAAAATATGTTTTTTTTTTCAGGGAAGCTGATTGGGACCGTGCATTCAATTTTTCTTCTAATCTCACATTCTTGACTTCTTGCATCCAGAAAACTGGAGGTACGAGAGCAGGTTACATTTTGGGTTCCGTTTGGTTGCGAGCTAAGAAAATTTTGAAGGAAAATATATTGCAATTTTATTTTAATTAGGATTTCTTGCATAATAAAGCTAAAGATGTGATTGCTTTAATTTTAACTCCTTTTGCTCACAAGTATAAAACGTAAGAAAAGACTAGAAATTGCAAATTTGACTTCAATTGACATGTTGGGAATTTTAGGATATATAAATGACTGTTACTTAACCTTGGCTAGTACAAATTTTCAGCTTAACTTATCTGTCTTGGATAAACAAAAGAGAGCATACACTCAACTGTATAAACCTCTGTCCCAACTTTTTAGTACTAACTATGTAATCTTTGGAATTCCAGTCTTTGGGAAAAACAATACAAGACAACTTATTAAATTTACCCCTTTTCCCTTTTCCTTTTCCTTTTCTTGTCTCCATAGTAATTGAAAGTGCAAGGGGCACTTAGGTAGACATACATCCCTGGGCAAAGGCGCAACACGTAAAAGAAGAAAAGAAAAAGAAGAAAAGAAGAAGAAGAAGCTTGGACCTGAGCAAAGCAATACGCACTTCTAAAAGTAATTACAAATTAAATACACTGAGTCAAATACAAAGAACTCAAAGTAAATACAGATATATAAAATTACTAAAGCATTGAAGCAAATGAACATTTGGGCCTTTTAGCTCAATTCTCATTTGGCCATTTAGTAAGTCGCCTCTCTGGTGCTTAAATAGTCTATCTTAGAGTAATGCAGTAATTATCCAAGTATGAAACTACCATAAATTTCAAAAATTAATTTACATCTAGATTATTTATACACTTCTCTTTCTCTATTTTCTTTTCCTTCTCTAAAATTTGTGAACTAAATAGAGAGTTAGTGTTGCTCACAAAGAAGAATAGTGGAAATTGCAATAGAGCTAATAAGAGTTGGGTTTAAACTTGAGCTTCAAGTAAGTCTTATCCTTAGGTGCGCAGAAGGCGCAATTTTAATAGCAAAGCTTGTATCTAGAGCAAGGTAGGTGAAATTGTGGATTCGTTTACTGAACTTTCTATTTTAATATTAAAGTTGATGTGAAAGTTTAGGGGCATGTTTGGTAGGCAGGAATGAAATATGAGATGGTCATTCCCTGTTTGAATTGATTCTTGTGTGTGGTATAACTAGATACAGTGGAATAAGCATTCCTTTTTGAATTGCTATTCTTACTTAAGTAGGAATTCGCATTCCTTGCCAAAACCTAGGGAATGCCTATTCCATTCTTACAAGAACGACTACGATTGTAAAACATAAAACTTTGTGCTTAAATATAGTTTGTAAAATATTAAATATTTAGATTAAATGTTATTAAGTACTTGCAAAATTCTTAAGTGTTTTAAATTTAAATATCGGCTTAAGGTATTTGATAAATTAAATATTTGACTATATTCCTTGAAAATATTAGACTATTATAAATTTATTTTTTAAAATAGATTAGACAATAAGTTGGACTAGGAAGTGTTAAAAATATTAGTGTAAAATATTATTGCATCAAAAACTAATTCATACTAAAAAATTTAAGCAGATTGTACATTTGAAAAATGTCTCTTAAGAATATTCAATATTAACTTATTTGAGTTAAACTTGTAACAATATTAATATTCATAAAAAATGTTCCAAGATATTTCATAAAATGTAGGTATAAACCAAGAAATTTTTATAGAAGGAGTTGGTTCTTTTTACAAAAAAATATGAAATATTTTATGAATAGTAGGTAATACATGATGGATAATTGACCTATAAATGTTTTCTACAAATATTAAGTATTTTACTTAATTTAATTCCATCCCATTATTTGGACTTTGTTCAAACCAAAGTGGAATGTAATTGGCATTTCATTCCTGAGAATTTAGCCAAACATAGGAATGGAATGACTATTCCTAGTGCATTCATCTTTCATTCCATAGAATTTAGGCAAACAAAGGAATGGAATGACTATTCCTTGTCCATTCATCTTTCCTTCCATTCCTCAGCCTATTCCATTCCAGCGTACGAATGGAGCCCCAATGATTTTGATAGAAGAAAGATTTTGAGGCTCCAATTATTAACTTATCTGCACTCTGTTTGGTTGACTCAATTTCGTTGGTAAACAATTCAAATATTGGGTTTTGATTACTGTTGTGTCAGACTTAAGCAATTTACTTGAACAGCTCATAATGGCAGGATATATATTTGCAAGGATGGTTGACATACCGAGTTTCTACACATATGATAAGTTGTTAGTGGAGCTAAGATTATGCTCTTTATTGTTCAGTGCCTTCGTCGGTTAGACCACTAGGGCCATGAAGGAACTGAGTTGAAAACTTGAGAGTCATGCAAAGCAAGGCACTAGAAACATCTAATAGAAGATCTGAGTGCTAAACACTTTCTGTTGATTGGCTAGGTGCCAATTTTGTGTTAAATAAGAACAAATACTCTTATCAGCCATAATTTCATCCTCTCACATATGTTGATTGTTTCAACAGGAGATATTACACACCGCTTGTGTACAGCAGCAGAAGCTAAGTTCTACTTCAGTGATTTCTTTGCAAGGAACACCAATTCCCTGAAACTTAACAGGAATTGTAATTTAACCACTTGGGTTTCTGGTTGTGAGCCAGGATGGGCATGTAGTGCTGGCCCAAATCAGGACATTGACCCAAAAAACTCACGGGATATACCTGCTAGAACTCAAGATTGTCAGGCCTGTTGTGAGGGTTTCTTCTGCCCTCGTGGTATTACTTGCATGATACGTAAGTATTTGACTATCCAACATATGCTTTCTTCGTGAATGACTTAAGTGACTGTGTCTGTTGAAATATTTGTTAGCAATTTAGATGGTAAGCGTAATTCAAATTTTTTATTTTTTTTTTCCTTTCAGTTTGTCGTATAATTCATTGCAAATCCTGGTCATGGTGTTCTATTCCCATAATAATCTGGTGGCAAATTGCATCCCAACCGATCATAGAGTTGTCTCATTGACCTAAGACAAATAACCACGCTCCAATGAAAATACAAGAATGAGAGGAAACAATTTAAGGCACTGTACATCAGCTAAAACTCCTAGAAGCTTAACAAGAATTCACCATTCGGGTCTTATATAAAATCTAGTCTCAATGCAACAGAAATTGCTTGCTTTGACACTCATACACAAACTAGTCGACAACCCGTGCAAATGCATGGGAATATTTATAAAATAGCAATGCCGATCAAACCAACAACTTAAATCTATCGAATATGTATAGACGAAACCACAAAATAAAAAAATAAAAAAAATTCTTGAAATACCTTCTACTATACTTCTGTAAACTTTGTAATTGTTAATTTAATAACACTTGAAACACCAAATGAAAAGATACCTTATGACAAATTTTTCCATCACCTTTGTCAAGGAAGTTTTGATATTTTATAATAGAAAAGAATAATAAATGTTGCATTTTTTTAGGTTAGAATATGAAATGTTTACTCTACCATTTTTCCTTTTTGATGAAATATTATTTTTTGAGCAAAATAGATTTATCTGGCATGAAGCAACTCCATTCTTATGAATTGTTACTTACAAAAGTAACGATGATGCCAAATTTTGGGTGTACAGTAAGAAGAAAAAGACAAGAGAACGTGTATGTGGTTCGGCCCTGTTAATGAAGAGACCTACGTCCACGTGGTGTGTCTGAGCACTTTCACTAAATCAGAAAGTGACCAGAGACCCTTGGTGAACCAACAATAGACTGGCACTACCAGAGGTCGACTGAGCGGTATGCTACCTATCTACTGTGTAAATAGTTCGATTCCCTCAATGGGGAGGGAGAGGTCACTTTTATAACTGCAAGAGACCTTCCCGTACATGGAAACTGCACCGATAAGGTAACATAATCGGATATAGGTTTGATTAGCATAATCCACGCGAGTTTCCTAATGCGATTAGGAAACTATCTTTACGCTCCATTAGTCTTCTAGTTGATTTAGGAAACTTCTAGATGAAGCTGAATTGCGTCTCCAAGCTGGCCTGAGTTGTCCTTCGAGGAGTTGGCCCAGGTGGTGTTCTCGACCCGTTGGCTTGGTTGTTGGTCCAGTCGGGATGACCGTGCCTCCCGACTGGGTGCTACTCGATGTGGTCACCTGCTCTTATTGGTTGAATATTTTTGTACATTTCAGTTGCCCCCCATTTTCAAGGCTAAATTGGTGCTTCATTGAATGAGGCTTGGAAATTGGTGTAGCTCGGTAGAACTGCTCGGCATCGGACCGATTGCTTTAGCGATCCGGGTCGACATCCCGTTATGGTCAGCTCGGGAGCTCGGGATCCAACTTGCCACGTGCCACATGGGGGTTGGTCTGGTCAGGATCCAACCAGGTTGGTACTAGGGTAACCAGGCCGTCACAGTTGAATCGAACCATCAGGTCGTCATTAAATGCATGTGCCTTTTGAGGTGTCGCTACAGTTGCCCGAGGCGCCAGCTGTCGGGCATTTAGGCGGGAAATCTTCTTGGCTATTGGATCTGGGATCATCTGGACCGTTCGTGCAGTTTATATAAGAGACACTTGGGAACTTTCATTTCCCTCTGCTGTGCTGACAGAAAAAGCCGAGCGGTTATAGAGAAAAAGCGTCCGGTCAAGCATCCCGAGCTCTTCCCTGCATTTCTTTCTTGTAAGTCTTCGTTCCTCATTCCTTGTCATTCATTGCACTTTTCCTTCTCTTTTTCTATTGTTTTCATTCTCGAGCGAGTCTGGAGAGTAGGAGTCCTGCCGGTTTCGTAAGGGAGTGGGACTTCTTTTTTTTTTTTTTTTTGTTTAGATTTTGCTCTTTTCTTAGGGCGGGAGGTTCTCTTTAGCCCGTTCGGTCGGCGTGTCTCGGGACCGTCCTTTTTGAGTGCTATCTGACAACCAGGACTATTTTCTCCTTACCGTTTAGGCTTGTAGATCGTGCTCCTTTGTATCTTAGGCTAGTGGTTACGGACCCATATTTATGCCGACAACAGCTCCCCCAACCTGTAGCAGGGGCTTTAGACATGTGCCATTCCTCCTTTAACTCTTCTTCCTAGTCGGAAGAACATTCGGGCTCGGGTAGCCCCAGTACCAGTGCAGGCCCCCCCTCATTAACCCCTTCGGACCACAATAGTGAGGGTAGAATTCCCGTCCGACTATCGGACGAGGAAGGGGGCCAGCGATATGTTAGAGGTTTCCGAGTCACAGAGGTCGGGCAATGAAGCGTCGGTCTCGGACAGGCCTGTTGTGTATTTTTCCCGTATGGGGACTTCCAGTAGTTTGCTCGTGTCAGACTTAGATAGGATTAGGCAGAAGTTCGATTGTTTCGACGGCTTCTTCCTTGCAGTGCCGGCCGGTGATGCCCACGTGCACCGATCTGGAGATGTCACCCTTTACGAGGATGCGTTGCTCGCTAGCCTTTGTACCCCCCTTTTGCCTGGGACTTGCTGATATACCTCGGCATTGCCCCTGGGCAGCTCGCCCCTAATGGTTGGAGATTCCTGACGGGGGCCATCAACCTTTGGCCCCAAATCTTCGGCGGCTGTGGCTGTTCTCGCTATTTGGGGAGGTCGGCTTCTTTTCCCTGAGCGCTCTGCAGGGAAGGAAGATTATAGACAAATGCCCGAGTACTAACAAGGGGTAGAAGAGGAAGTTCTTCAAGGTATCCACCCTGGGGTTTTGTGAGGAGGCTCCAGGAGTTCCCTTACCGACCATTTGGAAGGGCGTGTTGAGGGGTAAGGCTTTAAGTATTGAGCGTACTTTCTTTGCTTCATACTCATTTTACGAACACTGATTAACTTTTGTTTATATTTTCAACGAGATCTGTCGATCCACCAAGCATCCACGATGATTGTAAGGACTGGATAAAGGCGCTAGCCCAGGATCCTGTCAACATTATTGACGTGTTGACCCGGACAAGAGCCCGGACAGTTACCTTTGAGACCTCCAGAGTCTTTGAAGCACCGGTTTTTCTTCCTATCATTCCTGGTAAGCTTCTAGTTCTCGAATCTACTTCTTCATATCCTCCCTCGTCGTTGACTCACCTCTTTTTCCGATTCTATAGAGATGGCCCCAGGAAAGACCTCGTGGCCCTGAGGGAGAAGGAGGCCGTCACCGTTGCCGCCGCCCGGGCGGGTCAGAAAAGAAGGAGGGCCGATGCGGCCGTCGGCCCACAACTCCGGCGGCTGATACACGGGCCAAGAGAGGTACTGGTCGGGACATCGGTCCCTCTGGTTGAGGTGGTTCCGACTGGTATCCCGCGGTGGAGTTTGAGGAGGAGACCCGGAGGAGGATACGGGCTGCCCTCCTCCTGAGCCAGATTCAGAGGTACGAGGGCATGGCTCCCCAGGTGCTTGTGGGATGGCTTTACAGCCTCTTTAATTTGGTAAGTGGTTTACCTTTTTTTTCCTCTCTCTCTCTCTCTCTCTTTTACTCTCGGTGATTGACTGGCTTTTGTCCCTTTTTCCAGGCTGTTGTCTGGCTATCGAGGTTGAATCCTCTCTGCCCGGGCTGGCTGAAAGGGCGGCTACTATTGAGGCTGCTCTTCTCAAGGAGAGGGCGGCTCTGGAGGCTAAGAAGTCTGCCCTGGCTGCGGAAAAGGAGAAAACCAAGGCATTGGACTTGAGTTTGGGAGCGGCTTAGGCGGAGCCGGAAACCGCTCGGGAGGGCATGGTGGCTGCAGAGGCCGAGAAGAAGGCCATGGCTGAGGCCTCGACTGCTCGGGAGGAGGCAAATAAGGCGGTAGAGGAGGACTTCGATGCTGACTTCTTTCAGGGCTTCGCTGACCTGAAAAGGAGGGTGGCCGCAGACCACCCCGAGTGGGATCTCACGATTTACTCGGGGGTTAAGTCCCATTTTTGGGACGCAGGGTCTCCTCCCGCTGAGGAGGTTGTTGCCGACGGGGCCGCTGCTGAGGAGGAGGCTCCTGTTGGAGAGGTCAAGGAGAACGAGGATGAGGTAGTCATTGTGGACTGTCCTCAGCAATGAGCCTGCCCGAAAACAAGGAGGCGTATTGCCAGACAAAAGAAGGTAGTGAAGATTTTTTCAAGACCTGCATCTGGACCACTTCGAACTATTGCTCCCGACCTGTTTTGTGTTTGTACACATGTATTTTTTTTTTTTTTGTTTTGGGTGGCTACTATAATTGCCCTCTAGGCATTGTACATTTTCTGAACTAGTAATGACAAAGGCCCTTTGAGGTCACTTTTTGTGTCAATTGTTGTTCGTACTTTGCACTTTTATTGCCTATATGTAATTAATTGCCCCTGCCCAACCAGTTGTTAGCCTCATTTAGATCCTGCTTTTAGCAAAAGGTTTGAAACTGTGACTGGTAGAGAGCACTCGGTCTTCTGAGGACATGTAAAATCTTGGAATTTTTCAAGCTGTTGGCACTTAGAACATTCCAGGATTGTAGGTCCTGGCCGGGGTGTTTGTGGAGGCTCGGGACGGACAGTTTGACACAGGGCTCATGCCTGGGAATTCTTTGAGTCCTGTAAGTACCCGCTCGGACTAGTAGGTGCTTTGGGAATAACTCATGAGTTTATACTTGATTAATCCTGGCTCGTACAACTCACCGATGTGAACTCTGGCATAGTAGGCACTCGGGGTTGTCTAAGGACTTGTACTTAGTTAACCATAAAGCCTGTGAATGCTCGGTGTGATTTCCTGTTAGTGTATTACTCCCTTCTGCCTCCCAAACGCTTGGTAAAGCAGGTGTTATAGGGTAATTATTGTAGGGAACTGACCTAGGATGTTGAGGTTCTAACGTCATTTGACTCCTCTATCATGGGTCACCTAGGGGGTTTCTCCCCATCGTAGTTTATGGACCTAAGTGGAATTGTGCCTCAGGGGTGATCCTGAGGCCTTTTTTGTGCCTCGGGGGTGATCTCGAGGCCTTTTTGTGCCTCAAGGGTGATCTTGAGGTCTTTTTTTTGCCTCGGGAGTGATCTTGAGGTCTTTTTCTATCTATCAGGGAACACTGTTTGCAAGAATAATCCTTTATTTAATCTGGGAAATGTTATGAATGCTCAGAGAGAGCTACAACTTAATCATTAAAGAAAACATGCGATCCCTAACGAACCCTAACTTCGATTTACTGGTAGTATTTCGTAGATGCTCCACATTCCAAGGGCGTTGTAAATCCTGCCCCTCTAGCGTTTGCAACTAATAGGTTCCGGGCCGGTTGACCTAGGTGACCTTGTAGGGTCCTTCCCAGTTTGGCCCTGACTTCCCATGATTAGGGTTTTTGGTTGACTGCTTTGAGGACCAGGTCTCCCACTTGGAAACTGCGATGTTTTCCTTTCTTATTGTAGTACTGGGAGACCCTCTGCTTGTTGGCTGCCATTCGGAGATACGCTGAATCCCTTTTTTCTTCCCCTCGAAGAGCATCTTCATTATCCTGGTTGCTACGGTAGTGAGCCACTCGGTGAGTCGGTAGCTGAAGCTCGGTCGGGACTACCACCTCATAGCCGTAGGTGAGCGAGAACGGGATCTCTCCAGTAGCCTCTCGGGGCGTGGTACGGTAGGTCCACAGAAGGCTCGGCAACTCCTCTGCCCATAGTCCCTTTGCTTTTTCAAGTCTCTTTTTGATGGATTGCAAGATGGTACGTGTTGGAAGATATGAGAAACCACCCCATATTTTATTGTAATCTCATTAGTAATGAAATGATTTTATTTTATATGATTGGGATGTAAATCCCATGATTTATGGGATGGGATATCATTTGATTTGATATTATCTCTATCTCCACCCTATATATATGGGTGTGAGTCTTGTAATCAAAGTATCAGTTAAGAGAATACAAGATGTAGTCCTTTGGGCATCTCTTGTCTTCTCCTCTTTCTTTTACTTTTCCCTACAATTCTATTTTTCTACTTGGTATCAGAGCCACTTTCCTTGGTTTTTTGACCGCTTCCGCTATTATCACCCAATTACGAGAGTCATTCTTTGCCTATCTCATATTTTCTGATTTCTCTTTCTGGTTCCGCACCATAGTCACCCTTTTCAATCTTCGATTTTGATTTACATTCCTACCTTCAGTTTGAGGGGGAGTGGTAAATATATTATGGTGACCGATATTTCCGTTTTTCCGGTGACTTCCATTTTTCCGTTACATCTAGTGTTCTTTGGGTCTTCTGGTGATTTATTGCGGATGATATTTTCCCACAATAACACCCTCTATTGGTGAATGATATTTTCCACCCTTACCCATTTGTTTGAACAAGACGTTGGCCTTTCTCTCTGGTGATTTTTTGTGGTTAATATTTCCCACAATCTCATCTTTTATTGGTGGATGATTTCTCCACCCTTGCTTGCTTGTTTGAACAAGAAATTGGTCTCTTTGGTGATTTATTGTGGTTGATTGTTTCTCACAATCTCACCATTTCATTGGAGGATAGTATTATTCACCCTTGTCCATTTGATTGGGTGGTCTTTGTAGTTTTAATATTATCTTCATGTTAGACACTTCATCAAGTATTTCTGTGCCAACTTGAGGGGGAGTGTTGGATGATATGAAAAAATCACCCCATATTTTATTGTAATCTCATTAGTTATGAAATGATTTTATTTTATGATTGGGATGCAAATCAAAAGAATTGGGAAAAGGTTAAATCTATTATTTACATCCCAAAGTTTATATAGATTACAAGAGAGCAAGAAAAAGGAAAGAGAATAAGAGAAAATAAAAGACAATAAATAATATCATAACTATGGTCAACATGACCCATAAATATAAGAATAAAATCTAGAATTAATTCCTAATTCCAACACTCCCCCTCAAGCTGGAGCGAAGACATTGACAAGCCCAAGCTTGCTAAGAGAAGATTGAAGAAGCGTTGGACCAACAGACTTGGTAAACATATCAGCAGTTTGATCGGAAGAGGGAACAAAACTTGGTACTATTACTCCAGATTGAACTTTCTCCCGAATGAAATGGATATCAACCTCAATATGTTTAGTTCTCTCATGAAGAACAGAATCAGAAGACATCATAATGGCAGATTTATTATCACAAAACAAGGTGGATGATCCTGCCTTGAGCCATGGCACGATGCTCAGCTTCAGCAGAAGAACGTGAGACAACAGCTTGCTTCTTACTCTTCCAAGATATAAGATGACAACCATAAAAAGTACAAAAACCAGAGGTCGAGCGTCTGTCACTCCTAGAGCCTGCATAATCTGCACCTGTAAAGCAGGAGAGACCTGACTGTATTCCTGCTTTAAAGAAAAGCCCAAGACCAGGACAAGTCTTGAGATACCGAAGAATGTGATAAACAGCATCCAAATGAGAAGTACGCGGTGAATGCATAAATTGGCTCACAACACTAACAGATCCGGTCTTTTGTTCGTCAGATAGATGAGACGACCCACAAGTCGTTGGTACACAGAAGGATCGGGCAAAAGCTCTCCCATTTCCGCAGTTAACTTAAGGTTTGGATCCATAGGAGAGGAGGCAGGCCGACACCCAAGCATAGCCGTGTCCTGAAGAAGATCAAGAGAGTACTTCCGCTGAGACAGAGAGATACCCTGGCGAGACCTAGCAACCTTAATACTAAGAAAGTAACGAAGAGGACCCAAATCCTTAACATCAAAGGACGTACTGAGATCACGCTTCACTTGAGCGATACCAGATGCATCATTGCCAGTAATAATAATATCATCCACATATACTGAGACAATAATACACCGTCCCTGAGACTGCCGACGAATAAAACACGTGTGATCTGAATGGCACCGAATAAACCCCATGCAGAGGACCACGTCACTGAAGCGACTAAACCAAGCATGAGGAGATTGCTTTAGGCCCTAGAGAGACTTGTGGAGGCGACAAACCTTCCCAAAACACTCCCCCTGAGCCCGAAAACCTGGTGGGGGATCCATATAAATAGTCTCAGTCAAGTCTCCATACAGAAAAGCATTTTTGACATCGAGTTGGTGAAGGGGCCAGGAATAAGATGCTGCTAAAGAGACCAGAAGACGAACAGTAGTTAACTTGGCCACAGGGGCAAAAGTAGCACCAAAATCTTTACCAGGAATCTGAGTAAAGCCCTTAGCAACCAAACGAGCCTTATATCGATCAATAGTCCCATCGGCCAAATGCTTCAGGCTAAACATCCATTTACAGCCAACTGTGCGCTCACCCGCTGGAAGAGGAACAAGTTCCCACGTCTGATTACCCTGAAGAGCATCCATTTCCGTTTTCATAGCAGCCACCCACTTAGGATTCTGGAGGGCCTCATGAACAGTACGAGGAATGGAGACCGAATCCACTTTACTAAGAAAGGACTGAAAAGAAGGAGACAAGCCCTGAAAGGAAATATACTGGGAAATAGGATGGTTAGAACTTTCAGATAAAAGAAAGCGAGCAGGAGGGCGACGAACCCGAGTAGGATAACGGGGAGAAACAATTTCAGGAGTAACATCAGAAGATAAAGGAAGAGGGATACCTGAATCCGGAGAAGACGTCGGCAGGGGATCAGAGGAGCGTGGGCGACGGGAGTAAACCTGCAATGGATCATTGGTGACAACAGGGGGCAGGGAGTCACCGGTGGAGTCTAGAATAGGAACAGGACGGGGTAGAATAGACTCATCGGACACAACTGGCTCCACTGGTGCCTGCCCTACAGAAGAAGAAGAACCTGGAAAAAAAGGAACAGTTTCCAGAAAAGTAACATCCAGAGAATGGTATAAATGACGGGTAACAGGATCATAACATCGATACCCCTTTGACATAGACGAGTACCCCAAGAAAACACAACGAACAGCCTTATTATCAAGTTTTGTGCGAGTAGGACTCCTATTTTGAACGAAACAAGTGCACCCAAACACACGTGGTAAAATATTAAAGAGAGTGACATCAGGCTTAAGACAATGAAGGGGTGCCTTCCCAGCAAGAACACGACTGGGAGTACGGTTAATAAGATAGGTTGCAGTGAGAACTGCCATGTGCCAAAAATATTTCGGGACATTCATACCACACAAAAGGCATCGTACCACAGACATGATGTAGCGGTTTTTACGTTCCGCTACACCATTCTGTTCAGGGGTGTAGGGACAGGTAAGTTGTTGAAGAATTCCATCTTTATTAAGAGCCGCCCTAAAGTCATCAGTGATATACTCACGACCATTATTTGAGCGTATATTACGTACAACAGTATGAAATTGAGTTTTAATCATTTGCAAAAAATTTCGAAAGTGTGTAAAGACTTCAGATTTTCTTTTCATAAGATAAACCTAAGTACAACGAGTATAATCATCAATAAAAGTGGCATAGTAACGATGCTGGGATAAGGCCGTGACAGGGGAAGGGCCCCAAACATCTGAGTGAATGAGATCAAAGGCACTGGGTGTCCTATGCATGCGTGGAATATAAGAAGTGCGAGTATGTTTAGACAATTCACAAACCACACAATTAAAATGAAAATCCTTGCAAGCTTTATTCAAAGAGGGAAACAACCAACATAAGTATTGAAAGTTTGCATGTCCTAGACGAGTATGCCACAAATCTAAAGTTTTAAGACTAAAAACATAGTTATTAGAATTGTCGCCCGTTATCGCTGATTAGTACTAGGGGCACACCGAACCTGCTAAGGATGTTTCTTTCCACAAAATTTTTCATTTTCTTCTCGGTTATTGTGGTCAACGGCTCGACCTCCGCCCATTTGGTGAAGTAGTCGACTGCTATAACGGCAAACTTGGCTTGACCCTTTGCCATGGGGAGCGGTCCAACTATGTCGATGCGCCACTGAGCGAACGGCCGGGGGCTAAGGATCAGAGTTTGTGCTTCCGCCGGGCAGTTGATCATACTTGCAAACCTTTGGCACTTGTCGCACCTCTTCGAATAGTCCTCTGAATCCCGGGCCATGGTGGGCCAATAGTAACCTTGCAACAGGGCCCTTCTGGATAAGGCCTGACCTCCAACGTGGCTCCCGTATACACCTTTGTGAATTTCTTGCAGAATGCTCTTAACCTGAATCGGGTGAATGCACCGAAGGTAAGGAATGGTAAATCCTCTCTTATAAAGCACACCGTCGGCGAGGTGGTACCTTGCCGCTCGGTATTTGACTGTCATGCTTCGGCTTTGTCAGTCGGAAGGTTTCCACTTGTGAGGAACGTTACTATTGGGTTCATCCATTTGGGCCTGTATCGACCGGGTCTATCTCTATGCCTTCTGGAACAGACACACTGGGCTCGGGCAGGTATTTCACCCTGAATCCCTGTAGATCCGATTCTGACGATGATGCTAGGCGAGCTAACCGAGCGGCTTATGTGTTCTCTTCTCTCGCGATCTGAGTGATAGACAACCCTTTAAGCTCGCTGCTAATCTTTCTGACTAGGGCCAAGTAGGCCACCATACTGTCCTCTTGAGCCTTGTACTGCTGCAAGACTTGATTTACTACCAGTTGAGAGTCACTGTGTATTTTAATCTGCCGGGCACCAATCGAGGTAGCCAGCTATAGCCCGACCAATAGGGCATCATACTCTGCCTCATTGTTTGATGCCTGGAACCCAAACCTAAGAGCATACTCGAGGTGGATCCCCTCGGGCGTGATCAGGATGATTCCCGCCCCGCTGCCTTGTTTGTTAGAGGATCCATCTACATAGAGCACCCAGGTCGGTATCCTGGGCTGTAGTTCGGGCGGTAACTCAGGCGGGGTGGATTCCTCGATTGAGTCCTCTGGTTAGGTGAACTCAACAAGAAAATCTGCTAAGGCCTGTCCTTTAATTGCCGTCCGAGGTCTGTAGATTATCTCGAACTCTTCTAATTCCAACGCCCACTTCATAAGTCTCCCGAACGTCTCGGGCTGGCACAGTATCTTGCACAGGGGCTAATCTGTGAGGACTACTATGGTATGAGCTTGAAAATATGGGCGAAGTTGCCGAGCTGAGGTGATGAGGGCGAAGGCGAGCTTCTCTATATGGGAATACTGGCTTTCTGTGCCTTGAAGTGCCCGGTTGGTGTAGTATACTGGGTACTATACCCCATGCTCTTCTCTGATTAGAGCCGAGCTTACCCCCTAGGGTGATACTGCCAAATAGAGAAATAATTCTTCCTTCGGAATGGGTGTTGAGAGTAGAGGAGGCGATGTCAGATACATCTTGAGTTCTTGGAACGCCTTCTCACACTCTTCCGACCACTCGAAGGCTTTGCGAAGGATTTTAAAAAATGACAGACACCGGTCGGTTGCTCGGGACACGAATCTGTTAAATGCTGCCACCCGCCCCTCCTAACTCTGAACTTCCTTTGTTGACCTGGGTGACCATATGTTGATGATGGCTTAAATCTTCTCCAGATTGGCTTCGATTCCCCGTCTGCTGATTAAATGTCCCAAAACTTGGCGGATGAAACCCCAAACGCACACTTTCCTAGGTTTAACTTCATCTGGTATCTTCTAAGGATGCTGAATGCCCTGGCCAAATGCTCGAGATGGTCGGGTTCATCCTGGCTCTTGACCAGGAGGTCATCCACGTATACGTCCATAGTTTTTCCAATTAAGTCTTTGAACATGTGATTAACTAAGCGCTGGTAGGTTGCTCTGGTGTTCTTGAGGTCGAAGGGCATCACTCTGTAGCAGTAGGTTCCTCGGTCGGTACTGAAGGAAGTCTTCTCTTCATCATTGGGGTGCATACGGATCTGATTATACGCTGAGTAAGCATCTGTAAAGGAAAGGAGTGAGTGACCTGTAGTTGCGTCTACCAAGATGTCTATCCTGGGCAGCGGGTAGCAATCTTTGGGACTACCCTTGCTCAGGTCGGTAAAATCTATACAGAGCCTCCACTTTCCGTTACCCTTCTTGATTAGGATAATATTTGCCAACCAGTCGGGATATTGTACTTTACGGATTGATTGCACTCTGAGAAGCTTTCGGACCTCCTCACGGACCGCCTCTTGCCTTTCCGGGGCCATGCCCCTCCTCTTTTGTTTAACCGGGCGAAAGCTCGGGTCATTGTCGAGTTGGTGAGACATGACCCGAGGATCAATTCCGGGCATGCCCACAAACTGGCTGACAAACAACTTGCTGAGCTCCTTGAAATAGTCAACCGACCGGGGTTTAAGGTAGTGGAACCATTACGCGGCCGGGTCCTTTAGAGTTTTAGGAAAGGCTAGGCAGTACAGTTCATTTGCATTGGTTGCCAGTGCCATTTGAGCCCTGTAGGTCCGGACGTGGTCGATCGGACTTCCCGAGCCATCATAAGAGTCGAGATGAGGGTGTTTGAACTTGCACGGAATGGAAAACTCCACAATCTGGTCGGAGAACGGCGACTCGGTCTCAGTGTTGGCATGGTCATGACTTGGATTCCAGCCCAACTTCTCGATTTGCTTCTCCAAGTCCTTGATGTGGGCATCTACATCTTCTCGACTGATATCCGTATGGTAGGTCGAGTCGGAGGAGCTTCGAAGTGTGCTGTCCTCAGGGATAAGGCTTGGCTATGACTCCGGTTGATCGTGTGTCTAAGGTCACCGGGCTGAGTGATCATGGGCCGATTCCCAGGTCATGCGTTCTTGCCTCTCCCGTGTGGCGGCACACCTATCGTTAATGATGTCTTTGGCATCCCCAGCGGGACTCGAGTTGGCTTGGGCACGTTGTCAGGTCCGTATTGGGTCCCGCCCACGCTTAGTGTTCCCTGGTTGCGTTCCGACTTGCGAGGGTTTATTTTGTTGGGTCAGCAGTGCGTCGATTGCTGTTGAGTCTGATGTTGGCCCTCCAGAAGTTGTGCTAGAGTTGTGATTTGCTCCAGAGTTAGAACAGCTGCCATCGACGCCGGGGGAGGCGGGTCCGCCTGGCTGGTCTGTTGAGCAGCCTTCTTAGTCTTACGAGGAGCCATGTCGACCAGTCAAGAGTTTTTACTGCTGGAAAACTGTCGTTTCCCACAGACGCCGCCAAACTGATGATGCCGAATTTTGGGTGTACAGTAAGCAGAAAAAGACTAGAGAACTTGTATGTGGTTCGGCCTTATTAATGAAGAGACCTACGTCCACGTGGTGTGTCTAAAGCACTTTCACTAAATCGGAAGGTGACCGGAAACCCATGGTGAACCAATAATGGACTGGCACTACTAGAGGTCGGCCGAGCGGTATGCTACTTATCTACTGTGTAAATAGTTCGATCTTATAACTGCAAGAGACCTTCCCGTACATGGAAACTGCACCGATTACTGATAAGGTAACATAATCAGATTTAGGTTTGATTAGCATAATCCACGCGAGTTTCGTAATGCGATTAGGAAACTATCTCTACGCTCCATTAGTCTTTTAGTTGGTTTAGGAAACTTCTGGATGAAGCTGGATTGCGTCTCCAGGCTAACCTGAGTGTCCTTCGAGGAGCTGGGCGCAGGTGGTGTTCCCGACCCGTAGGCCGGGTCGTTGGTCCAGTCGGGATGATCATGCCTCTTGACCGGGTGCTACTCGATGTGGTCACCTGCTCTTATTGGTCGAATATTTTTGTACGTATCAAATAACAATCTAACTTCATATCTTAATTAAAGAGTTGTTTTCCAAAAAGGTATATTATTTACTATGATGCTTATTATAACATAGAAAACATAATAAAAAAGGAGAAAATGCCAATATTAAGTAATAAATTCTTTCCGTATAAATCCTATAATTTTTATTTTTTCAAATTGCATGGTTGTTCACATACATTGGATTGAGGATTAAAGAATGATAATTTAAAGACAAACAAATCTCTCCATAGCTATTTTTGAAAAAATTATTTTGACATGCTTAATATATATTTCTTTTCTTTTTTATTAGCTTCACTCATGAAACGAATAATTTTTAGCATTTTCAAAAGGGATAAATGTAAGGGCTTAAATAATTAAGACTAATTAACTAATAAGATGTTTATTTAGATAAAAAATTATTGAAATTTAAGGATCAAATTAAGTAAATTTCTAGATTTAAAATGGATAATTAAAAAAATTAGGAGTGGCACAAGTGCGTATATGATAAAATAAAAATGATAAAAAATGAACGTGAAAGGTTGTGGGAGACACAAATGCATATAATACAAATTATGTTGGGTGAGTCACAATATATATGATGAAATAAAAATGATAAAAAAATGAACATGAAAAGTTGTGGGGAGACACAAATGCATATAATACAAATTATGTTGGGCGAGTCACAATATATATACATACACATGCATATTCGTACTATATGTGTGTTTTTGCATATATAGTTTTATATCTCAGACAGAATATATATAAAGATACATATTCGTACAATATGTGTTTATATAACTCGTAAATATGAACGTACCACAAGATGAAAATCAAATGCAAACACAGTGAAAGAATTGAAAAACTTACATGTTGATCAAACAACCACCCTAGCACTTAACGTCCTACTCCAGAATGAAAAAATAATGATAATTATTTAATTTTGCTTCAGAACTCATCAAAATCGAAGAATTAAAATATCAAAAGGTAGCATCACATACAAATACTTAAAAAAAATTATACATAACGTACTCGGGAACTCACGAAAAAAACACAAAAGAAATTAAAGTGGGTAACAAACCATAAAGAAGTGGACTATAGTTGGAAGAGTTTTGGTATCAGAGCAGGCAAAGGTCCCGAGTTCAATCCTCGCCGTCACCTTTATTTGTAAAATTTTCATGTGTTTGGCCCTTATCAAAGAAAGTCTGGGCACACATGAGGGGGTGTGTTGAGAGTACAAATACTTGCGTTACACACTCTCTAACAGCTTAAGCTTTGTAGATGGTTGTTAACAAATAACATCTACAACACTCATAAGCTACAAAAAGAAAATCTATGATTGCCAGATGACATTGGGGTAGGTTTGAGAAATGAGCAAGGAACCCTAAAATATTGACTTATGCAAGGACCAGGCAAACCTAAATTTGAAGTTCTCAACTCTTGGTGGAAAATAGATCTGGCTCAGGGTGGGTGGGTACCTGTCTGAATTTACATATTTGGGTGTATGAACTACGATAAGAGTATGAGCAAAATATGATGAAACCGGTGTGGGGAACATAAATTTGAACATGATGTGATCAAAACTCAGGATTGTAAGCTGTGTTATGCCTAAAACCGAACCTATATCAATTAGGTATTTTTCGTTTGATTGTCAAGTAGGCTAAGGGAGGGTCAGCTGTCTGCTCCCTAATATGGCTTATTGCCATCTCAAAAACCGACACTACTGAAATAGAAAAGAGTCAAATGTGATGATTCAATTAATATTAGTCAATGTTTTTCTTACTACAAGCGATTACCTAGTTCCATACTGTTAAAGTATAAGGGTATGCTTGTAATTTTGTCTCTTTAATAATATATATATATATATATATGTGTTGGCTAACCTGTTAGGTTAAGCCTTCATTCTCTCTATTTTCTCTCTTTGAACATGGTATCAGAGCCTCCATGGAGATCCACCAACAAACCCTAACCGCAGCCTATCCTAGCCCTCCCTGACATATCGCAGCACCACCCAACACCACCCAGACCTGCGCCGCCACTCCCAGCACCACCCAGACCTGCGCCGCAACTCCAACACCACCCCAGCCCTGCGCCGCAACCCTAGCACCACCCCAGCCCTGCGCCGCAACCCCAACACCACCCCAGCCCTGCGCCGCAATCCCCACCACCACCCTAGCCATCGCAGCCCTACCCACCACCACCCTAGCCCTCGCCGCAATCCCCAGCACCACTTTGGCCATCGCAGCCCTACCCACCATCACCCTGGCCATCGCAGCTTCTCTGGACTGCTTTCTCTCTATTTCCCGAGCCTCATCATCCCCTGTAGGCATAGATTTACCTTGATCTACCTTTCAAGTGCGGTTTTGATTGGTGATTCTCTCTTTGTACTGTCTCGGTCCTTCATGGACCTCTTGGGTTAATTTCTTGTATGCGTTCTTGTTAATGTTCTTCTACGAGTGTGTTTGTGTGTTGGTATAAGACTCCCATTCGTCAGTTGGTATCAATATGACTGATTCCGGTTCCACAAAGCCTGTTCATGATATTATAAGTTCGCAAATTATCACTACAAAATTGAATGGGTCCAACTACTTGTTGTGGGCTCAAGCTATGAAGGTTGCTATAGGTGCTCGTAAGAAGTTAAAATATATTATGTCTGGTCCTCCCTTGAAGGATGCTAAGGAGTATGATGATTGGGTTTCTGACAATTATACTGTTATGTCTTGGTTGTGGAATAGTATGGAACCGTCTATTTCATCCAGTGTTATGTTTTTGTCGTCGGCCAAGGATATTTGGGAGTCTGTCCATGAGATGTTTTCCATGGACAACAATGTTTCTCGAGTCAATGACGTTTATCAGAATTTATTCCTTCTTCAACAGAATGAGAAGTCGATCAGTGAGTATTACAGTACATTCAGGGGTTTAATGGATGAGTTAACACAGTACCATTCGGTTACAAATGATGTTGAAGTTTTGAAGAAACAACGCGAGGAATTTTATGTCTCTAAATTCCTTGCTGGGTTACACCCAAACCTTCTGTCTGTTAAGTCACAAATTTTGGCGGGCGATGGTAACATACCTTCATTGAGTAATGTGTATTCTCGCATTCTTCGTGTGACTACTGCTGCTTCCTCCGTTTCTGAATCCTCTGCCAAGGATAATTCTACTCTTGTCACATATTCTGGCAATCAGGGGGCCTTTCGTGGTCGAGGCAACTTTCATACTAATAATCGAGGTCGTGGTTTTGGTACTTCCCAATCAGTTTTTAATAATAATCGAGGCCGCGGGGGTCCTCCTGGTCGTGGTCTTGGTCGTGGTTTTGGTAGACGACGTGGGAGAACTGGCTCTCTTTATTGTACCCATTGTGGGGGTGACAATCACACCGTTGATCGATGTTATGATCTTTATGGTAAGCCCTGGGAGAATCCGTCTAATCCAGCTTTGTTCACTTCTGATAATTCGTCTGCACCTCACCAGGAAGTCAGTACTCCTATTCCGCAGGCCGTTGCATCTTCTAGTGAGTCTATCACTCTGTCTCGGGAGGAGTATAATGCCTTAGTCCAGCAACAACAACAGCTTTCCGTGTCTGATTCCGCTGGCTTTGCTCATTCAGGTAATATTGCATGTTTCTCTTCTTCTGCTCCTTCCCCGTGGGTTATCGACTCAGGAGCTTCTGCTCATATGACTGGTAAGTCCAATAATTTTTCAAAGTTATCTTGTTCCCCTGCTAAGTCCTCAGTTGTTCTTGCTGACGGTCGGTCTTGTCCCATTGTTGGGACTGACTCTATCTCTCCGACCTCTACTCTTACTTTGTCTTCTGTTAGTTATATTCCTGCTTTTCCTTTTAATCTTTTGTCCGTCAGTCAACTTACTAACTCACTTAATTGTTCTGTAACCTTTTACCTTGATTGTTGTGTCTTTCAGGATCTCAGCTCAAAGAAGATGATTGGTGGAGGTCATGAGCGGAGTGGTCTTTACTATCTTGAACATCTCTCAACTAATAAACCGGTGGCTTTACAAGCAGCTGTCTCACCGCATCAATGGCATTGTCGTCTGGGTCATCCATCGTTGCAGTCCTTGAAGCGAGTTTTTCCATCTTTTAAGTCTGTGTCTACATTAGAATGTGAGGTTTGTCAGTTAGGCAAGCACCATAGAGTATCTTTTCCTTTACGTCTTAATAATCGTCGGTCCACTCCTTTTGAGTTGGTTCATTCCGACGTTTGGGGTCCATCTAGACATAAGAGTCTATTAAGTTTTTCTTATTTTGTTTCTTTTGTAGATGATTGTTCAAGGATGTCCTGGATATTTTTAATGAAAGAGCGTTTTGAAATTTCTTCATTTTTTCCTTTATTTCATAATGAGATTGTGACTCAATTTGGTTGTGCCATTTGTACTTTACAGTCTGATAATGCTTTAGAATATGTTAAAGGATCACTTCAATCATATTGTGATTCCCATGGGATTATACATCAATCTTCCTGTGGTTATACTTCTCAACAGAATGGAGTTGCTGAACGTAAGAATAGACATCTTCTAGAGGTAGCTAGAACTCTTATGCTTCAAATGAAAGTCCCTAAGCAATTTTGGGGGGATGCTGTTCTTACTGCTTGTTATCTTATAAATCGTATGCCCTGTTCTGTTCTTCATGGGGGCATTCCTCATTCTATCTTATATCCTGATAAGACCTTATTTGCTTTACCTCCTCGTGTGTTTGGTTGTGTTGCATTTACTCATGTTCTTACTCCAGGTCAGGATAAATTAGATCTTCGTGCTACAAAGTGTGTCTTTGTGGGGTATTCCCGTACTCAAAAAGGATATAAGTGTTGGAGTCCTCTGAATCGTCGTTATATAGTTAGTGCTGATGTTACCTTTTTTGAAGGTACCTCTTTCTTCTCGTCGTCTGGAATCCCATTAGATGTTGATGTTCTTACTCCGACTTCATCTGTTCCTCTGCCTATTCCTCCTAGTTCTGATTCTACTGTTTTTGGGTCTGTGCCATTACAGGTGTACCGTCGCCGTGAAAAGCCACCAAGAGCTGACACTTCTTCTGCTCCACCTCCTACATCATCAACTTCAAGTGAGGTCCCCCAGTCTGTTGATCTGCCTATTGCGCTTCGTAAAGGTACTCGTTCTTGTACTCAGCACCCTCTTGATCAGGTTGTTTCTTTTTCTCGTTTGTCTCCTACACTTTGCTCCTTTGTCTGTGCTTTATCCTCTGTTTCTGTCCCTAAGTCTCATATTCAGACATTAACTTCACCGGGATGGAAGAGTGCTATGGACGAAGAGATGTTAGCATTGTCCAACAATGGTACATGGGAGTTAGCTGATCTTCCTTTTGGGAAGCAAGTTGTGGGTTGTCGTTGGGTGTATGTGGTTAAGTATCATCCTGATGGTACTGTTGAACGGCTGAAAGCTCGGTTAGTTGCGAAAGGGTATACCCAAACCTTTGGTGTTGATTACTTTGAAACCTTCTCTCCTGTTGCTCGTCTTAGTTCGGTTCGCCTGCTATTGTCTGTTGCTGTTACTAAGAGTTGGCCTCTTTACCAACTCGATATCAAGAATGCTTTTTTTTATGGTGACCTTTAGGAAGAGGTTTACATGGAGCAACCTCCTGGGTATGTTGCTCAGGGGGAGTCACATAAGGTGTGTCGATTGAAGAAAGCTATCTATGGACTTAAACAATCTCCAAGGGCCTGGTTTGACAAGTTTAGTCAAGTAGCTAGCTTATATGGGTTAAAGAGGACGAGTTCTGATCACTCGGTGTTCGTGAGACAATGTGAGAAAGGCACCATTATCCTAGCAGTTTACGTGGATGATGTAGTGATAACTGGCAATGATAATGAAGGTATACAGTTGTTGAAGACTCATCTGAGTAAGCATTTTCATATGAAAGACTTGGGATTACTGCGTTATTTCTTAGGCATCGAAGTTGCTAGATCTAAGGAAGGAATTTGTTTGTCTCAGAGGAAGTATGTGCTTGATCGACTAGAGGAAACATGATTGATGGGTTCAAAACCTGTTGACACTCCGATGGACTCGAACATAAAGTTAAGTAAATATGATGGAGAAGACTTCAGTGATGCTGGGCGATGTAGAAGACTTGTGGGTAAGTTGATTTATCTGACTGTGACTCGACCTGATATCACCTTCTCTGTAGGCGTTGTTAGTCAGTTTATGCAGAATCCCAAATTATCACATTGGGAGGTAGTGTGTCGTATTTTGAGATATTTGAAAGGTGCTCCTGGAAAAGGTTTAGTGTTGAAACCTTCAGATAACTTGGAGATAGAGGGGTTCTCAGATGCTAGTTGGGCAGGAGATCATCTAGATAGACGTTCAGTGTCAGGGTTCTGTGTATTTGTTGGTGGTAATCTTGTTACGTGGAAAAGTAAAAAGCAAAATGTAGTGGCAAGATCGAGTGCTGAAGCTGAGTATAGAGCTATGGCTCATACTGCCTGTGAGATGTTGTGGGTGAAATCTATTCTGCAAGAGATGGGGTTCTCAAGTGATCAACCTATGAAGATGTATTGTGATAATCAAGCTGCCATGTACATTGCAAGTAACCCAGTGTTTCATGAGAGAACCAAACACATTGAAGTCGATTGTCATTTCATTAGAGATATGGTCTTGAAGAAACAGATTATTACGTGTTTGTTAGGACAAATAATCAGTTAGGAGATATTTTCACTAAGGCTCTGAATAAGGGACCTTTCTATGATATTTGTAACAAGCTGGGCATGATAGATATATATGCTCCAGCTTGAGGGGGAGTGTTAAAATATAAGGTTATGCTTGTAATTTTGTCTCTTTAATAATATATATACATGTGTTGGCTAACCTGTTAGGTTAAGCCTTCATTTTCTCTATTTTCTCTCTTTGAACACATACCATACTTGGATGAATCTACGTGATTATGGGGAACATCTCCAATAATTTTCTGGAATGCCATTTGTTTTTGTTCTTGCAGCATGCCCGTTAGGTTCTTTTTGCCCACAAGCAACGCTGAATACATCTACCGGTGTATGTGAACCGTAAGTTCAGATTCTAGTATTGAAAGCCTGATCTTTGTCACAACGGTTCATATATGTGAAAATTTTAATTGAGAGTAAACTGCAGTATGTGAAAATATTGATCGAGAAGTTACTGCAGATACCTTTACGAACTACCTCCTGGACATCCAAATCATACTTGTGGAGGAGCGAACATTTGGGCGGATGTTGCTCGAAGTGGTGAATTATTCTGTTCAGCGGGATCATATTGTCCTACAAGTACTGAAAAAATTCCTTGCAGTGATGGGTATTGTTCTCTATAACAAAATCTTTTTTAAGTGTTTTTATTTTTTCCTTGCTAGCTGCAACATTTCTTCTTCACTGTTTTGATAATACGGTTTAAAAGTGATGGAGAAGATTTTCATCGAGTTGACATTTTGATGATATTTTATTTTATGTCTTGCTGCTCTTGTGTCCTTATTCTAATGGTACTAGTTTTCTTTTGCAATTTCAGGCATTATTGCCGGATGGGTTCTACGTCTGAAAATCGTAAGTTTCTCGTTGAAGTGGTTGTTAATGACGCTTGCCCATTAGGTTCTATTTTTGTGATCCATGTTCCTAGGCTTTGGATCTTGGAGTTTTATTTTCACTAGTTACTGGCTACATAGTGTATTTGACATTTATTGCTTAACTTGCAGGATGCTTCAAGTTGACTTCATGCGATGCTAACACAGCAACTCAGAATATTCATGCATATGGAATAATGCTCATAGTAAGTTACCTACAGTCCTGCGCAACTATGAACTATTGACTTGATAATAGGCTTAGCTAGGTCCAATATTCCACAACCCTGAATTATTTGACTGTTCACGTGATCCAATACATGAATTAGGTAAACCGAAGTTTCAAACAACAATGACGCCAATTAATAGTTGCCATATCAGTGATGATACTAGTATCTATGTAACTATGTTGTTATTTACTGATAACAATTGGTACTTGGTAGTGGCGTTATTGTTTTCCATTAGCTTCTCCTTTTTCTTTGATTACTATAATCAGAAAAGAAAGAGTAGTAATAATAGTTTATTATTTTGTTATGTGTTGTTGATTTTGAAATGTCGTGCTTCAAGCTAGAGTGATTACTTGCACTGAAAGGTGATGAGATTCTTTAGGACCGTGTTTCTGGTGAAAGAAGAGACAATCTAGAGGGTGATGTGAGAGTGGGGGCGAGGGTTGATAGGATTCTGTATAAGGGATAATTTTTTTCTCAAAAGGGAGAATAAACAATCCATTAATATAGATAACCACTATCTCATAAATCCAATCCTTTTGACAATGGGCAACTTTCTTATTTATAGTGTTGGTTGGCTTGGTCACTAAGTAAGGGACCACCTTAAAATGTAGGAAACGATGCCCAAAGCAGTTACAAAAAGATCTGAAAAAAACATATTATCATACCCACAGTACATTCCGTCATTCTCTAGAGGACCAAGGAGGTATACCGCGAAGACAAGTTGCTCGACCAACCTTGGCGAGATCTCTTTCTTTTGCCACCAAGCCACACAACCTTGAGTAGTATTGTCGTTGTAGTCTTAGACTTATAAAGCCCAGCTCATTCAACTCCTTAAAACCCAGGTGTTAAGGAAAGGGGGAACTAAGGCCTTATAAATCGCACAGGCAGCAACTCATATAAGTGATGTGGGACGACAACACGCCCCCGCACGTGTGGCAAAGGCACACACGTGGATTACGGAGATAGGGGACAAACAAGGCTCTAATACCACTTTTAAGGCCTAGCCCATTCAACTCCTTTAAACCCAGGTGTTAAGGAGAGGGGAACTAAAGCCTTATAAACCGCACAGAGTGTCCTTAAATGGGCGATGTGGGACATTCCAACACTTAGTGATGATATTGGTATCCATATTACTTGTAACAAGTGGTGTTATTTTTATTGTTGTTCATCATCATCTCCTTTTTCTTTGAGCAGTACAATTATAAAAGCAAGGGTAAGAATAATGGGTAGTGATAATAGTTGGTTGGTGAACAATTATAAAAGCATGGGTAAGAATAATGGGTAGTGATAATAGTTGGTTGGTGATTCTGATTGAAATGTTGTGCTGCTGTTTGAGCTGGAATGGTTACTTGCGTTGAAAGGTAATGAGACTCTTAGGAATGTGTCACAGGTGAAAGAAGAGACAATCTAGAGAGTGATGATAGTGGGTCGAGGGTCGCTACGATTCTGTATAGTGTATAAGGTACGGCTTTTTAAAAGGAAAACAATAAATTTGTTCATATGGAATAAAAACTCTCACTTATCCAATCCTTTCCATAATGGTCAACCACCTTATTTATAGGGATTGGTTACATAACCAAAATTTTGAACAACAGTGACAACAATTAGTAGTTGTAGTATTATTGATCGTATCTGTTGGAATTAGGAAATAATATATTAGTATCATTCAACATTTATTGGTCATGTTGACCATTTTGATTATTTCCTTTTCCTTTTTATTCCCTCTTTATTCTCTTTTATTCACTTTCCTTCTATGATGCACGAGTGCTTCAAAAATGGTGCCGCACGCACACTTAGTGCGTAGGGAGTATAGTGCTTTAGTGCGCCTTAGTGATTTTGTGCAAGACTTTGTTAACGTTTAATATTAATTTGCTTGCTCGTGGTTTTGTTGATAGTTGAATTACATTGTTTATTATTAAGCAAGTAATTTATGTGTATTTTGTGTCTTAATTAGAAAAAAATAGTGGTAAAATAGTTTGTATATAGTATAATATTAATATATAAATGTTATATAAAATATAGTTTTAGTATTTTTATATAAGTACCCCCCGCCGCACTCACACTCTTGATTTTGAGAAAATTGCCGAACTCCCCGCACTCTCGTCCCCGTACTCGCGTCCCCGCATCCGCACTGGTGATTCCTTGCTTTCCTTTTTACTGCTCTTCTGTTTGCTATATAAGATGTACATAGTGTGATAATAAAATCATCCCTTTCTCTACATTCTTTTTGTTATCAGAGCCAAATTCGATTTGGCATTGTTTCCTCGCTTCCACTTTTGGCGGGTGGCAACCCGTCGCCCACCGGATCTCGCTTTGCTTTTAGCTTGAATCCTTAGTTCGACGACCCGCCCTGCACCAAACTCCACTACCCCCTACGGGCCATGTCCAGCCCTAGGTCAGCCCTTTCGGGCCCTGTCCAGCCCTAGGTCAGCCCCATTCGAACCTTGTCTAGTCTTTGATGGGGAGTGGTGGTGTATATTATGGTAGCTCAAACCCTTCAAGATTTGGTCTATTATTGCAACCACTGTTACTTGTTTGAACAAGAAGTTGGCACTTTTTTTTTTTTGGTGATTTATTGTGGATGATCATTCCCACAGTCTCACCCTCTATTGGTGGATGGTGTTTTCCACTCTAGCCAACTTTCATGAACAGTCTTCTTTCATGAACAGTCTTGTTGTAGCCTTATCATTCCAAACTTCTGTGGTTTATTCCCACCTTCAGTTTGCGTGGGAGTGTTGGAATTAGGAAATAATATATTAGTATCAATCTGCATTTATTGGTCATGTTGTCCATTTTGATTATTTCTTTTTCCTTTTTATTCCCTCTTTATTCTCTTTTATTCACTTTCCTTTTTACTCCTCTTCTATTTGCTATATAAGATGTACATACAGTGATAATAAAATCATCCCTTTCTCTAAATTCTTTTGTATGCTTGCTGTTATTATTGATAGCAGATGTTATAGTTGTCCATAATCTTCTCCTTTTCCTTCAAATATTATAATCATAGAAGCAAGAGTAAGAATCATGAGTAGTACTAATAACTGATTATTTTGTTACATGTCGTTTCTTATGATTCTATAATAATTTTCTAATTATTTTGTTATATGCCATTTCTGATGATTCCACTAGGATTTGCTAGTCTAAATTTATTACCAACTTACCTATATGTCATTTATGATGCCACCCATCATGAGACAGTTTAGACCTGTAAAAGGCTTGTGGATGATGGAGAGTTTACTTGCGTGAATGTTAAATCGGTGCGTGTGGGTTCTCTTTGACTCTTCCTACCATAAGAAACAACACTATTTTCGTAGCAAATCTATTTATTTTTAATCGGTAAGGTAACTTAGATTAATGAAGGGAAAATACTAGAAGCATACCAGAAGCAAATTAAAAAAATAGAGAGCATCTCAGTCTTGGAAGGACCAAAATAAAACAAACTCCAAATGGTTTGAATATTTTCATAGCATTCTTTTTTTTTTTTTCTTTTTTTGATCGATAAGGTAAATTATATTAATGAAGGGAAAATACTAGAAATATACCAGAAGCATAAGCAAAAAATGGAGATCATCTCAGTCTTGTAAGGACCAAAAATAAAACAAACTCCAAAAAACTCAAGCTATTGAAATCTATATACATCCTAAGCCACTAAAACATGGAAAAGAAAAATGCAATTAAATATAGGCCAAGTTTTTTTCTTCATTGTCAAAAGGCCTCATGTTCTTCTCTTTCCACAGCAGAAAATACTCAAAAAGGGATGCATTTCCCAAAAATCTTCTTAATGCCTTTCACCCCTTTGAAGTGCCAGTTCAAAACCTCCGATACTGTTTTGGGTAAGACCTAAGACACCCTAAAACGGAGAAAAAAATGTACCAAAGGTCTGCAGCCCCCATGAACAACGGAGAAAAAAGTGTACCAAAGGTCTGCAGCCCATGAATGACGGATCAAAAGATGTCAACGCTTTCATCGTCAAGGCCGCAGAGACATGTTGTTAGGATCAACGCTTAGCAAAATACCAGCCTCTATTGAGGAGAGCATTTTTGGTCACCCGGGCCCACACTAGGTGATATATGTCCCATTCCATTCCCATTTTGCCCCTGTATTTTCAACATAATTACTAAAATGGGACACATGTCACCCAATGGAGGTTTGGGTGAGCAATCGGTGACCAAAAATGGGTGAGCAAAGATGCTCTCAATATTGACTGGATGTGTGGTATAACAAGAAAGGATAGAATTAGAAATGAATAATTAACATGGTACAAGTAGGCACCTCTTTCTGATAAAACGGAGCAAATGGTTTGGACATGTATAGAGAAGACTGGTTGCTGCACCTGTTAAGAAGCAAGATAGTGTTCACATTGAGGGTTATGCCAGGGGAAGGGGAAGGGGAAGGGGAAGGGGAAAAGCAAAATTAATGTGGGTGGGTAGAGGTCGCAACAAGTGATACGATAGCTGTAGTTTAGGTGAAATTATGGTTTTGCAGAGAACATAATGGTGAAATTGGATTTATGTTTGAGTTAAATGTGGTCTCCTGAAATCCACCTAATTTGCATCTTCATAGAAAGTGTTGTGAATATGGTCTTGTTGACCACCAAGATCTGACACCACTTGTTCGGTGGTTAATGTTCAGGCAGACAAGTGTAAAATGTAGGTTCAGGTCTAAAAGTAGCAACGTATAAAACTTTGCCAAATATTATGGCTATATCTTGTCTACCTTTTTCAGAATGAAGCAAGCAAAGCAGCAAAGAGGAGTCGCAATCACATAGAGCATAGGAATTTTTATATGGTCAGCTAATTGCCTACATCCATGCAGGAGAGAGATATCAAACACACTGTGATGAGTTATTGAAACGGGAAAAAAATTTGAAAGTTTTAGCCTCTTAAATCTGAAATGAAGCAGCCCTAGATTTTAAATCATACAGTAATTCTCGAGTTCACCTAACCACTAACTGTATCACGCACTAACCAACCACTGTTTTAAGGAACCATTCGTAGATATAAAGTCCAGTTTGTTGTGTGGATCTCAAATATGTAGTTAGAACCAACTTATTTTAATACCTACCAACTTTTGTTGAGGGTGACACTTTTGCCAAAGCAAAATGACTATGTGGCAAACTGGGACTTATACACAGCCAGTTTGCTTTGGCAATAGTGATAGTTTTTCTAAAGCTATCAAATACATGAAGAAACCATTGATGTCTCGCCACTTCAGTGGTAAGGGGTGGGGTATACCATTCTTTTTGGCAAGAGGCAAGGCAGATTAGTCCAACCATTGCTTGGAAATTCTCTTTTGGAATTGGCTGCATTTACGTATTTGAGACATTAGTGGAGGAATGGATATTCAAGAGTGGTATTCACGACAAGACATACACACTCTAATGCTGTGAAGATATACACTCTTTAATCCGGTGATGATGCACTAGCATGATAACCTTGTCCTTCGCTTAGTGAATTGCACCCTAGCTGGTATGATATAACTGAACACTACCCTGCTTGAAACTTAGTTCTCCTGCAAGGCTTTTAGACGTAAGCTTCATTAGCTACTTTGCCTCTGTACAGGGGCGAAACATAAGAGGAGGGGGGGGGGGGGGGGGGGGGTGCACGCTGGGGCCATGGTCCCCCCAAAATTTTCCAAGAATTTTAATTTTACCTATTAAATTTGAAAAAAAATTATTGGTATTACATATATTGGCCCCGGAAAATGTAATTAATTTACATATTACCCTCTCAAATTTTATTGGTATCCTGTCATTGACCTCCTAGTGTTGATGACCCTGCAAAGTCTTCATCTACTATCCCATAACTCAACACCTTGCAAAACATTACACCTTTACTTATCCGGAAAAAAAATGGAAAAAATTCCTAGAGATCAAGCAAGTACTGGTTGCCTACCATGGCTAATTTGCATATGCCATATTTGTGTCACCATGCCATACTCTTCTGGCGCTGGTAGAGACTCCACTTGCTACTGGCATGCAGCTTTGCTCACGGGAACTGTTTAGTAGCAGCACTCCGATCACTCCGTTGCCAACCAATTAAATAGATATTCAATCTTCTGCCCTCTAATCACCTAATATTTCATCACTCCACCTACAAAGCATAACAGACCTTCCTTAGCTATGAGTATGCCCGACCAGCTGTCTATATTTAGCCAAAACACAGTCCTGAGCTCATGAACAAAGATGTCATTCAACAGCAAGAATTATGACATTCTTCTCATGAAATCACCCTAGTATGCTGTGACACCTATCTACTTTTTAATGCAGGTTGTTTTAGTTACTCTGCTGCTCATTATTTACAACTGTTCTGACCAAGTTATCACAACTCGTGAGCGAAGATATGCTAAATCAAGGGAAGCAGCAGCAAGAAGTGCAAGGGAGAAAGCAAGGGCACGTGAAAGGTGGAAATCTGCAAAAGATGCTGCCAAGAAGCATGCGAGTGGACTGCAAGCTCAATTTTCCCGCACATTTTATCGCCAAACAGCTGACACGCATTCCGAGCAACTTAAGGTCCTGACTCAAACAGAAATTGAAACAGATGATGATGATTTAGTCACCACCCCTATGCATCCAAGTACTAGTTCAACAAGTGCATCTCAGAAACCATCTAATACATCGGGAGGAAAGGGAAAGGAAACTAGTGACCTCATGAAGATGATGCATGCAATAGAAGATGACTCTTATAGTTATGAAGGTTTGAGTGTGGATGTTGGAGATCAAAATGTCAAAAGGAAAATTCCAAAAGAAAAACAAATACATACCCACAGTCAGATGTTCAAGTACGCATATACACAATTGGAGAAAGAGAAGGCTCTGCAGGAGCAAAATAAGAACCTTACCTTCTCAGGAGTAATTTCAATGGCTACTAATACTGAAATTAGAAAAAGGGATGCAATTGAGATTTCTTTCAGAGACCTGACCCTTACTTTGAAAGGGAAAAACAAACATCTTTTGAGATGTGTTACTGGTAAGATAAAGCCTGGACGAATTACTGCTGTCATGGGCCCATCGGGGGCTGGAAAAACAACATTTCTTTCTGCTCTCGCTGGAAAAGCAGTTGGATGCATGATGACTGGTTCAATACTCGTTAATGGAAAACCAGAGTCAATCCACTCGTATAAAAAAATCATTGGTTTTGTGCCTCAGGACGATATTGTGCATGGAAATTTGACAGTGGAGGAGAATCTATGGTTTAGTGCAAGGTGCAGGTATGTCACATTGAGTTCAGTTGTGTATTCAAATTGCAATTGGTTTGATGCCTTTTACTTAAAATTCATCATTCAAATTTTTCAATCCATACTGTGTAGAATATATGAGTCGAAAAGTCTCAACCTTATGTGAACCATCCTGCCGATTCTCTTTCTTGGTGAGTTTGTAGTACTGGTAGAAATTGGCACTAAAAATTCCTAAACGAAAAGCAAAATCTTAGCAATATTTTGTAAATTAGAAGAGCTTCAAACAATGAGTTCATGCGCATCAGGCACTCTCTCTCACTCTCATTTTCCTTTTCGTTCTTTATCAATTTATAAGAATCAGGAATTGTTGTTATTTAATGCTAGCAAAAAAACTTCTCTGATTATGGGCAACTGCTTGATTAAATTAGTTTTTGATTTTCCAAGATTTTTTAAAAAGCCGAAAATCGGCCAAGGTCTTAATAAACTTGAAAACAAATTTATTGTTTGAGTTATGGTTTAGCCTATGGGATTTTGGCCATTGAATGATTTCCTACTCATTTGTGAACCCAAGAGTTCTTGTCTATTTACTCATCCATATCATCTGAATGCGGATGCGCAATGGTCATTTGGAATGTTGAGAAGAGAATTGGAGATCTCAACTACATTAATAAATGATCCAGAACAGCAAAGCTGAACAAAAAGTATTCATTGAAATCTTGTCAAGATAATTGCAGTCACCAATCACAACATAAATCCCTTTCCCAATTACTTTTAGATCTCTCATATGTTAAATCTGCTTTTAAAAAGATCAATTGTGGTTTAGAGAGTAAAAATAATTGCAGAATCAATTTCAGGTTTGTATATTGATGTGCTGGTAAAATTCCGCTATTTCTTATTTTGTCTGTCTTTCTTGTTTCAAGTGTTAAATGTTGCTCAATTTCTGCTCCCATCAGAGAGCTCCACCTCTAACCTAGGGTTCGAAACTCCTTTCAAAGCCATCATATAATTACAGGAAGAAATTTTACGAAGTTACTTATTGTCAAAAGGTTAAGGTTTGTTATTATTATTTTTTCTTCAATTACTGCCTGCAAGCTACTGCTGATCAATGCCATGCTCCAAGCAATCTCAACCTCTAAATGCCAGCGAAAATTTGCAGGACCTTCTTGTGCACGAGAATGTCCGTCCTTGTAAACTCTGCTTGGAATCAGTTCTTCCAGACTGAATCCGGAAACTTTGCGTTGTGTGTGGCTCATGTTGAAATATTATGGGATTAAGTGGTCTATTAGCTGTCTAATATGAGTTGAATATTAGGTGGCTATGAGTTGTTTAGAGATCTTTTATTATCTTTTTTATTATTGCCTAAGGGCATCATTGTAATTATGCTTATCTCCATTATTAATATAAATAGGGTTGAGACTTCTTGTCTCAATCTAAGCTTGAATGTCAAAGTCTTTCTGGGGAGAAGCAGTCTTAACTGCTGCTTATCTCATCAATCAGTTACCCACTTAGTACTCAACAAAAAGTCTCCGATTGAAGTACTCTCCAGTCCTTCTTCCTTGTTTTCTATTCACCATAAAGTCTTTGGCTGTGTATGTTTTGTTCATAATCATGCTCCAACATGAAGAAAACTTGATCCTCGTGCTATCAAATGTGTCTTTATTGGTTACTCTCCTACACAGAAAGGCTATAAGTGTTGCCACCCTCCTACCCGGAAGTGGTATGTGTCCATAGATGTCACTTTTTTTGAGGAACAATCTTATTTTACTCCGCAGACACCTCTTCAGGGGGAGAATAGACATATAGAAGAGTTGCCTGATGAGGTTTCCAGTGATGTACTTAATGTTCCTGTGCCAGTGCCTAATGTTCTGTGTCTAATCAATTTGATATATTGGGGACTATTATGAGGATGAAATTGATAGAGAGGTAGAGAGGAGGAAACCAGGAAAAGAGGAGGGAGCCTAGAAAAAGAGGATAGAAGAACTTGGAGGATGAAAGATAAGACTATTGTTCCAGATCCGCCACTCCACTCACCTACTCCTAATGAGAACCTAGGTAACTCTGATTCTACTCCTGGTATTGATTCTTCTGTCATTGATTCTACTCCTGTCATTGATGATTTAGATATTCCGATTGGTACTTGTAAGGGTGTTAGGTCATGTACTCAACACCCCATATCTAACTTTGTCTCATATGACTGCCTCTCTCCTTCTCATAAAGCTTTAGTATCCAATCTTGCTTCTGTATCTGTACCTAACCATGTACAGATGCACTCACTGATCCCAAATGGAAACATGCTATGATTGAGGAGATGAAAGCTCTTCACAAGAATAGCACCTGGGAATTGGTTGACTTACCTAGATGGCATAATACAGTGGGGTGCAAGTGGGTGTTTACAGTCAAGCACAAGGCAAACAGATCTATTGAAAGGTATAAAGCCCGGTTAGTTGCAAAAGGTTTTACACAAATCTATGGGGTAGATTATGAGGAAACATTTGCTCCAGTTGCTAAAATGAATACTGTGAGAATTCTTTTATTCCTTGTTGCTAACTTAAATTGGCCTCTTCATCAATTCGATGTTAAAAATGCGTTTCTACATGGAGATTTGGCAGAAGTATATATGAATATTCCTTCAGGCTTTGAAGACTCTAAAACCAAAGGGAAAGTTTGCTGGCTTAAAAAATCCCTGTATGGGCTTAAACAGTCTCCAAGAGCGTGGTTCGAAAGATTTACTCAAGCTATGGTGAAATTTGGCTTCAAACAAAGTCAAGGCGATCATACATTATTCATTAGGCATTCATTACAAGGGAAAGTCACTGTACTCGTAGTGTATGTGGATGATATTGTCTTGACAGGAGACGATGTGGAAGATATGCAGGAGTTGAAGAAATACCTGGCCAAGGAGTTTGAAAAAAGAGACTTGGGAAATCTCAAGTACTTTCTTGGAATTAAGGTGGCTAGAAGCAAACAAGGAATCTTTATCTCCCAGAGGAAATATGTTCTTGATCTTCTCAAAGAAACTGGTATGTTAGGGAGTAAGGCATGTGATATTCCTATGGAAGCTAATTAGAAGCTAGGGCATGACACAGATGGAGCAGTGGTTGACAGGGGGAGATACCAAGTTAATCTACTTGTCTCATACTCGTACGGACATCGCTATTGCTGTAAGCGTTATTAGTCAGTTCATGCATGCTCCTCGCAAGTTTCACTGTGGTGTTGTTCTTCGAATTCTTAGATATTTAAAGTCAGCACCTGGATAAGGTCTATTCTTTGGTATTCATGATCATCTTCAGGTGGAAGGTTCTACAGATGCAGACTGGGCAGGCTCTGCCACGGTTAGGAGGTCTAGCTCAGGATATTGCACCTTCGTTGGAGGAAATCTTGTCACCTGGCATAGCAAGAAGCAGGCTGTGGTATCTAGATCAAGTGTTGAAGCTGAATTCCGAGCCATGTCGCAGGGAAATTGTGAACTATTGTGGATAAAAATTCTATTGAGAGATCTTAGACTTGAGCCTACAGATTCTATGAGGTTGTACTGTGATAATAAAGCAGCCATCTGTATTGCACATAATCCAATACAACATGACCGAACTAAGCATGTTGACATTGACAGACACTTCATCAAGGAGAAATTGAGCAGTGGAGTGATCTGTGTCCCATTTGTGAAGTTTAGTGAACAATTGGCAGATGTGCTCACCAAAGGTCTTGGAAGTAGGACTCATCATTACTATCTTAGCAAGCTGGGCATGTGGGATATCTTCGCACTAGCTTGAGGGGGAGTGTTGAAATATTATGGGATTAGTGGTCTATTAGCTATCTAATATGAGTTGAATATTAGGTGGCTATGAGTTGTTTAGAGATCTTTTATTATCTTTTCTATTATTGCCTAAAGGCATCATCGTAATTATGCTTATCTCCATTATTAATATAATTAGGGTTAAGACTTCTTGTCTCAATCTAAGCTTGAATGTATCAACTTCTTCAGCTCATATTATAGTGAGCTAGTTACACCAGTCCCCGGTCAAATGGAAGGGTGGGCCTGACTTGCAGCTGTCAAGTGTTTTGTGCACGGTACGGACTAATATGGTGGGAAGTGCGTGGGATGGAGTCCCCGCAAGTACATTATGGGTATATTGGGGGTTTTTACGATGTACTAGTGGAGATATGTAACCTTAGTCCATTTTTGATGCAGCGGAAACTTCTTGGCTCTCCTCGTGGACTTAGGCACAACGCCGAACCATGTTAAATATTTGTGTCTTTAATCTTTATGTTTGTTGAAGCTTGATCTACATTGTTGGGTGCATTCTCTAACAGCTTAAGCTTTTTGGAGCGGTTGGTGACTTAACATGGTATTAGAGCTTGTGGGAGGTCTTGGGTTCGACTCTCCATCCCCGCTTTGGTGTGTGTATTTGCACTTTGTTATTTGTCTTCATCCAGTGTGATGGAGTTAGTTTGTTGGTTCTCCATGTGCGCTAGGGGATCACATGTAAGGGAGGGCGTGGAAGTTTGATATACATTTGTTGGGTGCATTCTCTGACACTTTAAGCTTTTGGAGCAGTTGGTGCCCTAACAAGCTTATTCTTGTTATTATTGCCTGTGTTTTCGATCCCAAACCAAAGCCCTGAAACCCTTGCACGCCCCTATCAACTTATCCTCCAATCCCTGAAGTACAAATCAACTCAAGTTTCTTTCCCTCCCTAAAATCCTCCTTATTTGTAGGGGTAGGGGCTTCTAATACTGCTACCCATTTAGGAGTCACCCACAAGGCCACAACCATTAGATTAAAGATCCAACCAATGATTGTGACAAAAGACACAATAAACAAGAGTTCTATACCCATGCATCCTGAAGTTGATAATGTGCACCAAATAGTATAAATATGATGTATTTCCTAGTTTATTGATAGCAAGCTGACATAAGGCTTTCCATTCTTATACTTTCTTGAGATTTGTATCTTTAATTATCTGCTTAGCCCCAGCTTTAACTTTACATGTCACCTCTGGTATCCTAATCTTCTAACGTGAATTACCATACCATCACATCCCTAAAACTGCCATCTACTCTAGTTGGAATATATATCTGATTTATTGTTTTCAATTTTTCGTCCACAATGATGAATTAGCAGTATAATTGCACTAGTGAACTTCTTGCTTGACCTTCAGTTTCTTATTTTTTTTTCCTTTTCCTTTTTCTTTTATCTTTTCCCATAATGCAACTACTACATTATTTTTTTGTGTTGATGTATTTTCTTTTTCCAATTGCTGAAGACTATCCGCAGACTTGCGCAAACCTGACAAGGTTCTCATTCTTGAAAGAGTTATTGATTCTCTGGGGTTACAAGCAGTGCGGGATTCCTTGGTGGGAACAGTAGAGAAGCGAGGAATCTCTGGAGGCCAGAGAAAGCGAGTAAATGTAGGTCTGGAATTAGTAATGGAGCCTTCACTTTTAATTTTAGATGAACCCACATCTGGTTTGGACAGCTCATCTTCCCTGCTTCTTCTTAGAACACTTCGACGTGAAGCTCTTGAAGGGGTCAATATATGCATGGTTGTTCACCAGCCAAGGTAACAACACCGCCCTTCACAAAATCCCATATCTTGGACCTCTCTATTTTCAGCTTGCTCATTCCAATAAACACTTCTGTAGTCAGCATATCAGGAAGCTTTACCTATTCTAGAAATTGGCTCATGTATTTAGCTCCTGGAATTTTGTTAGGAGAAGTTATGCTCATGCTATTGCTTTGTACTTGTATTTATGCATAGTGGGGGCAAAAAGCCTTCTTAGGCTCTGTTTGGTTCATGGGTTTTGTGAGGGAAAAGAAAGAAAACCTAGAGGAAAGCACTTTTCTTTGTTTGGTTGATAAGGAAAATTGTGAGGAAAATAGAAAGGAAATGGATATAGAGTGAAAAATAAAATTAAAATTAAAAATTTTCTTTAGTCACCTCCCTTACTCTTTTCATGAATTCATTTGAACATTATTATATTCTAAGGTTATTATGTTATTCAAACATGGAGGTAGCATAGGGAAAAAAAACTAGGGAAACGGTTTCCTTATTGTTTTCCTCTCCTGTTACTTTTCCTTCTCTAAATCTGCAGACCAAACGGAGCCTGAATTTTTTTAGTGCTAGCAATCAGGATTTGTAGGTCATGAACTGTTGTTTGGCTATTTCAGAACCAATATGGATTCCATAACTGCAACAGGATCCAGTAATCTTCTAATATACACTGGAACTCTACTCCAAACCAAGCTGGTGTATAATTTTTAGGAGCTACAATCTTATAAAAGTTGAATTAAAACTCGTCATCGAATGTTGTTTCTCTGTGTTTGTGTGTGCGAACTCATGTGCGGTTGCTTACAGTTGCAGCTTTTGTTACTATCTTAGTAATCGTATCTTTTCTGCCGCAGCTATGCCTTGTTCAAGATGTTTGATGATTTAGTACTACTTGCCAAAGGTGGTCTTCTAGCATATCACGGATCAGTAAGGAAAGTTGAAGAATACTTTGCAGGCCTGGGGATCAATGTCCCAGAGCGTATTAATCCTCCAGATCACTTTATTGACGTTTTGGAGGGGATAGTCAAACCCAGCACAAGTTCGGGTGTGAGTTATGAAGAGCTTCCTATAAGATGGATGCTTCATAATGGTTATCCAGTACCCCCAGATATGCGTCGGGATTCTACTGGACTTTCTCTGTCTCCATTAGATATAGATCTAAATAACCAAATAAACTTGTCTGGTGCTGAAAATGTAGAACAATCTTTTGCTGGGGAAATATGGCAGGATGTGAAGAGTAATGTGCAGCGCCGCCGGGATGTAATACGGCATAATTTCTTGAGTTCTAAAGACTTGTCCAACCGAAGAACTCCAGGAATACTACTGCAGTTCAGATATTTCCTTGGGAGGTAGATATAACTCTCTCATTCCTTTATATAATTTTTCCTTTTCTTTTTCCTTCTTTCATTGTCCTTCCTTTTCTTTTTCCTTCTTTCTTTGTCCTTCCTTTTCTTTTTCAGTTAACCCCTCCTCCACACTACCGATAGTTCTCCTTTTTCTTTTTTTCCCCTTCTAACTCATATTTACTAGAGTTAGGTGGCAGTGTTGCATTTAGAATACTTAATACGTATTCACTGTTTGATGTGAGCAATATGCCCCATTTTCTGGACCTCTGTTGACGTAGAAAATCTTGCTTGAATGTGCACAACCCAGAGATGAAATTTCAAAGTGACTTCCTCTGAAAAGTGTAGTTGCAAAACCTTTGTACTTGTAGGTCATCTGGTTGCATATATACATTCGAGTGAATGGAAGGCTTTGACACTGTAATCTGAAAACAAATTTTGATAAACTTTTGAGTTTGAAATCAGCAGGACATGCTAAATTTCTTGCCTTGCACAGTGCTAAACAGAGTCAGTATGGAAATTAGGTTATAATAAAATATAGTATCGTGCTACGAATAAATTTCACAGTAATACTATTTTGCTTCAGTTTTCATTTGGGGAGATGTGGGTGGGGGATGGGAATGGGCTTTAACCGGTTTGTGTCGCAATTCAATAAAGTAATTGCTTTATGTTTTATTAGTTTATGCCTTTCAACTTTTCTTTGTCCGGAAATTTTCAGGGTTGGTAAGCAGCGATTACGAGAAGCTAAAATACAAGCGATAGATTATCTCATCCTATTACTTGCAGGGACCTGCTTAGGATCAATTACTAAGACGAGTGATGCAAATTTTGGGGCACCTGGCTATGTACAGACCATCATCGCAGTTTGTAAGTTGAAAACAACTCAATTATCACATCAAGCAATTTTTAAAACATTTTTCTCTGTGATATCATGGACAAATTATTCAGAATTACTGCGAAACCGTTGCTTGATTTTTGCCTTCTCCAGACTTGTATAGTCCTTGTTACTTTTTTGACTTGAGGGCTGTTATAAAATCAAGGAAACTCTTGTATTGGAAGTCATTACTACAATATTACATGAGGTGCCTTTATATAGGCAATAGGAAATCGAACACATCAATACACCAATATCATATAATATATCTTATATTAATGTATTAGATAATATAATATGATATACATCAATTTCATAGATTACTAGATAGCATATTTTATTATAGCTTATTTCAACACTCCCCCTCAAGTTGGCACACGTAATCTTTTGAAGTGTCCAACTTGCATTTGAGAGTAAAATGATGATCACCAGTTGACCGGCTCAGCTTTTCCAAGATCTCTTCAATACTCCCCCTCAATATAAATTTAGGGCACAATTTTCCCTTACACATCATTGTGTTCAAATCCCCCCTCAAACTGAAGGTGGTAATGAAAATTACAATCGAAGTTTGGAATGAAAAAAATTACAACCAAAACCAAACTATATCAAGTGTACAAATGGTGATGTCAACAACGAGTGGGATATAAAAATCCTCAAGATTGGCCAAGGTAGAGACAACATTCTCCAAAGAGTAATTGTGGAACAACAATATCCACAATATTGGCCAAGGTGAAAACAATTCACCAACAACAAAACAAAGCGTGGGACTAAAACCCACAACAAAATCATCAATTTCAGCCCAAGAACAGTGAAAACAAATGTTGTAATGCGCCATCCAAGACTATCGAGTTGAAATTTAACAAAACCGAACTAAACAGTAGCCCAAGTCAATCAACCACAACTAAACAAGGACCAAACAAGGTCTTATTTAATCAAAGAGAATCACCAGAAGCAAAACAAGGGCAGTCCACGGGCTGTGCAAAACATAGTCAAAAAATTCTGTCATGTCTGAATATTTTGGGGGTGATTTTGTAAATTCCAAAAAAACTGTGGGGGCTGATTTGTAAATTTCAGAAAGTTGGGGGACTAAAATTGAAATTTCAGAAAGTTTTGGGGCAAGACTGATAGTGAGTGAGGGCTGCCACACTGAATTATAGTCTATTTCGGATTCCAAAGCAACCCACGTGGACTAGGGAAAACACAAAGATTGATTTGTTATTTCAATAATCCATCCATTTAAAGAAAAAGAAATAGAAGCAGATAAGATTGAAGAGTGATGTCCGGCGGAGCGGCAAGGTCGCTGCCCGCCGGCGAAGCGGAAGACTGAAAGAGAGACTAGGCAGGAAGAACCTGCTCTGATACCATGTTATAAAATAAAAGAAACTCTTGTATTGGAAGTCATTACTACAATATTACACGAGGGGCCTTTATATAGGTAATAGGAAATCCAACACATCAATACACCATATCATATAACTAGTCATACAACACGTACTTTGCACGTGGGTGTTGCACAAGAGCATAGATATTAACAAATTGAAAAAGTAAATTGGCTAAACAATTGACTGACGTCCGACGTCTAATATTAAGTTTCCAGATTATAAAATTTCTTTCAAGTGTTGAAGTGGAGTACTGAAACACATCCTAATTGTTTGCTTAAATTTATGTCATAATTCTTATATAAAAAAATTCTCACAATGTTGACTATGCTCCATTCTTGCTAATTATGTCTTCATGTGTGTGTAAGTTAGAACGAAAATTCCGAACCAATTCAAAAGAATCAAAACACTATGATTATGGAATTGTAAAATTAATTCAAATTGCTAAATTCCAAAATCTGAAAATTAAAAAAAAATGTATGTATATATATTGGATTCGAATCAAAATGGTGCTGAAATTTTCAAATTTTCAAAATATTTCGAATAACTTCCGATCCGAAAAATCTGACGTTAAATAAATGTATGCCTATATATTTTATTTCAAATTATGACAAGAAGAAGAAGAAGAAAAAGAAAAATTTCGAAAAAAAAATGAGCACAATCTTATTTCCAAGACTTTTCAAAAAATCCAAAATTTATAAATCATAAAGAAATTTTGAAATTATGAAATTTCATAATCAAAATGAGTTTCTCTATTCCGAAAAATATGAAATCTTTTTTATTACATCAATTCTGATATGATCCATCTTTAGATCAGCCCTTTGTATTCATTTTTTTTTTTCCTTTCTAGATTACGTTGAAGGAAAACTAATTTTTTTTGCCTTCAGCTTCTACAAGAAGAATAATTAGATGGTTAATAATTTTAATTGTGCATAATTTTAGTTGCGATAATATGAAAAAAAAAATGTTTTACAGTTCTTTCTACATTTTTAAATCTAATATAATTTTCCATTGTTTGGCATCAATAATATTTTCTGAAATCATTTTTATGTTTATATCTCCTATCCTGACACGAAAGATTTTAAGTACAGTATGTAAATTAGAAATTATCATTGTTCATTATCACATTTTTTTTTTTTTTTTATATTTATGGACTCCTATAATAATTATAAGAAAGTATTGATAAAATAAATATCTAAAATATAATAATTATCTTAAATAACCAGCCCACTAAATTTAGAGAGTCCATTTTTACACATAGAGTCCTATAACTCTTTTGTGATGGACTTCAAGCATTAATAAAATAAGCATCGAAAATTATTATTGAAAAGTTCAATCTTTTTTCCAATTAGTTGCTCATGGCTGCAATTCACCAAACTTATAAAAAAAAATACACAATAGGAATGTGTGCCAAGCCAAAGAATGATAGTACTCTATAGTCTATACATCTATAAAACATTTAAAATATGTGATAATCTACGATAACCTATCTACTTCAAGGAGCCCTTTCTTATTTCAGTTAGTTGCTAAACCATGGAGTCCACCATGAATGTAGACCCATTGATAAAAGTGTAAAACACTTAATTATTTCTTTGTTAACATAGATGGTAGTGGTGCACCCAAATAGAAGACAATCGATTAAAGGAATTACATGTTTTCGTACATTATGTATCTTTAGTTACAAGAATACATTCAGCTACTAGAATACTGATTACATGATCTTTTCGGTTGTGCAAAAAAAGATGGCAGGAAGAAAGTTGCTGACTCTATTCCTCTTAAACATTTAGCTAAAAGAATACTAATTGCTGGAATACCTTAATTTCATCCAAATTTCAAAAACACAAATCAAAACTATGGGAGTGTTTTAACTTTTAAGTAAAAAACTAAAAAACAGTAGGTTCTAAGAAACAGATTTATACCTTCCAAGTTAATGTTATTGATGTAGAATGTTTAATAGTAAATTAGTTAGAGTCCTATAATTCTAGGAGTTGATATTAGTTAGTCCCTTAATTATAATAATTGGTATTAGTTGGAAACCAGGAACTGTTATGAAAAAAAGTGAGAAACCAGGAACGTAGTGCACCCAAAAAATAAAATAGATTTATGAAATGTTAGTTTTATTGATATTACTATATTGTTAATTAAAAAAAAGAAAAAGAAAAAGAAAAAGCTATTACTAATCTATAGACAGGAAAAGAAACAAAAAAAAAAAAAAGACAATTTGGAATAATATTGAAATACCAAATGTTTTTCTAGTTCTAATTTAGTTAGAGTATAAGAATTTATTTATTTATTTATTTTTGGTTAAGAGTATAAGAACTGATATTACTAATCTATAGAGTCCAGTCCACCCAAAAAAAAAAGAGAAGACGAATTTGGAAAACAATCCAACCAAATGATATTATCCATAGAGTCCACCAATTAGTAGTAGTAGCTAGCTAGGAACGTGGCTTAATTTTAGCTACTGACCAAAAATATACCAGTTGATTAGTAGGTCCAATCAAAAATAGAAATAATAAGATTCCAAAGATTGTCCCTTATAAGTAGGACTCTCATGAATAGACCAAAAAAAAAAAAAAACTGACGCACCAAACTTATTAAAACTCTAAGAAAAAATTACTTAAGTAAAAGTGCACCGATTGATAAAAGTGTAAGACACTTATGTGCATCGGTGCACTTATATATATTATAGATATAGATATATCTTATATTGATGTATTAGATAATATAATATCATATACATCAATTTCTTAGAGACTAGATAACATATTTTATTCTACCATATTCCAACATACGTCCATAAACTTCCTTTTGTGGCATAAAATACACATGGTTCACTTATAATTGAGATTTCATTAGCTAGAACAATTGAAAATTTCCAATTGTTAATGTGACTAGTATTATTACCGTTTAGGCCCTATTTGGTTCTTGGCAATTGTGAGGGAAAAGAAAAGAAAACATATAGGAAAACACTTCTCTTTGTTCAGTTACCAATGAAAATGGTGAGAAAAATAAATGTGGAAAAAATTTTTATAACATTAAATTTTGTAAGTCACTCCCATTCCTCGTTTTCTGAATTTGCTATTGTGAAAGTTTTAGTTTCTGTGTTACTTCAAGCATGGAGGAAAAATACAAGGAAAGATACTGTCATACTGGGGAACTGTTTTCCTTATCGTTTCCTTTCCCATTTTTCTCCCTTTTGTAAATCTGCAGACCAAAAAGAGCCTTTGGTGCACAAGTCTTCTTCCTTATTCTATCTTGTATGTCGTTGATGTTTCAGCTCTTCTATGCAAAATCGCGGCTTTAAGATCATTTTCTCTGGACAAGTTACAGTATTGGAGGGAGAGTGCTTCTGGGATTAGCAGCCTGGCCCATTTTCTTGCCAAAGACACAGTAGACCATTTCAATACTGTGATCAAGCCTGTGGTTTATCTGTCCATGTACTATTTCTTCAGCAACCCTAGATCTTCCTTCGCTGATAACTACATTGTATTGCTATGCCTTGTGTACTGCGTGACTGGTATAGCATACGCATTGGCGATCTTCTTTGAACCTGGCCCATCTCAGCTGGTGAGTAATATAATTTCATCAATCTGAGTTCTCCATATTTGTCGTTTTTATTTCCACTGACCATCTACTTCCACTTTTTGCAGTTTGCAGTGCTTCTTCCTGTGGTTTTGACTCTCATTGCAACTCAAACAGGAGGTGGTAAATTTATCAAGTTTCTAGCAAATTTGTGCTACACAAAATGGGCTCTGCAAGCATTTGTGATTGCAAATGCAGAAAGGTATGAATAACTGCTCTTAAAAAACCTGGGTTAAGAATCATAATACTAATACACCACATGTCCTTTGTCGCTCTCACTGCATCGTAACTTGGACAGGAGAATAATATCTTAATGTGTTTTCTGTGCTTGATGATGATGTGAAGTTGTTTATACCGTATATAATGTAAAGCTGTTTGTACCGTATGTCTTCAGTGTAGAATCGCAAAAAGATAACATACAGATTGGCGCTAGCATTGCGAATTACTTTATAATGATGATTTTGGGGTGAATTGATTATGGGGTAGTTATCGTATTATTATGTATCTAGTGTCATTACATACGCCGATGACTGAAGCATATTTTTTAGCACAAAATGGGTCCTAAGCCATGCAAAACAGAAGGCAAAGAACTGTAAAAAGGTTGGAAAAGACATTACCATGAAACTCATATCAAAGAACCAAATGAAATAAATCGCAAAACATTTCCTATATGAAGTCTGGTTCAGCCCATCAGAGCTCTATTTCTTTTCACCAAACATACAAAGTAAGCAACATGGTCCACAACCCGAGGCAATCCTAGAATGTAGAAGCAGATGACTACCTAATTTATCTTCACTTCTAGACCTACAAATCCGTTCAGAATTTTCTGGATTCTCGTCTCATCAATTTATTAATTATAAGCCTCTAGAGTTGCCAAAGCAAGCCAAGAAATCACCTTGTGGATAGCTGGTTTAGCTTCACCAATTATTCATGGGATGTCATTCACAAATTCAGAAATAAATGATGGATATTTCCTACAGGTCTTTTTGCTGAAGTGATAATTGTTTTTAGCGTAGTTTCCATACTAAAAAGCTTGGGGGGTTCCAGCTCCTCTTGGAATGTATATGATAATGGATGTTCTTAAGTTTGTGGAGCTTGCATTGGATACTTGCAACTTCGATTTGAAGTGCATTTTTAATGTTCGAAGAGGAAAGATGGAGATAGCTTTATCTATTCTTCGATAGGACCATCATTTTTTGATACAAGTTAACAAACTGAGTCTAAAAACTTGAAGATTGCAGTTTCGAGTCTGACATCAGCCAATTTGGCAAAATATGCCAAAGGTGAGGGCTGTTTCAGGTCTTACCCTCCAGTCCCCTGCAAAACAAGAATACCACTGGGGAGTGACTCTTTTTCTCCTTTGTTTGTCTGTAGATATTCGTAAAATGTCGCAAGTTACACACCTCTTCAGGACCTTCCGGAGAATAATTTGGAAAAAGTAGTATTCAGCTACGAGACTGCAAATCCAAAAGTTCATTTTCCAAATTTTCTTTTCCTTTCAGGTATAATGGAGTGTGGATTATAACTCGGTGTGGTTCGCTTATGAGAACCGGCTATAATATTCATGATTGGGGTCTTTGCATAGCCATCCTCATCCTCATTGGTTTAGCTTTCCGTGCCATAGCTTTCTTGGGTATGGTCTCCATCCACAAGAAGTAAATTCAAGCTCGCATTATTTTGTCATTCTTTTCAGATGTACATACAATTTTTAGAGGCCTGTTTCACGGTGTATCTCTCAGCACAGTAGGAAGATTCTCAGGTCTGTGAGTTGCTGGCTAACCAAATTACACGAAACATTGTAAATGACACTATGATTAAAGCATGTTTTATTTTCTGTCAAATACACTTTGATGCCCTCTTTTTTCTCCAAATTTTCATTTGAGGCTTCTCTATATATTATATCACTTAAGGCTCTTGAGTTTCAAATCGATTACGATTGAGGACATTATATGACAATTGATTACAATTGAGGATATTTATTTAAGGATATTTATGGTCATTAATTGTCATATCCATTTACGATATTTTGAATTATTGTCGAGTTAAAACTCGATAACCTCAACTCATTCAAATTAGAAGAGAGGGTCTAAAACTAAATTTTGGAAGAAAAAAAAAAATAGAGGGTCCCAAAGTGTATTTGATCCTTTCTTTTTTCTAGTATTAGATTGGGGGTACCTTTAATAGTTAAGGTACCTTGTCTTTTTAAGTATTGATTTCAATTATTTTTTTGGGCATTTGTGTTTGTAAGGATGCTGGAGACTCTGAATAAGTTGTATATTGAAGTATTTTACCTTGTTCCAACGGTACTTTTTTGTTTGTTTTGTTGGAATGTGAAATGATGAAAAATATTCTAGGAGGAGCTCTTTGGGAAGCCAAAGAACTAGTTATGTACTTCATAAGAGAAACGATCCTACAAATTTAGTATTTGATGAATGTACATTTTTTGCACTGGAGTTCGTGTCCACTAAAATCTCTCAAAACTCTTTTCTTTCTTTTTCATATTTTGAAACTAATATAACTTTGGTTCTCGTAAAAATCATATTAAAACTTTCGAGAATAGGACTGAATCAGATTGTGTTGTGATTGTTATGTAGGTGAGCTATGACAAGTTTTAAAACCTTTTACAATTATCAAAACTACATTAACTTACGAGAAAGCTGATTTGTCTCAATTTGCACTAGGGTACCACTGTGTTCTAGCAAAGCGGATGTTGCCATAGCAACTTCACTTATTGAAAATAGTAGTTGCTTTAGTAACATCTATTATTGCCAAAGCAATTTCACTTATTGAAAATAGTAGTTGATTGGTAGCCTTTGCACTATTAATAAACTTAGGCGTAAAAATATTTCAGTATCCTATGTTTTCTTTAATATTTCATTTGGGACCTCTGCACTGTTAAATTACATCATTTTGCCCCTAGTTTCTAAGCTAATTCAATTAACGACAAACGCCAACACATATAACAAATAAAAACTTTCAAAAGATTGGCCTCAATTGCAACTAATAGGACTTAATTGTCCTGATTGCAAAATCGTGGATCTTAAGTGATAGCAATTAATAATAAAGGGCTTAAAACAAAATTTTAAAGAAAAAAAAAAAGAAAAGAAAAAGAAACATTAATGCTTAAAAAACACCTCTTTTGATGTGAGAAAATATTTAATACAATGGCTATTTGATGACATAACACACCAGAGAAAAATAGGCATAACACATTTATTCGGTGGAGGTGAAATCATTGTGAAGTTCAGTGAGATCACAATAGAAATATAGACATAACACATCTTTTAAGTTGCGTTTTAAAAGTTTTATCTTTAAATATGTCTCAATCTTTCATTTTTTTTTTGTTTTTTTGGCTGAAAAAAAAAAGAGGAGAAGAAGACGACCAGCGTAGTAACCCTCCCTGAACATGACCATAGGAGCCCTTCTCTGATGTGAAATATCCGATTTGAACCAAAGCTATTGCCTGTGTAGGCGAGCCCATCACCACACCCCCACCGAAATGACCAGTAAGCCAGAAACCTATCCACAGATCACAGAAATCAAACTCTACTCATGCAAACGCTTTCAACTTATGTCCGTATTCAAACTCCGGACCTTGGGGTAAGGAATATAAGGACCGTCCAACTGGGTTACCACCACGGTGGTCTTTACTCATAATTGATAGACATAATGAAGATAATTCCGGGTGGTCAAGAAACATTAAGGGGAATAGAACTACACAAAATATTTTACCGAAAGCATTACACATTAAGGTTAAAAATTCTAAAAATCTAACAATGGGATAACATAAGAGTGTGTAGGTGAAAAGCGAAATTAGAATCCATCGCAGTAATCCACAAACCCTAATTTCCCAAATATTGGATACCCTAAAATTAAATCAACAATGACATCACAAAATGTAATAAACGCCACAAAAAAAATAAAAATAAAATAAAAATCAAATACTAGCATTAGCGTAGGCCTGAAGAGCCTGACCAGTTAACCTACAAATCCTCCATTCTTGCAAGACCTGAGCCCCCATTTCCTCATAGAATTTGATTGCATTCACATTCCAGTCAAGCACTACCCACTCAACCCTACCATACCCCATCTTAGCTGCCTGTGCCGCCACCGCAGACAACAGAAACTTCCCCAACCCCTTCCTCCTATAACAATCTCTCACAAACAGGTCCTCCACGTACAACCCTGGTTTCGCTAAGAAGGTCGAGTAGTTTGGGAAGAACAACACAAATCCAGCAACAACGACGTCGTTTCCCGGCAAAGTGAACAGCTCTGATTCTGGATCGTTGATGGGGAGGTCGAGATTGAAGATTCGGATGATCGGAGGGTATGTAGGGTCGACTGCTGCGGGGGAAGGGAAGGGGTTTGGGGAAACTTCGAGGAGGAACACCGTGAAGGAGTGGAAGGGAGGGGCGGAGGTGTTGTTGTCGAAGAGGGTGGAGGAGAGAGAGGCTTCGGTGGCGGAGAAGAGGTGGGTGAGGCGTTCGAAGATGGCCATCTGGTGGATGAGCTTGTGGATGTGTGGGACGTCCGACTTGGTGGCCAGACGGATTCTGGCGAACAGTGGGTGGCCGATCGGCTGGTTTTCTGGTAATGTGTTGTTGGGAGTGGGTGCTGGAGTTGGTGGTGGTGGTGGCGCTGCGGCGGCCATTTTCTTCTGTTAGCGGCTCTGTATTGCGTGTGTGTGTGTGAGAGAGAGATAGCGAGAGAGAGAGAGAGACTGAGTATTATTTATGGGCGGTTTTGATGAAAGGTGTGTTGGTTGCGAAGAGGCTTCTAGCTCTAGGGATGATTGGAATTTGGAATGAATTATAGGGATAATTAAGTTTTAATCCCCTTTATGTGAATTTAAAAGTCAGTTTATTAATTTTTCAAAATTTAAAAATATCAATAATTATGTTTAAAATTAAAAAGTAATCAAGTTTTACACAATTGGGGGCAAATTTTTATAAGAGTAAAGATTGGGACACATTTAAAGGCATAATTTTTGGGACACAACTCAAAAAATGTGTCTATATCTCTTTTGTAATATCACTGGGTCTCACAGTAACACAGGAGAGAGATAAACACTTCTCTTGAGTTGTGTCCCAAAAGTTATATCTTTGGGTGTGTCCCAAGTATTACCCTTTTTATAACTCTGGAAGCAACTTCTCACAATGCCCGTAGCAACTCTTTTTATCACTGGAATGCAATTCGATACAAGGTTGGGAGCAACTTATAATAATGTTAGATGCACTCGTCACAACGTTTTGGTGGAAGTTCACAATGTGCAAACATAAAGTACATTGAAACGTAGATTAACTCTTCAAAAGTTGATAATTTTTTTTAAAAAAAAAATTTTGTTGATGCATTATTTTGTTGATGCATTATTAATTTTTTATTATTATTATTATTTTTTTGGAAAGAGTAGTAGACTGATTTCTAAATTTATCACATGAAGTTGGCTGAAATATAATTATCCCATAATTATGTAGTAGGAGCCTATAGTGATAGAAAATATTTGACACTGCTATTTTAATGACGTTGCATCACAAATCAATAAAATCTCCACGGTCGGAAACATTTTTATCATAACTTCATGTAAAAGATTGTTACACATAAGCATTGCATCAATATGTATAGTGAGGTGATACAGATGAAGTAGTGCCATCGTTACATTGAATATTTTTGCAACTTGGACGGTCCAATCCGAACCCAACCCAACTCGTAATTTACTCGAGCTTAGGCTAGAAAATTGAAGCCCAAATTAAATTTAGATGTTGGATTTGGGCATAGAAATTATCAAACCGAGTAACTTGAGCCTGTTCTTATACATATTATGTTTACACATTATAAATATATTATGATATGTACAAAAATATCAGGTCAAAGTCAAGCCTCGCCACCTCAGCAAAGAGAAGTCAAGTCATCTTGAATTTGGGCTGACTACTCAACCACAGGGCCGGTCCCGAGTATTTGGAGGCCCAGGACGAACTACTAAAAGAAAGGCCCTTATTCGGGGGTTCGGGGGCAGCGCCCCCGAGGCAATTTTTTTGGGGTCTACTTATATATAATTGGCTATTTTTTTAGGGTTTACTTATACATAATTGACGATTTTTTTGGGATCTACTTATAATATGACAATCTATTTGTAAAACTTAAATATTGTATGGTGTCTTTCAAAATTCTTGGGAGGCCTATTTCTAAAACTCAACAAATTTTTGAACTAAAAGTGTAATTTTCAAAATTCTAGGGGCCTTTGCTTTTGAGTTTTATATGTATGTATATCAATATATATGTAGTTGATGACACTAAATTGGACATTGGGCCCCTTTGGGGCCTAAACATATGTTGAGGAGAGACTTAACATAATTAAGGGAGACCTAATATAAAATGCTAAAAAAATCTCAAAGTAAAAATGTAATTATGAAAATTTTATGAGGGCCCTCAAAATTTGATAAACTTTGGTGGCCCGGGGCGGTTGCCCCACTGGCCCCCGCATTGGGCCGGGCCATGCTCAACCATCCCGGGCCGTTACCCAAAACCGCCCGGTTCGGTCCAAAGCCCGGGAGTTCGCTCCAGACTGGCCCCACATGGGCGCACCTCTAGAAGGCGTGGTTGCTTGCTCAGCAAGCCTCCAGATAGTTTCCTATCTCAGCTAGAAGACTAAATGGGAAGAGCAAGTAGTTTCCTAAATCACTTAGGAAACTCTCCTTAATTCATGTAAATCGGTTGTAATCAGATTAGGCTTCCTAATTTGCGGACTTATCTTGTACGGGTGGTCTCTTGCACCTATAAAAGAGGCCACTCACCCCCATTGAAGGGAATCGCATTCTTAACCTAAAGAATAGCAAATTACATCACTATTACGCATATACCCGGTCAATTTCTGATAGTGCCGCCCTCCTTGTTGGCTCACCAAACACCGCCGGTGATCTATTAGTGAAAGCGCACCGATGCACCCGTAGACGTAGGTCACCTCATTAACGGGGCCGAACCACATACAAAATCCATCGTGTCCATTTCTCTTTAAATTATTCTTACCTAGATTTTGGCATCATCAGTTTGGCGCCGTCTGTGGGAAGAACAGATTTCCTCTAAAAGCAAATTTTTAGCTGATTGCCATGACGCCGAAGAAAGGTAAGAAGATTAATTGCTGCTTCGACGGGTCAGGCGAAATCGCAGTCCGGGCAACCGGCTGCCTCCATGACCCTGAGTAGATTACCGCGGCTCTTGCACAACTCTTGGAAGGCCATGATCTCGTCAAAATCAAGATATAAAAAATGCTTACTTATGCTTTACTTTCAAAAGATTTGCAGTGTGGAAGTAAAGGTCGAACCCACAGAGATTGAATACTACGCACTTTAATTTTTAAAACCTAGATTTAGTTAATTAAGAAAATTAGATTTTGGATTTAATTTGAATTAAACTAATAGCAATAAAAGTAAATATAAATTATGAAAGCAATTAAATATTTGTTTTTATAATAAGTTTAAGGAACCTAGGATTGCAAATCCACCACTAGCTTCATAATAATGGTATTTACGAATTACTTTAGCTTATTAAGCTGGATGATAATAGGGAATTATAGCTACAAGCCCAATTCCCCCGTCAAGAAAATAACTATGGTTCAAGCACCAACATAAATCCATCTTCGGTTAGCACGAGTTATCCCACACTAAACTAGGCTTGTGATATAATCCGTCTAATCTAGGCATGGACTATTCGGATAATTGATAGCACAATTCAATTTAAGTACTATTACATGTAAATAATCTAAACAAGCATAGCAAGCATAGATCATTGAGCACATCACAGTCAAAATAGATCTAAGACAAGAATAAACTTTGAAAGTAATGATTTAATCAATAGAAGTTCGATTTATTTATAAAAATCCTCGAAACATGTAACTGTCATCCATACATAATAAAACTAAAATAAAAACATAAAAGACACCCTATTACTTGGCTAGGGTTTCATTGAAACCCTAGATCTTGAGTTTAGTTGGCCATATAATTGATGAACGGCAAGAGGTTGATGGAGGAGGCCATGGGAATTCTTGGTCTAATTATTCTTCTCCTTGCTTTCCTCTCTTCAATGGCTGAAGTTTTTGTTGTATATGGATGTATCTAATGTTGTGTAATGATGTGTAATCCAAATTTGAGTTAATTTGGGATATTTATAGTTTTGTAGCAAGTTTGGAAGCTTTCCTAACCCAATTCGCACTAAAACTGTTGTATTTAGCTTTCCAGACGTAATTAGGCAGTTTCGTTCGCGTAGGAGTCTTTAGCTCTTCGAAATACGCGTTTTATATTTTTCGTATGGATCGCGTGAGTGGGCTGTGAGAGCGCGTAAAATGGGTGGTCGCGCAAGCGAGTCGCGGGAGCGATTTCTGGACTTCCGCGCGATGGGACCGCGCGGGCGAGGTGCCTTGTTCAGCTTCTTTCAGCTTGCTTTTTCTCCTGATTTAGTCTGGATTAGTGTTTTATTCCAAAACCTGCTCTAAAACAGAAAACGAAATAAAAATACATAAAAATAGGATCAATTATGCTAATAAATGTGAATTAAGGCATATAATTATAATTTGTTCTCTCCTGATCACACCTCCAAACCTACATTTTGCTAGTCCTCGAGCAAAAAGAACAGAAAAATAAAACTACTACTACAAATACTACTCCAGTTTCGCATGGATCACGATTGCATTTAGCATCTCGTCAACAAGTCACCCACAACCATCTTTATTAACTTGTAAAGAAAAGTTTTATTAAAATGAAAAACAACATTCAATACTCCTTATTATAAAACGATGATTTGAAATAGAATAACGAACAAGAAGAAACGGAATCAAACGTCTACCTACATCATGAAAAGCAATCCCAAGCACATGCATCGTATAAATCAATAGAGTTTCTTATAAAATTGCACGTGTGTGATGTGGTAGTCAAATGAACACGGGCATGTCATGAACTTGGAATATAACTCGGATGACCATCTAACTATGCTTCGACTACGAATCTCACAATGAATTATACTCTAAAATGAAACGCTCAGAGCATGTGTAATTTATCCGATATATGGGAGCAAAGGAATTACGTTTTCAAGATATGAAACGCTCACATATGACTCGAAAAAGACGCATGACACAAAAGAACAACAGTCTCATGGATAGGACGCTAATAGTCAACAAAAATTAATCGTTACCATGTTTCAATCCCCTCCCATCGTTTACATATCCAAACCATGTTTCCTAGGATCAAATAGGACTTTTAAACGGTTGTAATGTGACTTGGGTAATGAAAAATGATAGAAAGGATTCATTATGTAGTTTTAGAATGGCATCTACGGCATGTTCGATTTCTTTCATTCTCTCTTCCACTAACTTCATCATTTCATTCTCTTCTTTTCATTCCTTTCAATTTTTTCTCCTTCTGTTTCTTTTTCTTTTTCTTTTTCTTTTCTTTTTCTATATTCTTTTTCTCCTCATTGCTTTTGAAACGAATATTCAATAAATAACAAGGCAATTACCCCCAAACATCATCTTATTTTCTTTTTCTTCTTCTTCTCAATCACACATCGCCTTAACACCACTAAAAGTTGATCAATCTTTCAGGGGTGAACTCCTAGTTGGCCAAATTGGAGCAAAAACAGGATAATGGTAATTAAAGAAAAATGGCATTTTACAGGCTCAAAGGGAGAACTAAGGAAATTTATCATTTATCGGTCAGTAGCAAACAAAGAAGGCCTAAAACATGTCCTATGGTTATATGGTTCTTCAACGTTTACGACGGAAGATTATTTAGCGTGGTAGCAAATATTTTAACTTGACTATCAATCAAGACAAAAATAATGAGACTAAACAACAAGTTAATTCGCTATTTAATGAAATTCGACAAACACAAAATGTACTTATAACCCTCTAAAAAGAAAAGATAGGCTTAAAAGCTCACTGGGCTTAGTATTCACCATGTGTTACCTAAAAATCCGAATCATATTATAGTTCACATCAAACATGTATTCAAGCGACAACGTGCAGTGCATAGGTTTGTGTGCAAATCTATGATAGAAAACTACGATTCGAACGATACATGACCTAAATCGTCATATCATGACTTCAGCAAATGTTTAACTACATCTTCTCTTGTTTACCATTCTATAACGAATCACGTTACATACTAAGAAGTATCGAATTCAAGATTACAAAAACATCGGTAACATCCTTTATTTAAGCACAAGTATAAATTTTTTTAAAAAATTTAGTGTAATAATGTGCATGTGTGTGCATACCCCTAAACCTAAACCTTTCATTGTCCCCAATGAAACAATCAAACGAAAGAAATGAGAGTAAGTAAGAAAGGAACGATAATACCTCGATCTCGGCACTTACAAACAGGTGAACGTATAATAATATGGAATCAAAGTTCAATCACTCCAAACGGAGCACTATTTCACCTGTTAAAACTTAACAAAAGAAAATCAAACAAACAAATAAATAATAAAAGCTAATGTATAATACATTTGCTTTTTCTTTTTATTTTGTTATTTATTTATTTATTTATTTTTTGTAAACAATAGAAACTAAACTAGAATTAAAAGAACGTAAAGGAAATAAAGAAAAACAAAACTAGAACTATGGAAACAAAGATAAACTTAAACGAAAAGAACTAAAAAGAACAAACAGAAAAAGAAAAACAACTAGATAGGTTAGGGAAACAGAAGGTCAAAGAACAAAGAGAAAATTTGAGAAATCCCCACCTCGCACGAGCGGACTGCGCGAGCGACCCTCGCTAGCGCAAATCCCTCCTTGAGGTAAACCTGAGGCCTGTTATTAATTTTATTTAGAAAAATTTCTAAGTGCCAGAATCGCGCAAGCAGGCCGCGCGAGCAAACCCCTCGCGCGTGCGATTCTAGGCGCGAGATGTAACAGAGAGCTTATCTAATAAAAAGTTGAAAAATTTTGTCTAATGGAGAATATCGCGCGGGCGGGCCGCGCCAGCGATGCATCTGTGGTCTTTTTCCCTTGTTTATTTATTTCAAGGTAAATAAGTTCAAAATAAGTTTATCCTGACCCCTAAACCTGTCCAGAATGTCCAAAAAGGACTCAAAAATGACTAAAAATAAGGAAAACGAACGAAAAAAAGCTTGGGTTGCCTCCCAGGAAGTACTATCTTTTACGTCTTTAGATAGACCGTTCTAGCTCAAGATTTGTGGAGGTTGAAAATCAGACTTTGTACCCCTTAGGATATCAGGAAGAGCCCGGTGATAAGCAGAAATAACGTCGCTTTGAATTAATTTGACCGACGGTTCTCCTGAATTATGTTCAAATCGATTTATTACCTTTCGAGTAAATTCATCATTCGGGTCTTGGTTATCAGGACTCATCCACTTATTACGAATTATACTATTCTCCTCACCCATATTCAGTTCTTTGTTAGGCTCAATATTCCGTCTTACCTCACATTCCGTCTCATATAGGTAATCGTCATCTTTAGGAGGTTGATCCATAGCATTAAAAATGTTTAATTTTAAGTTCATGTTTCCAAATGACACTTTCATTACCCCCGTTCGACAGTTGACACGAGCATTAGCCGTGGCTAAGAGCGGACGACCTAGAATGACAGGAGTATGTTTCCTAGCATCTAGTACCGGTTCAGTGTCAAGGACCATGAAGTCGATAGGGTAATAACATTTATCAACTTTAAAGAGAACGTCCTCGATGATTCCTCTAGCTATTTTAATTGAATGATCCGCTAATTGGATGGTAGCGACCGTGGATTTAAGTTCACCTAGTCCGAATTGTTTATAGACGTGATAAGGTAAAAGGTTAACACTAGCTCCTAAGTCAAGGAGAGTCCGATGAAAGATAGTGTCACCTATGACACATGAAATCGTAGGCGTACCTGGATCTTTATATTTCAGAGTAGCGTGTTGAAAAATTGAGCTTACTTTTTCAGTGAGGAAGACCTTTTTCGGAGTATGACTACGCAACTTGCGCTTTTGAGTGCAAAGGTCTTTTAGACATTTAGCGTAAGTGGGAATTTGTTTTATAGCATCGATGAATGGAATATTGATTTTAACTTGTTTAAATACCTCGAGTATATCTTCTGTTTTAGATTTTTTCTTAGAAAAATGAGACAGTTCCTCAACGTTTGGTGGAAAAGGCATTTTCGGAATAGAATTAGTTGGGACCAGTTCTTTTTCTTTTCTACTTTGATTCACGTCCTCACCCATTTCTTTATTCGAATTAACGTTTAAAATTTTCTCGATCAAACAGTTTAATGTACTCACTCCTTGTCCCATTTGGGACTCTAGTTTTGCGATGGACTGGGTGTGAGAATGTACTAATTGGACTACTGACCCAAAGTTTTCAAGTGAGGCCAACACCTTCTCCTCAAATGCATTATTACGTAGAGGTGGAGGAGGATTGGGTCGTTGGTATTGATATTGTTGAGGCTAAGTTTGATAAGTATTAGAAAAATTAGTCGATGCAGGATTATAATTATTTCGTGAGAATTGTTGAATAGAATTAATGTGCTGCTCCACGAATTCTGGGAATTGAGATGCGGAAGGACATGCAAAGATATTATGTGATGGTGCAGAACACAATGCACATACTTCTTGAGGATGTGAATTGGACCTATTTCCCATCATCATAAGTTGGTCAAGTTATCTATTTAATTCTTGTATCTCAATTGATTGACTCGACTCGACTTTCACCTCTCGCTTAGGTTGAAGGTATCCCTCAGAACGTACTGACACAGCCTGGTGCATCGAATTCTCGCTTAATGTTTCAAAAATCTTCCATGCCTCGTCGATGCTTTTGTGCAGGAAAGTACCCGCATAAACGGCATTGACGGTATTCCGTATAGAGGGAATAAGCCCCTCGTAGAAGACTTGAACTAATTGTCACTTAGGAACCTGATGATGTGGGCATGAGCGTAATAATTCTTTAAACTTTTCCCAAGTATCATAAAGCGTTTTCCCATCTTGCATCACAAAGTTTGTTATGGATTTCCTTATCTGATTGTACACATAATAGGGAAAAACTCTTGTAAAAATACGGTGTATAAGGCTTCCCAGGTTTTAATTGTATTTGGCTCCAAAGATTGGAGCCAATACTTCGCTTTATCTTTTAAAGAGAATGGAAAGAGCCGCAATTTCAATTCATCATCTGATATGTTTTGAATTTTTAAAGTAGAGCAGATATCTTGAAAATCCCCTAAGTGTTGGTAAGGGTCTTCATTAATGTGGCCATGGAAAGAAGAAAGTAGCGAGATGGTAGATGACTTTATCTCAAAGTGAGATGCCGACACCTCCGGTAGATCAATACATGTTTGTGGTGTATAAGTCGTAGGAATAAAGTAATCCCTGAGCGGAGGCGGCGGAGGTATATTAGGATTATTTACATTATTTCTGTTATTTCCAACGTCAACCATTGGAATAGGTTTTATTTTAAAAATTCGAGTTTTCCTTAACCTTTTAAGGGTACTTTGAATTTCGGCCTGAAATAGAGACGATGGTTCTGGAGTCGATTCGTCGTCTAGCAACTGAGCTCTAGAAGCTTGGGTTGAGGATCTATTAATTCTTAAGGTAAGTTCAAGTTCAGGATCAAAAGTTTGTAATTCAGGTTTACTAGAATGTGTACCAAACATAAACTAAAAAGAAAATAAGCGACACTAAGACAAAAACTGACTCCACAAATATAAGACGAAATCACGCAAATAAGGCAATAGGCACACAACTACTATGATGCATGAATATTATCCTGTAATGCAATGACCGCGTCAAGCCCAGCGCCTCGGGTTTCCTAGCTAATGCACGAGAACAATCACTCCTAAACTAATGCAAATAGTACGTCTCAGCGCCCTGACGTACCGTGGTTAGAAGCAAATTTCAAAGGAAACGATTTAGTGTATCTATTATTTTTTTATTTTCGCGTAAGCTCCTTTGTCGTGCACAGCTGCTCCAATCAAAACGCTAGAATTTGATTACTTTGAGAAATTACAAAACAAAAAGAAAAGTTAGTAACTTAAAACAAAACGGAAAAATATGAAAAAGAAAACCTTATATAATATTTACGAATTAACTAAACTAAGATTCTAAAACTAATTGGCTAGTAATGCAATCCTCGGCAACGGCGCCAAAAATTTGATCTTGTCAAAATCAAGATATAAACGTATGCTTACTTATGCTTTACTTTCAAAGATTTGCAGTGTGGAAGTAAAGGTCGAACCCATAGAGATTGATTACTACGCACTTTAATTTTTAAAACCTAAATTTAGTTAATTAAGAAAAACGGATTTTGGGTTTAATTTGAATTAAACTAATAACAATAAAATAAATCTAAATTATGAAAGCAATTAAATATTTATTTTTATAATAAGTTTAAGGAACCTAGGATTGGAAATCCACCGCTAGCTTCATAATAAGGGTATTTACGAATTACTTTAGCTTATTAAGTTGGATGATAATGGGGAATTGTAGCTACAAGCCCAATTCCTCCGTCAAGAAAATTACTATGGTTCAAGCACCAACATAATCCATCTTCGGTTAGCACGAGTTATCCCACACTAAACTAGGGTTGTGGTATAATCCGTCTAATCTAGGCATGGACTATTCGGATACTTGATAGCACAATTCAATTTAAGCACAATTACATGTAAATAATCTAAACAAGCACAACAAGCATAGATCATTGAGCACATCACAATCAAAATACATCTAAGACAAGAATAAATTTTGAAAGTAATGATTTAATCAATAGAAGTTCGATTTATTTATAAAAATCCTCGGAACATGTAACTGTCATCCATACATAATAAAACTAAAATAAAAACATAAAATACACCCTATTACTTGGCTAGGGTTTCATTGAAACCCTAGATCTTGAGTTTAGTTGGCCATAGAATTGATGAACGGCAAGAGGTTGATGAAGGAGGCCATGGGAATCCTTGGTCTTCTTCTTCTTCTTCTCCTTGCTTTCCTCTCTTCAATGGCTGAAGTTTTTGTTGTATATGGATGTATCTAATGTTGTGTAATCCAAAATTGAGTTAATTTAGAATATTTATTTGTAGCAAGTTTGGAAGCTTTCCTAACCCAATTCGCATTAAAACTGCTGTGTTTATCTTTCCAGACGTAATTAGGCAGTTTCGTTTGCGTAGGAGTCTTTAGCTCTTCGAAATACGCGTTATATGTTTTTTATACGGATCGCGCGAGCGGGCCGTGCGAGCGTGTAAAATGGGAGGTCGCGCGAGCGATTTCTGGAATTCCGTGCGAGCGGACCGCACGTGCGAGGTGCCTTTTTCAGCTTCTTTCAGCTTGCCTTTTCTCCTTATTTAGCCTGGATTAGTGTTTTATTCCAAAACCTACTCTAAAACAGAAAACGAAATAAAAATACATAAAAACAGGATAAAATATGCTAACAAATGTGAATTAAGGCATGTAATTAGGATTTGTTCTCTCCCGATCAGGACAGCAGCGAACCCAGCAACAGATCGAAGCATTGCTGGCCCGACAAGAAAAGCTCCCATTGATCGAGGATCAGCCCGGGAAAAGCATCCCCGACCAGCCCGCGCGAGGTCGGAAGCATACCCATTCTGCGCCAATATCCCCGTCGGATTGGGAATGCCTCGGGGATGGTGAGCATAGCAGGGCACCCAGGCGTTCCAGACAGTGAGCCCGGACTAATCCACGCCGGGCAGAAGACGCTAGAGATATTATCAACAAACGACGTGCCGCTAGAGGGAAGGGGCCAGGACAAAAGGCCTGGGATCGTCCAAAGACCCTCCGGTCAGGAGCCGGGGAGATCTCAGGCACACGATTACCCAGAGTCGGTGCCGGGTCCTATCCTCGAGGATGACGTACTTCGAGGAAGATGCCTCATCATCAGACCCGACGTACCGCTCGGAATAGAGAAGAAGACCGGGTGAGATGTAAAGGTCCAGATCGAGGACTTACTGCAGCAAATTGAAAGGTTGAGTCGTAAGTCTGGCTAGGACCTCACCAACACAAAGACCGAGTTTCCCTATACCGCCCAGGTAACGGGATTCCCTATCCCGCGGAAATTCAAACTGCCACATCTCAGCTCTTATGACGGTTCAGGGAGTTCAGTGGATCATGTCTGCACTTACAAGGCTCAGATAGCGCTAGTTATCACGGTCGACGAGTTACTATGCCTGGCCTTCCCCAGCACCCTTAAAGGGCCAGCTGCGCAGTGGTTCCATGCTCTGAAACCCCGAACGGTCGATAACTTCAAGACATTGAGCAAACTCTTCATCAGCTAGTTCGTGGGGATGCTCAACCGGTCATAACTAGATACCCAGTTACTGACCGTCAAGCAGCGAAAGGGGGAATCAATAAGGGAGTACGCGGAATGTTTCAATCAACAGAGGCTCCAGATCCGCAACCTGAACGAAACGGCCGCATTCATGGCCTTCTGCTCGGGAGTTCAACACACCAAAGTTTCCACGTTGTTTCACCACGACCGACCGGCAACCTTGGTGAAACTCTTAGAGAGGGTCGGGAAGTACATTGACACTGAGGAGTTTCTAAAAGCAAAGTGTGCCAACTTAGCAGGAGATGAGTCACCGAAAGCAAAATGGAAGGGTGGTGGCCTCGAGAAGGGACCGGGAAAGAAGCCAAAGCAAGACCAGCAGAGAGGTGGTCAGGATCAAGTCCCGATTACCTTTACACCACTTTCCCAGCCTATCCACGAGGTCATGGCTCCTGTTGAAACTCAAAGACTGCTCCAACAACCAGCAAAGCTAAAGAGCCCACCCGCTAAGAGGAACCGTGACAAGTTCTGCCGCTTCCACAAAGACCATGGACATGACACTGAGGACTGCTTCAAGCTTAAGATTGCCATTAAGAAGCTGATTGAGCCGGGCCATCTCGACCTCTTCTTATTGCCGCCTGGGCGATGGCGGCAGCCTGCCTGGCCCTCAACTGTTCAAGATCTCTTCTGGGGGCCATTTCTGTAAAAAGAAAAGATAAGTGGTCAATAACCGGCAAAGACAATGAAGAATACAACAGGAATATAGATGAGACCAAATGTGCCCAGGCACTTACCAGTAAGTATGGGCGGAAAGACAGGAGCTTCGACTGGCTCGACCGGATCGTAGGAGGCCTGGAAATCGCCCGTCCGGGTCAGCACGTTCCAAATATTTGTTGGCAAATCTGCCAAGCCCCTGATCCTGGCTTGGCACTCATCGGGAATACTTGGTGGGTTGGCTGGCCCCGCTGCAAGGCAAAATACAAAGCAGTTAGTCTCAGGATCGAAGTAAAGAAAGTAGACAGAAGATGTTGGATTGACTTACCCTTCATCTCTCCTGCCCAGGAAGTCCTCATCTGGATCCCCGGGGCCTACTCACAAAGCCCAAGGGTAGATACATGGAAGAATCTATTCTTCCAACCCTTGTTGTTGCTCGGGTAGTTGACTATAATTTTTCTCCCCTTCCGAGCCCCGAGAGAGAAAAACCCGACCTCCCCATGTACGGGAAACGGTGGGTGCATCCAGAAAAATTCCTGAAAGGATAGCTTATACCCAAAAACTTGGGGCCAAAGGGAGATGGACCCCATGAAAAACCTCCAACCATTTGGGGTCAACTTTCCCAGGGCGATCCCCAAATACATCAGGACGTCCCGGGCGACCGGATAAAGGGGAATGCGGAATCCAGCCATGAGGGTGTCCTCATAAAGGGTGGTGAAACTTCACTAGTAGAGATGGGCTCCGCCGACATTTACATCCAGGGAGCAGTAGTCGGGTAGGCCATACCTATCCCTGATGCAGCTAAGATCTTGAGCGCGCAGGGTGGACGGGATGAACTCACAAGCGAAGGCTACCTCGGGGTCGGGTTCCCCTAGTGTCTCATCACCCGAACCCTGGGAGACAGAGTCAACGGGGGCCTCCGGGTCTGACTCGTCATCAAACACACGGATGGGGATTCTACCCTTGCTCTGGTGGTCAGATGGGGTAACAGAAGGGGGGTCAAGACTTGTATCCGGGGTCCCAGATCGGGACTGCTCACTCTCAGACCGGGAAGCGGAGTCAAAGTCAGAATGTTCCATCTCTGAGATCCCTAGGACTGAACGGGGAAGCAAGCAACGACTTAGGTATGGGTCGGGAACTTCGAGTCTGAGGTAGAAAAGGGGAAGGAAATGAACCTGAGAGGCAAAGAGTACAAAGTCCTTAAAGTAAGATGGCACTCGGCTAAAACTACCCTGGGAAAATCAGCTCTGTGCAACCGACCTAAGGTACCCCCGGACCTAAAGAAGGTACAGAAACTAAGGAAAAAGAAATCCAGTCCCGCATGAATCCTAGAGGGTTCGTTCTCTCCAGCCTCACTCAAGAAAGAAAAAGAAAAGGGGAAAGAAGGAACACAATGAATTGAGATTAGGGAGACGAGACTTACAAAAATTAAAGCAGAAAGAAGCTCGGGAAGCTTGCTCGGGAACTTTCCTCTCAAAACCACTCGGTATCTCTATCACTTGGCAGCAGGAATGGCTGAAATAAACAAGTGTTCTTTATATATATAGCGCTGACGGTCCAGATCAGATCAGATCCAACGACCAACGAGCTTTCCCGCAAAAACCGCCTGACAACTGTCACCTCGGGCACGTGAAGCATCGCCTCAAAAGGCATGCGCATTGAATGCACGAGGTGACGGCCTGGTTTTCGTGTGATTGTTCAGTTACTCCTAAACCGACCTCGTCGAATCTTGACCAGGCCAATGACTAGTTGACATGTGGTAGAAGTCGGTCCCGGGCCCACATAGTCACCGCTCGGTCCAGACCCCGGTTAACCAGCACGACCGGTCACGCCCCAGGTAAGATCTCAGCCTCTTCCCCGGATAGTTTTTCAGAAGCAGTCTTAATTTTCAAACCTCATCTGATAGAGCATCACATCAGTTTTGAAAATGGGGGGCAGCTGATATGTACAAAAATATCAGGTCAAAGTCAAGCCTCGCCACCTCAGCAAAGAGAAGCCAAGTCACCTTGAATCTGGGCTGACTACTCAGCCATTCCGGGCCGTTACACAAAATCGCCCAGTTCGAACCAAAGCCCGGGCGTTCGCTCCAGATAGGACCCACATGGACGCACCTCCAGAAGGCGTGGTTGCTTGCTCAGCAAGCCTCCAGACAGTTTTCTATCCCAGCTAGAAGACTAAATGGAAAGAGCAAGTAGTTTCCTAAACCACTTAGGAAACTCTTCTAAATTCATATAAATCGGTTGTAATCAGATTAGGCTTCCTAATCTGCGAACTTACCTTGTACGGGTGGTCTCTTGCACCTATACAAGAGGCCACTCACCACCATTGAAGGGGATCACATTCTTAACCTAAAGAATAACAAATTACATCACTATTACGCATATACCCGGTCGGTTTCTTGTAGTGCCGCCCTCCTTGTTGGCTCACCAAACACCGCGAGTGATATGTTAGTGAAAGTGCACCAACGCAACCGTGAACGTAGGTCACCTCATTAACGGGGCCGAACCACATACAAAATCCATCGTGTCCATCTCTCTCTAAATTATTCTTACCTAGATTTTGGCATCATCATATTATATTCTATCTGTGTATTATTTTTAATCATAGAATTATAGCATTTTTTCCCAACAAAAAAACATTTAGATATAATTGGAAATCGAAATTGATAAATGGAAGGTTTGTTTGTTTTTTTTTTTTTTTTCTTCTGGTTTTTTTTTTCTTTTTCTTTTTGTATTTTAATTATCAAATCAAAATAAAAAAAAACAAGATAAGATATTCTAAATATTTTTATTTTTCTATTGTAAATGGGGCTTAGACTCAAACTCGAGTTTCAGTATTAAAACACAAATCGAGATCGAGCTGGATCCAAGCACAAAAAAAAAAAATAATAAATAAAAATGAGATCGAGCTGGATTAGTCAGGCTCGAGCTCGGCTCGGTCAAATTGTACTAAATCTTAGGCCGAAAACATGCTTAAAATAAAGCTCAGTGCGCCGAGTTGCAGCCTTACCAGTTGGGGATCTTCAAAATTTTGTCTCAATAGCGGATGCAAGTAGAGGCGGCAAGAGAAAGAGCTTTAAAATTTCTTTTTTTAAGCTGACTCGACAAATAAAGAGCATGGTGTCAACTTTGCTGAAAATAATTTTGTGTTTAAATTTTTTTAATTTATTATAGTTCTAAGTTATTGTTTGACACCACAAAAATAATTCAGTTAGGCAATTGTGAATATCTATATAATATATGAGGAACACTTTGATGACTATGTACACTTCAGATTCTTCATGCGTGTTATCAATCTAGGAGCATCTACAAAAGGCATTATGATACAACAAACTTAGTAAACTTAACATTGAGGTATTAAAATAATGGTGTAGGCTGTACAAAAATTTAAAGAGTAAAATTTAATGGAATTTAAAGTTAGTGTACGCCGAAGTTTACTATTGTACAAGTCATATGGTACACATTATGCTGTGAGAGCCAAATCTCTCCCAAACGGCACACTGTGTGCCGTTTGGACTTTTTTTTTTGGGTACAAAGCTTTGATACGGTACGTGCCACCTAGATCCACACGGTACAGTGTGTGTTATGTGAGCTCACACGGCTTTCCTTGTGCCGTTTTGACTTCACACTGCGCTGTGTGTACCGTGTGGTAATCTACACCATTGTTAGTGTCCTCTTTTTGTACATTAAACTTAAGCAAATCTCATTTTGGTCCTTAAAAAATTTTATAATTTTACCCAAATAATATTTTATTTACTCAACTAGCCTCAAAGGTTTATAGATATCAATTTTGAATAGGATTCTTTGTTTTACAAGTGAAAGTAGTTTAAAAAAATGGTTAATTACATCTTACCCCCATGTGGTTAGGTCCAATTTTACATTTCCCCCATGTGGTTCAAAACTGAATCTTTAACCACATTCTGGTTTTGAACTAAAGTGAAATTTTTAAGATTTTTTCGAATGTTGATGAAAATTCTAAAGTTGGCCAAATTAAAATATTAATACTTAACCCTTTTGTGAGGATAATTTTGGAGTTAACCCCCTATGTGGGGATAATGCTGCCATTTAACTTTCCTATGTGGGGCTAATTTCTAACCATTGGAGTTAATTTTGCCATTTAAACTCTCTTACGTAAGACTAAATTTAACACTTAATCCTCATGTGACTCATGTGAGGCTATTTTGAGAGAAATCTTAATAGTTTCACGTAGTCCAAAACAATAGGGGGTATATTGAAAATAGACCTAACTATAGGGTTGAAAAAAAATGTAATTAACCCAAACAAAAAAGAAATTAAGAATATGAATAAATTTTAATTTTTTTGGAAAAGTTGTGGACAAATTAGTTTGTCTTTGAATAAGCATGCTTTACCCCTCAAGTCAACCCACTATATGCCAATTCTATCGAACAACCACACAATTTTAAAACCTTAGAATTCTAAAATTATAATGTTTGTACCAAAAAAAAAAAAAAATTGGCTTGGTGGTGTTGCTCCTGCAACCCTATGTAAGTATGTGCTCCCTCTGAGATCAAATTCTAGCTCCGCCTCTGCACACACTGGTTTAGAAATGAGTGAGTTAAGTTAGCTTCAAAATCTGAAAAGGGCACACTAGTAATTTTATTACTATTAACTTTAAAAGTGAATCTACTGTAACAAATTAAATGTGAGGGTAATATTGTAAAGTTCCCTTTTCTTTTAGGTAATTCTATCTACACTCACCTACTTTACCCTCTACACCCATTTACTCTTCACACCACTACTTTAATTTATGTTAAAATAAATTACTTTCTGCACCCACCACTATCTCCAAAATAACCCTAACCTTAAAAACCTTTAACATTTCTTATTACTCTCTACACCCTACAAAATAACCCTAACGCTAACCCTAACCCTTAACCCTACTCGTTTGCATGAACCAGCATCTATTATAAATTGATAGTTATCATGATGAAGCATCACCATAACTAACCCCATTCAAAATCACCAACTCTCTCCCTCGAAATAGATGGAGTAACGAGTAACTGATTGTCAATGTGGGAGAAGAAGAATCATCTAATCCATGGTAAAGCAATTTGATTGTGATGTTGCCCAAAATCTTCCAGAAGCAATTGTAATCCAGCCAGGTGGAGGTTTCCTGAAATCACCTACAACAACAAGAAAGGCTAACGAGGGGTTATGTTCCCCGTAACCTCCTCCAATGATTAAGTTAGTTCTCTTTCAAAACCTCAAACGTTTGGAACTATGGAATAAGAAAAAATGGTGTACCTTTCTCCATGCTCCCCTCCTCAGTTATATACCTTCTCTCCACTCTTCTATCCACGTTAGCCCAATACCATCCCCCACGTATGCCACTCCCTATGTCGTGGCTTATTGGGCTGAGGTTGGTTGTAAGTTAGTGACATCCGTGACCTTGGGGCTTTTTACTTATCTACTACTTGCCACGTTAGGCCCAATGAGTGGATGACCAACATACCTTGTCGGAGTTAATGGGCCCATGCTGAATCTTTGGGCCTAATTCCACTCACCTCTTCATGACTTAGCCGGCTGGTATTTAATTGGGTGTACCAGCTACTCCCCACCAAAAATCCTCTATCCTTAGCCGTTGGATAGAGGTTATAGAAGGACGCGATTTTACCGATATTTGAGCCTGGTGCCTCTTCTTCCAAAGGACGTCTCAAAATTTGGGCGCCTGATACTGGAACATCACGTCCTTCCATCATTGTGATCATTCTCGCTAATCATACACACACAAGTTGGTTTGATTTTCGTTTACTTTCTTTTATTCGTTGGAGCAACCAAAGGCCTCTCATCCTTTCTCATTTTCTAGGTCAGTAACTCCTCTCTTCCTTATCATCTTCTTCTTAGTTTTATGTCGTCATCTCGCACTGAAAGTATTGATGTTTGCGATCCTTTGGGGACTGTGACCGTAGAAGGTAGTGAGATGGAGGCTCAATCCTCTCAGCGTCGTCCAATCGAGCCCTCAGGGCCTTCTGAGCCATCTATCGTAACCTCTCAGATGTTACAGCGACTCAGGGAGAGATACTTAGTCCCTCCTGAACTTGAGTGTAGGGCTCCTATCCCTGGGGAGGTTGTATACAGACCGCAAGAAGGAGAAATTGCTTTTTACACTTACTTTTTCCGTTTAGGAGTTAGGATTCCTCTTCATCCATTCTTCTGTGATTTCTTAAGGTTTCACCATCTCTGCCCCTCTCAGTTGGCTCCTAATGGGTGGCAAATGCTAGTTGGTTCCTTGATTTTAGCTAATCGTAATGGGGTAGATCTAGATTTAGGGACCCTTACAATAATGCAGATTAAATCTAAGAAGGGTAGTGGGTTCTATGTTACTGGTGAGAAGAGATATCAAGCCATACAGGATCTTCCCAGTTCTCACAAAGGCTGGAAAAACACTTTCTTTTTCATCAGGGGTGATATTGGGAATGTTCCCAGGAGAGTGGGCAGTCCCCATAAGATTTTTCATATATCCTACTTATATCGCGACCCCGTTTGCTCGATTTCTGATGATTATCATTGTTTCTGCAGCTCCGGAGACCAGAGCTCGGGCTCTCATTACCGAAGCTCGCCGTGAGAAACTTAAAGCGTGGCTGGTACCTGAGGTTAGGCTTGCGGACACGATAATTACGCAAGAGGCCCCTCTTTCAGTGGGATTGATCACGATGGATGAGGTCAGTGCCAGAGTAGCTGGGGCACAACTAGTTCGCCGAAAGAGGAAACCGGTTAATCCTCCTGGTGCTGAGGCCCAAGTCCAGGCCGCTCGTAGGTTGAGGCTGACAGACAAGCCAGATGATAGTGACATCCAGATCCTCCCACCTTCTTCTTCACTCCCGGACTCTGAATCACCCGATCTCCCACATCATCCAATCAACACTCCTCCATCAATTAGGCAATCTCCTCGGTTGCATCCCCAAGACACCTCTATCAGGTTGGATATTGGCCATGTAATGGGTAGTGGGAAATCAGCAGATACTTCCAAACTGCCATGGGGACCTGGAAACCTGAACCGTTATATACAAGGCTACCTTAAGTAAGCTACTAACAGATTCCCCGCCCAAATAGAGGCCAGGAAAGCTCCTGAGATGACTCTCAAGATCACCGAATACTTGACCAAGGTACATCTATCCCCACTCTGGATCTAAACTTCCCTTATGCTCCTTCAAGTTCCTATTCATTGTGCATATTCACATGGTTTTATGCAAAGACTTTTACTTATGTGCCTTATTGATTTTAGGCGCTATATCTCCAATCGGCTTTAGGGAGGCTGAACTGCGAGGGGGCTGATCTCGAGCATCAGCTAGAAGAGCAAGTGTTGAAGAATTCGGAGCTGCTATCTCAAGTCGAAGAATTGCAGAAAAGCTTGGAGGAAGCCAATACAGGGAAAGCAACTTCTGACTCTCTTCTGAATGATGCTCGAGCTCATGCTCAGAAAGTTGCTGCTGATCTCCTGTTAGAGAGGGAAGGAAGGGAAAAAGACAGATCTGCCCATCTCGCGCAACTTGAAGTGGAAAAGAAACGAGCTGCCGAGACGTACTTTAAAGAAAAGTTGGATGAATTGGTGGCCAAGGGCACTGATTTCGCCCAAGATGGGTTCGATAAGGGTTGGGAAGAATGCAGAGGTAAAGTTATGGAGCGTGCGGATCAACTCAAGGCACGTTTTCCCGATATAGACTTTACTCTGCTGGATCCCGATGTGGAATTTACCACAGAACCTGTTATTCCCCTCGAAGGTAAAACTAGCTCTGGAGTTACTCCATCAGCATTCGATCCTATCGCAAGGTCTGCTTCCGTGATTCCTGCACAGGATGATCCTGGGACCCGCTCGTCTTTCCTTCCTGACCCAGTCTGACCTTTTCTGCCTCCTTTTTATTTTATGACTACAACTTTTTGTGTATGTTCTGCTAGTACGATCGTAGTTCGATAGTGATCTGATGGGATTTTGAACAAACTTGGTGAATAGATACATTTCTGTAATTAGTTTTCCTCTTCTGTCGTTGATAATTCTTGGTGTGGGACGTTATGATTATGTTTTGCCTTGCGAAACCTTATTCTGGCAATCTAGGAAATTAATGATTCATTCTGGGACCTATGATTCCATGCTTGTTGAACTTCTTTATGCTCAAACCAGATAGGACCCAAAAACTTATTGTTTATTTAGGAACTCATGATCCCACCCCTTGGTGGACTAATTACACTCACCTTAAGTCTGAGATGAGATCTTCTGTTCACGTCAGGATTCATGATCCCTTGATTCGTGAACTCATTACACTCAAGTTAGTCCTAAGATCTTATGTCTACTTCAGGATTCGTGATCCCTTGATTCGTGAACTCATTACCCTCAAGTTAGACCTGAGATCTTATGTTCACTTCGGAATTCATGATCCCTCGATTCGTGAACTCATTACACTCAGGTTAGACCTGAGATCTTATGTTCACTTCGGGATTCATGATCCCTTGATTCGTGAACTCATTACACTCAGGTTAGACCTGAGATCTTATGTTCACTTCGGGATTCATGATCCCTTGATTCGTGAACTCATTACACTCAGGTTAGACCTGAGATCTTATGTTCACTTCGGGATTCGTGATTCCTTAATTCGTGAACTCATTACACTCAGGTTAGACCTGAGATCTTATGTCCACTTCGGGAGTCATGATTCCTTGATTCATGAACTCATTACACTCAGGTTAGACCTGAGATCTTATGTTCACTTTGGGATTCATGATCCCTCGATTCGTGAACTCATGACACTCAGGTTAGACCTGAGATCTTATGTCCACTTCGGGATTCATGATCCCTTGATTCGTGAACTCCATCGTACCACATCAAATTAGATGAAACTGTGCACATGAAAGCTTGTCTTGGATATTTACAAAAAATTGGGAATTGCGTATTTACATAGAATGAAAATATGCGTTTTTACAATAGCTGGGAAAGTGATTTTTGACTAATGGAAATATTTTCTAAGATGCTCTGCATTCCAGGGTCTCAGAACTGGCTTTCCACTCATGTCCTCCAACCAGTATGTGCTTGGCCAGTTAATCTTAATTATCTTGTAGGGTCCTTCCCAGTTGGGGTTCAGCTTCCCGGACCCTAGCTCTTTCATATTAGGGAAAACTCTTCTCAGCACTAAATTTCCCAATTGAAAATACTTGGGCTTGACTCCCTGGTCGTACCGTTTTGCAACCCTTTGCTGATACGCTGCCATTCTTATCAGAGCTCTATCCCTTATTTCCTCCAACAGGTTTAAATTTTTACGAATGGCTTGCCCATTGTACTCTGAATTACAGACTGCTGTTCTTGATGAAGGCATACCAATCTCGACTGGGAGTACTGCCTCAGTACCATACGCTAAGGTGAATGGTGACTCCCCCGTTGCAGTTCTCTGGGTTGTCCTATATGGCCACAGTATCCCGGGGAGCTCGGACAACCAGTTACCTTTAGCCTGATCCAACCTTTTCTTCATGGCATCAATAATTAAACGATTAGTTACTTCAGCTTGTCCGTTTCCTTAAGGATGTCCGGGAGATGAAAAATGATGGTTAATACCCAAGCCTTTGCAGAAATCCTGGAACATCCCTCCTTCAAATTGAGTGCCGTTATCTGTGATTACTGCTTGTGGGATCCCAAATCTGCACACAATACTTTTCCACACAAAATTTTCATTTCCTTCTGACCGATCCTAACCAAAGCTTCAGCCTCGGCCCATTTGGTGAAATAATCTACTGCGACCACAATAAACTTCTTTCCCCCTACTGCTCTGGGGAGTGGTCCCACCAAGTCAATTCCCCACTGTATGAACGACCATGGGCTGGCAATTGGGGTCATTGGCTGACCTGGGCTATGAGTATAGTTTGCAAATCTCTGACAATTTTCACACTTCTGAACCAGCCGCTGGGCGTCCTCCTTTATATGGGGCCAGAAATAACCCAGAGTAAGTGCTCGGTGGGAGACTGACCTTGACTCCATATGGTTGCCACATATACCCTCGTGGATTTCTCTAAGCACATATTCACTTTGGTATGGCGTTAGACAGCGGAGGAGGGGTTGCGTGAACGACCTCTTGTACAACACCCCTTCATACACAATGTATCTGGCCGATTTTATCCTTAACTTCCGAGCTGACAATTTGTCTTCAGGGAGTATCCCCTTCGTCAGATAGAGGAAAAGAGGCATGATCCACGTGTCTCGGTATTCTTCTGAGTTTACTACACACACCCTGGGCATTTGACAAATACTGGAAAACTCTTGAACACCGATTTTCACCTCACTTTCCGATGCAACTTCCAATGCTGCTGCCAACTTTGATAAAGCATCAACTCGACAATTATCCTCTCCGGTAATTTTGATTATTGCAAAATTGCTGAACTGATCAGCTAGTCTTCGAGCTATCTGATTGTATGATCGCATTCTCTCATCCTTAAGGTCAAAAGCACCCTTCATCTGTTTTACCACTAACTGGGAATCACAGTGAACTTGCAAATTGTCAGCTCCACACAATTTTGCCATTTGTAATCCTGTGATCAGGGCTTCATATTCAGCTTCGTTGTTCGAGGCCTTGAAGCAAAAAGCCACTGCTCTTTCCATTTGGACCTGCTCAGGTGTAATCAGGACGACACCAGCTCCACTTCCCTTCCGGCCAGAGGCTCCTTCGGTGTACAATTTCCAGCTTTCCTGACCTAGTGAGGTTTCAGATTGTATCTCGATCCCAGATTTTGGTTAGAACTCTGCAATGAAGTCCGCCAAAGCTTGCGCTTTGATCGCTACCCTTGGGATGAATCTAATATCAAATTCACCCAATTCTATTGCCCACTTTATGAGACGTCCAGAGGTATCAGGCTTATGCAACACAGATCTAAGCGGATGTGCAGTGGGTACTACTATTGTGTGTGCTTGGAAATAAGGTCGTAATTTACGAGCAGAAATTAACAAAGAAAATGCCAGTTTTTCAAGTTCGGGGTACCTCTGTTCATTCTGTAAGAGGGTCTTGCTGGTATAGTAGATCGGCTTCTGAACTCCTGCATCCAACCTCACGAGGGCCGAGCTAACGGCATGATCTGAAGCCCCTAAATACAGGAAGAGCTCCTCTCCTTAAACCGGGGTGCTTAACATCACAGGGCATCCCAGATAGTTCTTCAAGCTTTGAAGAACTTCCTCGCAATGTTCCGTCCACTCGAAATTCTTGTTTCCCTTAAGTACCCTGAAGAATGGCAAACACTTATTAGAGGCTTTGGAGATGAATCTGTTGAGAGCTGCTAACCTTCCATTGAGGGCTTGAACTTCTTTCCTACTCCAAGGTGAAACCATTTCCAGAAGTGCTTTGATTTGATCCGGATCTGCTTCTATACACCTCTTTCAGACACCAAAAATCCTAGAAACTTCCCTGATGAGACCCCGAATGCACACTTGGCTAGGTTCAGCTTTAAGTTGTATCTACCCAAAACTGAGAAAGCTTCTCTTAAGTGCCTGACATGATCCGACTTATCTTTGCTCTTGACTAGCATGTCATCTATGTAAATTTCCATCGTTTTTCCTAATTGGTGATGAAACATCCCATTTACTAGCCTCTGATAAGTGGCCCCGGCATTTTTCAATCCAAATGGCATGACCTTGTAACAATAAAGACCCCTTTCCGTAATGAATGATGTTTTCTCCTCATCAGCTGGATGCATCCGGATCTGATTATACCCCAAATATGCATCCATAAAAGAAAGTAATTCATTTCCAGCGGTGACGTCAACCAATTGGTCTATCTTCAGAATCGGGAAACTGTCTTTGGGGCAAGCTCGATTGAGATCTATGTAATCTACACAGACTCTCAACTTCCCCCCTTTCTTAGGGACCACAACGGTGTTAGCCTACCACTCCGGGTAAAAAACCTCCTTAATATGTCCGGCTTTCAATAACCTTTCCACCTCCGTGTTAATGACTTGATGTCTTTCCACCGTGAACTTTCTTCTTTTCTATCGGACTGGTGGGTGCTCTGGATCTACCGCTAAACGATGCGAGATCACTCCGGGGTCAATTCCAACTAAATTCCCAGTAGACCATGCGAAGACATGCTGGTGCTCTACTAAAAACTAAATCGGTTCCTCCTTGAGTGCACCTGTGAGACGGGCTCCAATCTTGATTCTCTTTTCCTGATCTCCTTCGTCGAGCTTAACTTCTTCTACTTCTTCTCCAGGTTTAATAAACTCAGGCCGGTCATCTTGAACTCCAGGCGGCGCCAGGTCAGAGTCATCATCCATGCGTCTTCGTCTTTCCTGGCCTGTCGGGCACTGTAATTGCTATTTCTCCCTAGCATATTTGAATGAGGTCGCGTGGCAATCCCTTGAAACTCTTTGATCGCCTCTGATAGATACCACTTCACCTCTGAGGATCAGTTTCATGCATTGATGATAGGATGATGGTATGATTTTCATATCGTGGAGCCACTGACGTCCCATGATGGCATTATAAGGTGATGGTGCATTTATCATTGAGAATTCATCCACTCCCGATATGTAATTGGTAGCCTTTCCAATGGTGACGGGCAATCTAATCTCACCCATTGGGTCTACGACTTCTCCACTAAATCCGGTGATCTTTCCAATCGATCCCCTCATCTGCCCGAGGTCGATGTCCATTTTTTCTAGAGCGTGTAAGAAAATGACGTTGATGTTGCTTCCATTGTCAATAAGGACCTTTCTTACATCATAGTGTGCGATAGATAGAGTTACCACCAGAGCATCTGCATAAGGTACATACACTCCAGCCAAATCTTCATCCCCGAAAGTTATAACTAGGGTCGGGGTTTTTAGCCTCTGCTCCATACCGAGGACTCGCATCGGACCCCACTTGACTTCTTGAGAGAACCGCTTTCTTGCTCGGTTCGAATATCCAGAATCTCTGGTGCATCCATGGATGGTGTAAATAGCATTAGGTCGGGGAGGTTGATCCGCTTGACGTTGATCCGACTTGTCCTTCGCCTGATCTTTGTTTGTCCGATCTCTTACCGGGCCAACTCTATCATTTCTCCCTACATACTCCCTAAGGCGGCCTCTTCGAATTAACTCCTCAATTTCCCTCTTCAGAATCCGGCACTCATCCGTGGTGTGACCGTGATCCTTATGAAAACCACAGAACTTGTTTCGATCTCGATTTCCCGGTTCGCCCTTCAACTTACCCGGCCAGTTAAGTTGTTCCTTCCCCTTGACCTGTCTCAAGATCTAAGATAAAGATGCATTCAAAGGTGTGTAGAGGTTAGATTTCGGGGATCTATCTCTACCGCGGGCTGCCCTCCTATCTGAACGATCTGGAGATCTTACCTTTTTTCTGTCCTCCTTGACTCCTCTGGAACTCCATCTCGGGTCAGCCAATGGTTTATAATCTCGACGAGCCGAGTCCATATCCTCTAAAGTTATATACTTCTGAGCCCTTGTTAGTAGATTAGCATTATCGAGAGGTGGTCTCTTTGTGATGGACTTCCAAAACAACCCAGGTTGAGGACCTGCTCTTAACGCGGTAGTGGCAAATCCTCCCTCACACCCATCCACATTGACGAGTTCAGCATTGAACCTTGTTATGTAATCCCTTAACGACTCTTCCCTTGATTGTTTGATCGTGAGGAGGTGATCCGGCCCTTTCTTCAGCTTTCGGCTGGTGACAAAACGATTGACGAATTTTGTTGCCAGCATAGCGAACGAACCGATTGACTTCGGAGGCAGACGTCGGAACCATGACAAAGCCGCTCCTGTGAGGGTGTTCGAGAATACTCTACATAGGAGCGCTTCACTGTAATCATGCAAAGCCATGGCATTTTGATAGTGACACAAATGCTCTGTAGGGTTAGCCTTGCCGTCATAAGATTCTACCTTTGGCAAAACGATCTTCTTTGGTAACCGCTCAGTCATGATCTGCTCGGAGAAGGGAGGTTCCGTAAGCCACAAGATAATCCTCCACTCCTGATTTTCTCCATGCAAGGCTTCGCTTCTCAGATCTGACTCTGCCATATCTTCTTTTAATCCTCCTGCATTCCTGTAAACTGGTGCACCAGTACTTTGCTGCACGTACTGATCTCTTTGACCGGGATCTTTAACTTTCGACTCCTTCTGGACCGAAGTCTGATTAGCTTGTTGTTTCATCAACACTTCAACTGTTTCAGAAAGAGACTTGATCTGCTGCATCACAGCCTCCATCTGGCTGGGCACCGCTTGACTTTCACTAGTATAATCAGTCATATGAACGTCAGGATCCTCTGGGTTTTTGTTCTCTTTCTGCCCAACCCTCTCATGGGGCAAACTGCTTTCTTCCATGATGTTCCGATGAATACCAACTTTAACAAGAGATGAGAACCAAAATTTTTGTCGTTCCCACAGACGGTGCCAACTATTGTTGCCCAAAATCTTCCAGAAGCAATTGTAATCCAGCCAGGTGGAGGTTTCTTGAAATCACCTACAACAACAAGAAAGGCCAACGAGGGGTTATGTTCCCCGTAACCTCCTCCAATGATTAAGTTAGTTCTCTTTCAAAACCTCAAACGTATGGAACTATGGAATAAGAAAAACTGGTGTACCTTTCTCCATGCTCCCCTCCTCAGTTATATACCTTCTCTCCACTCTTCTATCCACGTTAGACCAATACCCTCCCCCACGTATGCCACTCCCTACGTCGTGGCTTATTGGGCTGAGGTTGGTTGTAAGTTAGTGACATCCGCGACCTTGGGGCTTTTTCCTTATCTACTACTTGCCACGTTAGGCCCAATGAGTGGATGACCAACATACCTTGTCAGAGTTAATGGGCCCATGCTGAATCTTTGGGCCTTGATTCCACTCACCTCTTCATGACTTAGCTAGCTGGTATTTAATTGGGTGTACCAGCTACTCCCCCCCAAAAATCCTCTATCCTTAGCCATTGGATAGAGGTTATAGAAGGACGCAATTTTACCAATATTTGAGCCTGGTGCCTCTTCTTCCAAAGGACGTCTCAAAATTTTTGCGCCTGCTACTGGAACGTCACGTCCTTCCATCATTGTGATCATTCTCGCTAATCATACACACAGGTTGGTTTGATTTTCGTTTACTTTCTTTTATTCGTTGGAGCAACCAAAGGCCTCTCATCCTCTCTCATTTTCTAGGTCAGTAACTCCTCTCTTCCTTATCGTCTTCTTCTTAGTTTTATGTCGTCATCTCGCACTGAAAGTATTGACGTCTGCGATCCTTTGGGAACTGTGACCGTAGAAGGTAGTGAGATGGAGGCTCAATCCTCTCAGCGTCGTCCAATCGAGCCCTCAGGGCCTTCTGAGCCATCTATCGTAACCTCTCAGATGTTACAGCGACTCAGAGAGAGATACTTAGTCCCTCCTGAACTTGAGTGTTGGGCTCCTATCCCTGGGGAGGTTGTATACAGACCGCAAGAAGGAGAAATTACTTCTTACACTTACTTTTTCCATTTAGGAGTTAGGATTCCTCTTCATCCATTCTTCTGTGATTTCTTAAGGTTTCACCATCTCTGCCCCTCTCAGTTGGCTCCTAATGGGTGGCAAATGCTAGTTGGTTCCTTGATTTTAGCTAATCGTAATGGGGTAGATCTAGATTTAGGGACCCTTAGGACAATAATGCAGATTAAATCTAAGAAGGGTAGTGGGTTCTATGTTACTGGCGAGAAAAGATTTCATGCCATACCGGATCTTCCCAGTTCTCACAAAGGCTGGAAAAACACTTTCTTTTTCATCAGGGGTGATATTGGGAATGTTCCCAGGAGAGTGGGCAGTCCCCGTAAGATTTTTCATATATCCTGCTTATATCGCGACCCCGTTTGCTCGATTTCTGATGATTATCATTGTTTCTGCAGCTCTGGAGACCAGAGCTCGGGCTCTCATTACCGAAGCTCGTCGTGTGAAACTTAAAGCGTGGCTGGTACCTGAGGTTAGGCTTGCGGACACGATAATTACGCAAGAGGCCCTTCTTTCAGCGGGATTGATCACGATGGATGAGGTCAGTGCCAGAGTAGCTGGGGCACAACTAGTTCGCCGAAAGAGGAAACCGGTTAATCCTCCTGGTGCTGAGGCCTAAGTCCAGGCCGCTCGTAGGTTGAGGCTGACAGACGAGCCAGATGATAGTGACATCCAGATCCTCCCACCTTCCTCTTCACTCCCGGACACTGAATCACCCGATCTCCCACATCATCCAATCAACACTCCTCCATCAATTAGGCAATCTCCTCGGTTGCACCCCCAAGACACCTCTATCAAGTTGGATATTGGCCATGTAATGGGTAGTGGGAAATCAGCAGATACTTCCAAACTGCCATGGGGACCTGGAAACCTGAACTGTTATATACAAGGCTACCTTAAGTAAGCTGTTGACAGATTCCCCGCCCAAATAGAGGCCAGGAAAGCTCCTGAGATGACTCTCAAGATCACCGAATACTTGACCAAGTAACATCTATCCCCACTCTGGATCTAAACTTCCCTTATGCTCCTTCACGTTCCTATTCATTGTGCATATTCACATGGTTTTATGCAAAGACTTTTACTTATGTGCCTTATTGATTTTAGGCGCTATATCTCCAATCGGGTTTAGGGAGGCTGAACTACGAGGGGGCTGATCTCGAGCATCAGCTAGAAGAGCAGGTGTTGAAGAATTCGGAGCTGCTATCTCAAGTCGAGGAATTGCAGAAAAGCTTGGATGAAGCCAATACAGGGAAAGCAACTTCTGACTCTCTTCTAAATGATGCTCGAGCTCATGCTCAGAAAGTAGCTGCTAATCTCCTGTTAGAGAGGGAAGGAAGGGAAAAAGACAGAGCTGCCCATCTCGCGTAACTTGAAGTGGAAAAGAAACGAGTTGCCGAGACGTACTTTAAAGAAAAGTTGGATGAATTGGTGGCCAAGGGCACTGATTTCGCCCAAGATGGGTTCGATAAGGGTTGGGAAGAATGCAGAGGTAAAGTTATGGAGCGTGCGGATCAACTCAAGGCACGTTTTCCCGATATAGACTTTACTCTGCTGGATCCCGATGTGGAATTTACCACAGAACCTGTTATTCCCCTCGAAGGTGAAACTAGCTCTGGAGTTACTCCATCAGCATTCGATCCTATCGCAAGGTCTGCTTCCTGATTCCTGCACAGGATGATCCTGGGACCCGCTCGTCTTTCCTTCCTGACCCAGTCTGACCTTTTCTGCCTCCTTTTTATTTTATGACTACAACTTTTTGTGTATGTTCTGCTAGTACGATCGTAGTTCGATAGTGATCTGATGGGATTTTGAACAAACTTGGTGAATAGATACATTTCTGTAATTAGTTTTCCTCTTCTGTCGTCGATAATTCTTGGTGTGGGACGTTGTGATTATGTTTTGCCTTGCGAAACCTTATTCTGGCAATCTAGGAAATTAATGATTCATTCTGGGACCTATGATTCCATGCTTGTTGAACTTCTTTATGCTCAAACCAGATAGGACCCAAAAACTTATTGTTTATTTAGGAACTCATGATCCCACCCCTTGGTGGACTAATTACACTCACCTTAAGTCTGAGATGAGATCTTCTGTTCACGTCAGGATTCATGATCCCTTGATTCGTGAACTCATTACACTCAAGTTAGTCCTAAGATCTTATGTCCACTTCAGGATTCGTGATCCCTTGATTCGTGAACTCATTACCCTCAAGTTAGACCTGAGATCTTATGTTCACTTCGGGATTCATGATCCCTCGATTCGTGAACTCATTACACTCAGGTTAGACCTGAGATCTTATGTTCACTTCGGGATTCATGATCCCTTGATTCGTGAACTCATTACACTCAGGTTAGACCTGAGATCTTATGTTCACTTCGGGATTCATGATCCCTTGATTCGTGAACTCATTACACTCAGGTTAGACCTGAGATCTTATGTTCACTTTGGGATTCATGATCCCTTGATTCATGAACTCATTACACTCAGATTAGACCTGAGATCTTATGTCCACTTCGGGAGTCATGATTCCTTGATTCGTGAACTCATTACACTCAGGTTAGACCTGAGATCTTATGTTCACTTTGGGATTCATGATCCCTCGATTCGTGAACTCATGACACTCAGGTTAGACCTGAGATCTTATGTCTACTTCGGGATTCATGATCCCTTGATTCGTGAACTCCATCGTACCACATCAAATTAGATGAAACTGTGCATATGATAGCTTGTCTTGGATATTTACAAAAAATTGGGAATTGCGTATTTACATAGAATAAAAATATGCGTTTATACAATAGCTGGGAAAGTAATTTTTGACTAATGGAAATATTTTCTAAGATGCTCTGCATTCCAGGGTCTCGGAACTGGCTTTCCACTCATGTCCTCCAACCAGTATGTGCCTGGCCAGTTGATCTTAATTATCTTGTAGGGTCCTTCCCAGTTGGGGTTCAGCTTCCCGGACCCTAGCTCTTTCATATTAGGGAAAACTCTTCTCAGCACTAAATTTCCCAATTGAAAATACTTGGGCTTGACTCCCTGGTCGTACCGTTTTGCAACCCTTGGCTGATACGCTGCCATTCTTATCAGAGCTCTATCCCTTACTTCCTCCAACAGGTCTAAATTTTTACGAATGGCTTGCTCATTGTACTCTGAATTACAGACTGCTGTTCTTGATGAAGGCATACCAATCTCGACTGGGAGTACTGCCTCAGTACCATACGCTAAGGTGAATGGTGACTCCCCCGTTGCAGTTCTCTGGGTTGTCCTATATGCCCACAGTATCCCGGGGAGCTCGGACAACCAGTTACCTTTAGCCCGATCCAACCTTTTCTTCATGGCGTCAATAATTAAATGATTAGTTACTTCAGCTTGTCCGTTTCCTAAGGATGTCCGGGAGATGAAAAATGATGGTTAATACCTAAGCCTTTGCAGAAATCCTGGAACATCCCTCCTTCAAATTGTGTGCCGTTATCTGTGATTACTGCTTGTGGGATCCCAAATCTGCACACAATACTTTTCCACACAAAATTTTCATTTCCTTCTGACCGATCCTAACCAAAGCTTCAGCCTCGGCCCATTTGGTGAAATAATCTACTGCGACCACAATAAACTTCTTTCCCCCTACTGCTCTGGGGAGTGGTCCCACCAAGTTAATTCCCCACTGTATGAACGACCATGGGCTGGCAATTGGGGTCATTGGCTGGGCTATGAGTATAGTTTGCAAATCTCTGACAATTTTCACACTTCTGAACCAGCCGCTGGGCGTCCTCCTTTATATGGGGCCAGGAATAACCCAGAGTAAGTGCTCGGTGGGAGACTGACCTTGATTCCATATGGTTGCCACATATACCCTCGTGGATTTGTCTAAGCACATATTCACTTTGGTATGGCGTTAGACAGCGGAGGAGGGGTTGCGTGAACGACCTCCTGTACAACACCCCTTCATACACAATATATCTGGTCGATTTTATCCTTAACTTCCGAGCTGACAATTTTTCTTCAGGGAGTATCCCCTTCGTCAGATAGAGGAAAATAGGCATGATCCACGTGTCTCGGTATTCTTCTGAGTTTACTACACACACCCTGGGCATTTGACAAATACTGGGAAACTCTTGAACACCGATTTTCACCTCACTTTTCGATGTAACTTCCAATGCTGCTGCCAACTTTGATAAAGCATCAGCTCGGCAATTATCCTCTTCGGCAATTTTGATTATTGCAAAATTGCTGAACTGATCAGCTAGTCTTCGAGCTATCTGATTGTATGATTGCATTATCTCATCCTTAAGGTCAAAAGCACCCTTCATCTGTTCTACCACCAACTGGGAATCACAGTGAACTTGCAAATTGTCAGCTCCACACAATTTTTCCATTCGCAATCCTGTGATCAGGGCTTCATATTCAGCTTCGTTGTTTAAGGCCTTGAAGCAAAAAGCCACTGCTCTTTCCATTTGGACCTGCTCAGGTGTAATCAGGACGACACCAGCTCCACTTCCCTTCCGGCCAGAGGCTCCTTCGGTGTACAATTTCTAGCTTTCCTGACCTAGTGAGGTTTCAGATTGTATCTCGATCCCAGATTTTGGTTGGAACTCTGCAATGAAGTCCGCCAAAGCTTGCACTTTGATTGCTACCCTTGGGATGAATCTAATATCAAATTCACCCAATTCTATTGCCCACTTCATGAGACGTCCAGAGGTATCAGGCTTATGCAACACAGATCTAAGCGGATGTGCGGTGGGTACTACTATTGTGTGTGCTTGGAAATAAGGTCGTAATTTGCGAGCAGAAATTAACAAAGCAAATGCCAGTTTTTCAAGTTCGGGGTACCTCTGTTCATTCTCTAAGAGGGTCTTGCTGGTATAGTAGATCGGCTTCTGAACTCCTGCATCCAACCTCACGAGGGCCGAGCTAACGGCATGATCTGAAGCCCCTAAATACAGGAAGAGCTTCTCTCCTTAAACCGGGGTGCTTAACATCACAGGGCATCCCAGATAGTTCTTCAAGCTTTGAAAAGCTTCCTCGCAATGTTCCGTCCACTCAAAATTCTTGTTTCCCTTAAGTACCCTGAAGAATGGCAAACACTTATCAGAGGCTTTGGAGATGAATCTGTTGAGAGCTGCTAACCTTCCATTGAGGGCTTGAACTTCTTTCCTACTCCAAGGTGAAACCATTTCCAGAAGTGCTTTGATTTGATTCGGATCTGCTTCTATACCTCTTTCAGACACCAAAAATCCTAGAAACTTCCCTGATGAGACCCCGAATGCACACTTGGCTGGGTTCAGCTTTAAGTTGTATCTACCCAAAACTGAGAAAGCTTCTCTTAAGTGCCTGACATGATCCGACTTATCTTTGCTCTTGACTAGCATGTCATCAATGTAAATTTCCATCATTTTTCCTAATTGGTGATGAAACATCCCATTTACCAGCCTCTGATAAGTGGCCCCGGCATTTTTCAATCCAAATGGCATGACCTTGTAATATTAAAGACCCCTTTCCGTGATGAGTGATGTTTTCTCCTCATCAGCTGGATGCATCCGGATCTGATTATACCCCAAATACGCATCCATAAAAGAAAGTAATTCATTTCCAGCGGTGACGTCAACCAATCGGTCTATCTTCGGAATCGGGAAACTGTCTTTGGGGCAAGCTCGGTTGAGATCCGTGTAATCTACACAGACTCTCAACTTCCCCCCTTTCTTAGGGACCACAACGGTGTTAGCCAACCACTCCGGGTAAAAAACCTCCTTAATATGTCCGGCTTCCAATAACCTTTCCACCTCCGTGTTAATGACTTGATGTCTTTCCACCGTGAACTTTCTTCTTTTCTATCGGACTGGTGGGTGCTCTGGATCTACCGCTAAACGATGCGAGATCACTCCGGGGTCAATTCCAACTAAATTCCCAGTAGACCATGCGAAGACATGCTGGTGCTCTACTAAAAACTGAATCAGTTCCTCCTTGAGTGCACCTGTGAGACGGGCTCCAATCTTGATTCTCTTTTCCTGATCTCCTTCGTCGAGCTTTACTTCTTCTACTTCTTCTCCAGGTTTAATAAACTCAGGCCGGTCATCTTGAACTCCAGGCGGCGCCAGGTCAGAGTCATCATCCATGCGTCCTCGTCTTTCCTGGCCTGTCGGGCACTGTAATTGCTATTTCTCCCTAGCATATCTGAATGAGGTCGCGTGGCATTCCCTTGAAACTCTTTGATCGCCTCTGATAGATACCACTTCACCTCTGAGGATCAGTTTCATGCATTGATGATAGGATGATGGTATGATTTTCATATCGTGGAGCCACTGACGTCCCATGATGGCATTATAAGGCGATGGTGCATTTATCACTGAGAATTCATCCACTCCCGATATGTAATTGGTAGCCTTTCCAATGGTGACGGGCAATCTAATCTCACCCATTGGGTCTACGACTTCTCCACTAAATCCGGTGATCTTTCCAATCGATCCCCTCATCTGCCCGAGGTCGATGTCCATTTTCTCTAGAGCGTGTAAGAAAATGACGTTGATGTTGCTTCCATTGTCAATAAGGACCTTTCTTACATCATAGTGTGCGATAGATAGAGTTACCACCAGAGCATCTGCATGAGGTACATACACTCCAGCCAAATCTTCGTCCCCGAAAGTTATAACTAGGGTCGGGGTTTTTAGCCTCTGTTCCATACTGAGGACTCGCATCGGACCCCACTTGACTTCTTGAGAGAACCACTTTCTTGCTCGGTTCGAATATCCAGAATCTCTGGTGCATCCATGGATGGTGTAAATAACATTAGGTCGGGGAGGTTGATCCGCTTGACGTTGATCCGACTTGTCCTTCGCCTGATCTTTGTTTGTCCGATCTCTTACCGGGCCAACTCTATCATTTCTCCCTACATACTCCCTAAGGCGGCCTCTTCGAATTAACTCCTCAATTTCCCTCTTCAGAATCCGGCACTCATCCGTGGTGTGACCGTGATCCTTATGAAAATCACAGAACTTGTTTCGATCTCGATTTCCCGGTTCGCCCTTCAACTTTCCCGGCCAGTTAAGTTGTTCCTTCCCCCTGACCTGTCTCAAGATCTGAGATAAAGATGCATTCAAAGGTGTGTAGAGGTTAGATTTTGGGGATCTATCTCTACCGCGGGCTGCCCTCCTATCTGAACGATCTGGAGATCTTACCTTTTTTCTGTCCTCCTTGACTCCTCTGGAACTCCATCTCGGGTCAGCCAATGGTTTACAATCTCGACGAGCCGAGTCCATATCCTCTAAAGTTATATACTTCTGAGCCCTTGTTAGTAGATCAGCATTATCGAGAGGTGGTCTCTTTGTGATGGACTTCCAAAACAACCCAGGTTGAAGACCTGCTCTTAACGCGGCAGTGGCAAATCCTCCCTCACACCCATCCACATTGACGAGTTCAGCGTTGAACCTTGTTATGTAATCCCTTAATGACTCTTCGCTTGATTGTTTGATCGTCAGGAGGTG